>JAAAKM020073195.1:75620992-75690065 GCA_010016025.2 Alatinidae sp. Z8VKAUB7J3 | reverse complement strand
GCTCATTTGAATTTGAGACCAGATTAAATATAGAACTCATGTGAATAAGAGACCAGATTAAATATGGGACTCATGTGCATAGGAGACCACATTAAACATGGGGCTCATTTGAATTTGAGACCAGATTAAATATAGAACTCATGTGAATAAGAGACCAGATTAAATATGGGACTCATGTGAATAGGAGACCACATTAAGTATGGGACACATCTGAATAAGAGACCACATCAAATATGGGACTCGTTTGAATAAGAGACAAGATTAAATATGGGACTCATTTGAATAAGAGACCACATTAAATACGGGACTCATTTAAAAAAGAGACATTCTTGACTAAGAGGCTCCTTTGAATAAGAGACACCATTGAACAATAGGCAGCGTTGAATATGGGACTCCCTTGAAAGAAAAACACCTTTTAATAAGAGCCTTTTATCTATAAGACACTTCTTTTAATAAAGGGTACACTTGAATAAGAGACATTTCTGATTAAGAGAATATTTTTTTGGAGGACTTGAAACGTCAGTTTTGAAAAGAACACTAGAGAAAATATGTCACCACCGGCGATAGGGCCCGTGACCCACGCTCTCGCAGCGTGCGCTCTACCAACTGAGCTAGGTGACCTCCGATGCTAACATAATCTATTTCTCTAGTCGCCACATTAGCTCCCAATCATTCAACGGTGGACATTGACATCCAGCTCCAGGCACTTGGGAACCAGCCTCCCTGCGCCATATGACATCGGAGGTCACATTGCTAAGTTGGTAGAGCACAGACCGCTAAAACGTGGGTAACGGGTTCGATTCCCGGTGGTGACATATTTTCTATTTCTCTAGTGTTCTTTTCAAGAATATTCTAAATAAGAGAGATTAGTCATTAATCTGTTAATCACTCTATGAATCTGTTAGTCATTAATCTGTTAATCATTCTATGAATCTGTTAGTCAGCAATTCAATTAAGTTGTCATTGTACCTATTTGGGTGTAACCATCAAACAACTTCTGACTCAAGAAATTATATTCAAATTTAACTGATCAGGGGTGGGGGAGGATGACATGTGTCAAGCCCTACATGTCCATTCTTAATAAAGACTAACCGCACTATTTACTTTTCAACCAAAACATGTTTTGAGCTAGTGTGTAGGTGCTGCTTATATTTCACTTGTACACATGCAGGGTTCCGGTCTCACCTTGGAAAAATTCCTTGATAATTCCCTGAAAATTTTATACTGGAGTATTGCCATAGATGCCTTGCTCAAATCTAGCATTCCATTATATAAAGCACCATGCATTGTATGAGGGCCAGCTACACCAAGGTCATAAAAATCATAATATTCACAGTATCACTTTAATGATATTTAAAATAATTTGAAGGCAAAAGCAAATTCCTTGAATTTTGAATCTTGAATCAGGTTTTCCTGATCTCCCAGAATTTTTTCAAGATTCCCTAACATATAAAAAAATATATATATAATCAGCTACAGTATCAAATAATGATAGCAATAACAACTTACTACTTTGCGGAATCTGATAACTGAAATTCTCTCCGCCTGTCATATGCTTCTTGTATCCCTTTATCTTCCCATAGTGCTTTGATGGCTTTTGCGTAGGGTGTGTCTAAAGATGTAACCTGTTCGTGATTCACACTCCGTACAAGATTTGCATTAGACTACAGGGAGAAATGACAAATGGAAGTAAATTTTAGCAAAGGCAGGGTTAACTGTTGTACATAAATAGCTTGCACAATAGCTTCCTTTAAATTGGCTTTTTAATGAAGATTAAATAAATAAATGAAAGAGGAAGTAACAGACTATTAACGAATTAGGACGATAAGAGGCCTCTGACAATATCAAATAATGAAAGTGAAGGGGGGCAGAGGGAGGAGTGTTGAAAAAGACAGAGGAAATGGAAGTACCAGGCAGGAGAACTGTCAGCAGACCAAGGAAAACATGGAAAGCAACAGTACAACAGGATATTGAAAAAACGAATGTAGGGGAAGAGCTAGCACAGGACCAAGCAAAGTGGAAGAGGATCATTGCAAGTCCAACCCCAAACAAGGGACAACAGGACAAACAAAGATGATGATGATGATGATGATGATGATGATGATGAGTCAGCAGGTGAACGTGAACAAATATGGAACAATGTACGCTAAAGAAACCCGGAATTTTTGAGAGAGAAGTGATATCACATCACAGCTGCATAACATATCTTACTAATAATAGTGCAGCTTAAACATTTTAGATAGACCATAACCCCCCTAAAATTAGTGAACGTTCTTAGTGTTTACACGGAATATCATGTATAAATTCTCAACTTGTTCTGGTAAGAGTTAACTAAAAGTAGCAGTCAAAATGTTTAAAATAGGTTATTAGGGGGAGTGGAAGGAGAGGGAGCATTTTAATATATTCCCGTTTCGATTAAAACATTAACATAGAAAGACTTTTCTTCATTGTTAGGACAAGCCTTAATCAAAAAATGCCATATTATTATTTTCTACTTGTAGAGATAAGGAGGGATGATTGAGAACCCATACAATATTTTAAAATATACTGTTAGGCTTTTCTGAGATGACCTCAAAATACTTCAACACGTCCGTCTACTATTTCCTTTGCACATTTTGTCAATATGACCGGAGATATTAGGTGAGTGTACACATGCACGTAGCCACACGGGGGCAGTAGGGGGCTCAGGCCCCCATTCTCCTATCGAAATACAAATATCTCTATTATTTCCATAAACAATTTTAATATTAGCTACAGAAAACTCAAAATAGCAATCTCTCAATCAAAGACCCCTGATGAGCAGTTTGCCCGACATTGAAACTACCCTACATAAAATAAAACTCAAAAGAACACCCCCCAGGTTTAGAATAGCCCCTCCAAATTTCTAACCTTGGCTATGGACCTTCGTGTGCACGATTTACTGCCGATAAAGGCATGGCTTTTTATAATGATTCGGAGAACAGAATAAACTGGCACAAGTACTTATGCCTTACGTAAAGGCTGTCAAGTACAGTTTCACAAGTTCATATTATAAGGGTAGGACTATGCAACAGTGGCGAAGTCAAAGGGCAGGCTAGTCAGGCCCAGCCTGACCTAAAAAAAGGGGTCTTCCCTCAAACTTTTCCGTGTCACAGAGTTTTGGCCACCCAACCCCAATACAAACACACGTACACATTTTCTTGATCACATCGAAGATCATTACCATGGCTCTTGACCAAGTAGTTTGATGTTTTCGTAGCCTTTGGAGCCGGGTCATGCTTTCCCACATTCGCCTGACAAAGGTCACGGATTCGAGCTGATTTAGCCATATGATTGGCTAATGGAGGCAGCAGTAGCCTTCGACTACGTCACTACTTTCATGTTCCATTGTTCATCATCCAATCAAAATCTGTTTCAAGTTCGTTTCCTGCTCAAAACGGTCACACAAAAATAAAAGAATCTGACTATTCCATAGACTTGAAATACCCTTTGTTGATTGGCTTACAATACGACACACAGCATTGTGCCGAGTCTGTAAGTACTTGTTTGCAAATTTAGGCAAGCTGCAGTGAAATAGTATTCTTAGAATTTCGTCACCTCAAAATTCTGATTGTTTCCTTCGGTGAAAGAATGCACAGGACGATACGCTTTAATTCATTCTATCTATCTATCTATCTATCTATCTATCTATCTATCTATCTATCTATCTATCTATCTATCTATCTATGTGTCGAGCACGCTCGCATTTTTTTTGACTTTCTGACGCCATATTTCTCTGTTTTCCATTGCTGGTGGCAGATCATTCACCTGACATTCTGCATCTTCGACAGATTGATCCAAGTAGGTGTTGGCTGGACGTCCCAATTTGTTTTTCAGTGAGATGGTTTCCAGAGACGTGTGTTGCTGATCAGTTTTTCCTGGCGTCTCTAGCTATGTCCTGCAAATCTCAGTCATCTTTCTCGAATAACAGTTGGTACGCCAGGTAAATTTCCGTAATTTTTCTCATACCAATACGATCTTTCAGTATTATATAGTTTTGAAAAGAAATACTAGAGAAATAAAAAATATGTCACCACCTGGGATCGAACCCGTGACCCACGCTTTCGCGGCGTGACCTCCGATGTTGACATACTTTTATTTCTCTAGTCGCCACATTAGCTCTCAATCATCCGCAGCTGGACATCGACATCCAGCTCAACGCAATTGGAGACCAGTCTCTCTGCGCCATGTGACTTGACCAAGGAAGAACTGTCCTCCGGCCCGTCTATCAATCCAAAGCCCATTATAGTTAGAGAGTATCATCGAGATGATTGTATTTGAAATATTAGTTTTGAAAAGAACACTAGAGAAATAGAAATGAATAATTTAAAATCCCTTGAGGTTCCTCAGGGGGGGGGGGGGTCAACTACACCTTAAGGGACTGCAATATAGCATTAGATTCCCTCTTGGTAATTATGGTAATTATAAGAAACAAAGACTCGTGCAATTAATTTAAATTTTTTTCTGGACTAGCTTTTAGTGCCTGGATAATTTAATGAAATAACTGACTGCCCTACACGAAATAAGCCGCTGACCACGTTAGGAATTATACTCCACAACGGTAAAATCAGTTTTCAAATGAAGGACTAAAGTGATGACGTCACAAAACCCTTTGTTTTATAACTACATCAAACTGTTAACCTTGTCACTAAATTCCCGTATACGAAACATTGCGTTCGAATTTTACATCAACTGCAAGAAACGGCTGTTTGAATTTGCGATAGTCCTTAAGGAAACACTTATGAGTTTTATTATAAAGATATTTGCCCAGCACAAGGCGCGTAGGTGAGCATAATGACAAAACGTCTGCGATGGACAAGCCAGGCGGAAAACGAATTCTTATTATAAAGATAAGTGCCCAGCACAAGGCGCGTAGGTTAAACATAATGACAAAACGTAGTCTGATGAGCTTTCGGTGTATTCTACCACATTCCCCTCTCCCTCTTCTAGTATGTCTCTTGTTAGTTGTTAATGTATTCTATTGTTTATGTTACGGTCTTAACCGAGAGCTGTATCAGCACATCATACAGCAAGTTCTTCAAGGCTGTCAGGGAGCACACAACATCTCCGATGATATAATTGTGCATGACAAGGATTGTGCAGAGCATGACCAAAACCTCGAACAAGTTTTACTTCGTCTGCATGAAAGAGGATTAACATTCAATCGTGACAAATGCTTATTTGCAACATCCTCTCTCATTTTTTGGTCTTGTTATCTCTGACAACGGCATTTCTCCAGACAAAGCTAAAATAGATGCAATTGGCAATGTTCCAACATCATCCAATGCTGCTGAAGTCCGCTCCTTCCTTGGCTTTGTAAATTACTGTGCCTCCTTTATTCCTAATTTCTCGACTTTTGCAGAACCTTTTCGTGAGCTTACTTCAGAAAGCATTCGAGATGCTGAAGCAGCTCATCTCTTCTAATTATAAGACTGCACATTACGATGCAACTGCAGCAACACAACTGACAGTTGATGCAAGCTCAATTGGACTTGGTGCTATCTTGCCCCAAACCCAGCAGGGTAAAAACGTGTGCCAATTACCTATGCTAGTAGAACTTTAACTATTGTAGAGCACCGCCTTTCCCAAAAGGGAAAAGGAAGCTCTTGCAGTCGTCTCGGGATGCGAACGATTCAACTTATACTTAAATTGGACATCCTTTGACCTGTACACAGACCATGATCAAACCCCTTATGACAATTTACAGCCCTAAAGGCAAACTACCTGCTAGAATTGAACGATGCGTTTTGCGTCTGCAGTCCTTTGATTTTAAAGTTATCCATGTACCTGGTATTCATAATCCTGCAGATGCGTTATCTCGCCTACCGTTACCATATGAAGTGCCAAATAGAAATTCGAAAACTAAAACTTATATT
Source organism: Alatinidae sp. Z8VKAUB7J3 (assembly GCA_010016025.2). Classification (NCBI taxonomy): domain Eukaryota; kingdom Metazoa; phylum Cnidaria; class Cubozoa; order Carybdeida; family Alatinidae; species Alatinidae sp. Z8VKAUB7J3. The sequence continues at coordinate 75,684,171 of JAAAKM020073195.1, read as the reverse complement.
AATTCCCTCTGATTCCTAAATCTATAACACTTAATGAAATTGATACTGCTTCCAAAGCTGATCCAATACTCGAATAAGTACGTATGGCTCTTGCTACTTCTACATGGCCATCTTATGCTCAACTTACACCATTTAAGCATGTTAAAGATGAACTCTCTGTTCAAGACAATATAATCCTACGTGACTCTCGAATTCCAATTCCAGCATCTTTGCAATCTCAAATAATCAAACTTGCCCACCAACGTCACAAAGGCATTGTCAAAACAAAGCAACTCTTGTGTGAAAAAGTTTTGTTTCCTGGTATTGATAGTGCTACTGAAGCCGAAGTTCGAACTTGCATTCCCTGCCAAGCTCAAGGTACCAAAACTCCGCAAGAACCTACGTCTGTCCTTCTCTCTCCAGCTACACCGTGGCATTCTGTAAACATTGATCCCTGCAAACCTTTTCCTAGTGGTGAAACCTTACTTGTAGTTGTGGATTCTATGTCAAAATGGCCCGAAGTTGACATTATCAAAACAAAAAGTGTTAGGATTTAAGTTTTGTTTCTCTAAAACTTTTTTAAGCTTGATTATTACAATAAAGTTGATCTTATCTATGGTTATCCGAAGTTAAAAGAAGCGCGACGTGAACGGAGCCACAATCCAAAATGTTTCCAATTTAATAGGAATCATAAAGGAATGCGTAATCTTTATGAAGTTAAAAACTTGATGCTTCTTTCCGTTCTGTAAAACTTCAACTTTTAGAAGGGTGATTACTATTAAATTGTTTATAGCTCTGATTAGCAAAAGTCCTAATTAAGTATAAGAAAACTTAGGCACAAACCAAAATGATTAAACTGCCATAGAAACCAGAAAGGAGTTTATCATCTTCGAAAGTGAGAACGTGTTAAGGTTTTGTCCCTAGAACTTGTTCAAATTAAGTTGGAAGATTCCTACAAAAGATTGCTAAAAAGGGAGCCACAATCCAAAGTGCTTCAAAATTAATAAAAAAACGGAAAATGATTTATAATCTTCAGAAGTAACAACTGTTTATAAGTTGACTTGTTTCTGCACATCCCTAAAATTTGTTCACGTCCAGTATGACGATCAGTATCATCTTGTTTACAGCTCTGACTATCCAAAGTCCTTATCAAGGTAGAATAAAGAGAGAAACGCACGATCCAAAAAAAGATCAAAACCAAAAAGTGAGTTGCAAACTTAGGAAGTGAGAACGCTTGATTTATGCTTCCGTTAGTCTATAAAACTTGTTAAACTTAGTTTGAAGATTACTACTACCTTGCTTTTAGTTCTGATTATACAAATTCCATAAAAATGGGGGAGAAAAACACAGTCTGTTCAAAGTTTCGGGGAAACCGAAAAGTGATATACAATTTTCGGATCTGCAAACATTCTTCAGCGTTGCTTTTGTTTCCGTTGGTCTCTAAAACTCGTTCACGTTTAGTTGACTGATTACCATTAAGGTGTTTTTCAGCTCTGATTATCCAAAGTCCTAATTAAGGGAGAGAATAAGTGGGCCGCTAACCGAAATGCTTGAAGTTTCAGTAAACCCGAAATGTGACTTAAAACTATCGGATGTGCAAAAGTGCTTAAGGATTCCTTTTGTTTCCGTTAGTCTCTAAAACTCCTTCACGTTTAGTTGACTGATTACCATTAAGGTGTTTTTCAACTTTGATTATCCAAAGTCCTAATTAAGAGAGAGAACAAGTGGGCCGCCAACCGAAATGCTTGAAGTTTCAGTAAAACGGAAAGGTGATTTATAATCTTCGGATGTGCAAACAATCTTCAGCGTTGCTTTTGTTTCCGTTGGTCTCTAAAACTCGTTCACATTTAGTTGACTGATTACCATTAAGGTGGTTTTCAACTCTGATTATCCAAAGTTCTATTTTAGAGAGAGCAAAAGTAAAGTACTTAAGTGTGACATCACGATTTAATAAATGTCATAAGTTTGATAAAATTTTGCTTTTCTTTGCATTTTTCTTGCTGACATAGATAAGCTGTCCAAACTTGAGCAAAATATATTTTTAGCTATCGTTGAGATACCCCTTTCAAGGTTCAATTATGTCTATCCAGACGAAACAATTCGATATATCACGGGTTGAGATAGCAGGGTCACGAAGGAACTGAAAGAGATCACAGTTCCTCTAGTATCAGACATAGGACAAAAAGGAGAAAAAAATACGCTTGGTGCTGTCAGTAAGTTACTCTGTCCCGCGCGGATCTCGGTGTCAGTGAGTTTCCTTACAACCTGATACTTCGCAGAGACAAGCACTGTAAACATGTAAGAAAGAGATTCATAACTTTATTTCTTAAGCTGAATCTTATTTGTTACATAACGCTTACCTCAATTGCCGTTTCATCTTCCAAGATGTTTCCTTCAGAACTTGAAAGAATCTGTAAAATCTTGTCTTCGATTTCTTTCAGCTAAGGAAGAGGAAATGTAAACGTAGTGCTTCAGTACAACAGAGCAGAAACCGACACAGGCAGAACGATGACACCTGTACGAGCAATGACACGAAGAACTCGGTATTTCTATAAGTAAAAATTGAGTATTCGGTAGAAAATACTTCTGAATTACGATGCTACCAAGTCTAGGATAAGAGTCCTCTATAACTCTATTCAAGCCTCATTCATCAAACTGGCATCAACTTCTGCACTCCTTACGATCCGCTTTATCAAATCATATTTCATGTTTGCTACTCTCAGCATGATACTCAAAATAACTAATAAACGCCGGCTGATTGAACTTGAACTTCTAGTAAAGAGCGTTTAAAGTGGTGCGGCGTTTATAAAAATTTGGTACACATGACTGAAAAAAACTTTGTTTGAAAATAAATTTTTTTTTCGCAACAATAAAAACAACAACACAAAACTTACGCCTTAATTATGCTGATAGCGAAATTTAAATATCAACTCAGATTCAGTATACAATAACCATTTACCAAATCATGGTTAACTCTATGCCTATCTACTTGCCCTTCCCACTCGCCACAAGCTCTATCCATTTGCCCAAAGCCAATTCAAAGTTACAAAGTATCACCGAGGAGTAAGCCTGTTGTGAGTAAGAGGATCATAGTTTAGATTCTAGGTGGTAACACACTCCCTTATTTCTCTAAAGTCTTTTCGAAAGCGATGTTTCAAATCCTCTCTTCGCAATACACAAAACGGCCGCAACACACTTTTACGCCGCCTATTGATAAATCCGGCCGACTGCTTGTAGAACGGCCCAGATCTACGTCTTACCTGCTTCTTATTCTCCGCACTTTCAATGATCAACTGATTTTTCTTTTCTAGTTACACTATTTGAACATATTGGGAATGCTTTCTGCACGCTGGAATATGAGCATTTCAATAGCGCCATTGAGCGTATTTACACTATTTAAACATATTGGTAATGCGTTCTGCATGCTGGAATGTGATCATTTCAATAGTGCCATGGAGCGTAGTTACACTATTTGAATATATTAGGATTGCGTTCTGCACGCTGGAATATGCGCATTTTAATTGCGCCATTAAGCGTAGTTACACTATTTAAACATATTAGAAATGCGTTCTGCAAGCTGGAATGTGAGCATCTCAATAGTGCCATTGAGCGTAGTTACACTACTTGAACATATTGGAAATGCGTTCTGCATTCTGGAATTTGAAAATTTCAATAGCGCCACAGATCGTAGTAACATATTTTAACATATTTTGGAATACGTTCTACACGCTGGTATTTAAGCATTTAAAAAGTGCCATTGAGCGTAGTTACACTATTAGATCATATTGGCAATTTGTTCTGCACACTGGAATGTGAGCATTTCAATGGTGACATTGAGCGTAGTTACATGATTTTAAGAGAGTGGTAATGCGTTCTGCACGTTGGAATGTTAGCATTTCAATAGTGCCATTGAGGGAAAATACACTATTTGATCATATTGGAAATTCGTTCTGCACGCTGGCATGTGAGCATTTCAATAGTGCCATTGAGCGTAGTTACACTATTTGAACATATTAGGAATGTCTTCAGCACTTTAGAATGAGAGCAATTCATTACTCCCATTGAGCGTAGTTACACTACTTGAAGATATTGGGAATGCGTTCCGCATTCTGGAATGTGAGCATTTCAATAGTGCCATTGAGTGTAATAAGAACTATTTGATCATATTGGCAATTTGTTCGGCACGCTGGAATGTGAGCGTTTTATTGATGCTTTGAGCGTACTTACATCATTTGAACAGATTGGGAATGCGTTCGGCACGCTGGAATAGGAGCATTTCAAGCGTGCCATTGAGCGTAGTTGCAGTATTTGAACATATTAGGAAATTGTTCATCACGCTGGAATGAGAGCATTTAAATACTGCCATTGAGCGTAGTTACACTAATTGAACATAATGGGTATGCGTTCTGCATTCTGGAATGTGAACATTTCAATAATGCCATTGAGCGTAGTTACACTACTTGAACATATTGGGAATGCGTTAAGCATTTTGGAATGTGAGCATTTCGATAGTGCCATTGAACGTAGTCACATTAAGTGAGCAGATTGGGAATGCGTTCTTCACGCATGAATGTGACCAATTTAATAGAGCCATTGAGCGTAGTTACATTAGTTGAACAGATTGGGAATGCTTTCTGCACGCTGGAATGTGAGCATTTCAATAGTGCCATTGAGCGTAGTTACACTATTTGAACAGTTTCGCCATATAACCGACATCTGTTGGGTGGCGAAACTGCTCGACGATGTGGATGAGTCATAATGTGTTAGACGATCTTTTTGATTTGAATCAAAAACACGATCCAACAAGCTCCAACAGCGTAAACACGATAAAACACAACCCAACACGAGTTTTGTGCGGTGGGGAAACCGAAGGACATTGTTGAGTTGGTGGAGGAAACTAAAAAAAACATTTGACTCAACAAATGTTGCCTCAGATGTTTTTCTAGTTTCCCCCGGCCTTAACCCTTACAAATTTTTAGACTTTACTTTTGAATATATGTATGATGAAAATTACGGAGGAGGGACTAAGTAAGGGTTGTTTTGGGTGCAGTTAAAGTAGGTGCAATGTCTTAAAATTCCTGGAGGAGGTGGATAGCTTTTAGGCACCCGATGAAGGAAAGACGCCATTTCATTAATGGTAGGCTTGACCGCGATTCTAGTAATGTAGTGTTTTTGCTGAGTTCTCGGGGTTGTGGTAAACAATATGTAGGTTGCTTTAATGACACCAATCTAACAGTGCAGCCCTCTGATAAACAATCAGGGCAATGACAGCTTTCAAGCTTGGAATCAACAATTACAAAGCAGCTAATACAAAGGCTATTAGGGGAGATAGTGATCCGCCTGCAGAAGATTAAAAATAGAAGAAATATATAATAGAAGGAAGATTAAAGATAGAACAACAACATATGAAGTGCAATTTGGTTTTATGCCTGGGAAAGCACGGTTGATGGAATTTTGGCATCAGAAGGTGGAGAGAAGCACTATATGATAGTGGCTTGAGAATTAGCAGGACAAAGATAAGAGTACATGTAGACTGGCAAAGAGGAAAGGCATGGAACAGTGAAATTAGGTTAAAAAGATATGAAGTGGGTTAGCACCTTTAAATACCTTGGTTCTATTGTGAGTGAAAATGGAGACGTGGATACAGAAATCAGCATTTGAATTCAGTGTGCATGGGTGAATTTCAGAGGGTCATCAGGGATACTGTGCGACAAGAAGATAAGAGCAAGGGTAAAAGGGAAGTTCTATAAAAGTGTACTTAGACCAGCCATGCTCTATGGGGCAGAGATTTTTTGCCAATGAAGAAAGATGCGAGTGACTAAGATGAGAATGCTAAGATACATGTCTGGCATCACTAGAAGAGATAAGGTCAGGAATGTCTTGATCAGGCAGGAGTCAAAGTATTAAAAGTCTATAAGAAAGCTAAAAAAGAAGACTGAAATGAAAGACTGAAATGGTTTGGCCATATCATGAGAAGAGAAAATGACTATAGCCGTGTTCACACTGGCAACGGTTGTGAAACCGATTTAGTTAAAACGGTTGTCAAATTGGTTTTGGCTGAAACTGATTTGAAACCTGTCCACCATAGGTTAAAACTATATACAAGTGGGTATCTTAATTTTCGTAGTGAACATGCTCAATTTACTTATGCAAATATCCATATTATCACGGTAGTGAAAATCCCAAGAGAAAACTAGCAATTTGATTAGATTATGCAGGAATTATTAGAAGTGTGCAGTTGCAACGTAATGATGCTCAGAAGAGAGACTTCATGCCATATTTATTACAACATTTGAAGACAAACCAAATCAAAGCGAAATATGTTTTCTTTTTTCTGCTATGCTGTTCTCCATTTTCCCTTCTTTTGTGTCGTTTTCTTCCAGAAATGCAGAGGTTAGCATTGCAACCCAAACCTTATTTTATCAATGCAAATCTGAATAATGAATCAGTAAAGTCTCAAGCCGTAGGATTTGGTGGAAAAGAGAACAGGTATTTGTGTGTATGAACTTTGTTTATATTTGGGAAAAGGTTTACTTAGTTTCAAGTTAAGTTTGACATAAAGGGACTGGTGTAAGGAATTATTTATGTTTTAGCAAACTGTAAGGTGCAGCCACTGCAACCCATTTAATGCAACAGTACATATTTTAAGAGCTATTTTTTGACCAGGTTTGTATAGAATCTATCATTGCTTACACCCTCATTTTAGTCACAAACTCCCACTTTGAACTATGCTAAACAGTTGGAAACCTAAATGTGTCCATATTAATTATCGATACTTGGCTTCTGGAATGATTAGATAAATTATACTGCAATTAATTGTGTTATATATGCAATTAATCTTATCTATATATGTATACAATGTAAAAACTAAAGCTGCACAAGTTGTTCCAGAACTATACAATAAATAAAAATTAAAACAATAAAAATTTATGTACAAGAATGCTAAAACCTGAGCAATTGATAAAAGAAAAGTGGCTTAGAATAATAATGTTGCTCATCTAGAACTGCAACTACGAAGGTACTGTAAGATTTCCTTATCCCACTAACATGCCACATACCGGTATCTGGAATGCAATTTGGGAAAGCTTTGTTGCTCCCCCATTGTTAGCAAAAAAATACTGTCACGAGCGTCCTCTGGAGGATCCCACTGAGTGACTAAGATGCAGGCTACTTGCAATGTATGAAGAGACACTGTCATGAGGTCCCTGCCTCGGTGGGAAGGGGGCTAGTGCCAACAAGGTACTGCCCCTCATTAAAGTAGCGAACTTATGCTGGGTTTAAAGGTTTTTTAGCATGTGCTGACATTCTCCGTGACAAAAACATGACCCAGTCTCAGCTTTTTTGATCAGTTTAAATTCCCAATCTTGAATGCCGTTGTGGGTAGATTCTGAGGAGTATGCAAAGAGTCAATTGTGAAGAGTCATGCTTGCAAATATAATTTATGTCATTATGAAACCCAAGTATACATACCACAATAGCTTGCAATTTATGGGCGCTGACCGGGCTCGAACCCACGACCTCATGGTTAGGCCCCTACTAAACCAGCGCCTTAACCATTGAGCCATCTATATATTTATTTGTAGAAAGAAAAGACGATGGTGTGGGGAATATCATGGAGGCTAACTGATTGGTGAAGATCTTTGCCAGCAAGTACAAAGAGTGCGTTAAATTTTGAGTTTCAGTTATCCTGAAATTTTATTTGTTACTAGGCCATTAAATAGGTTAAAACTTTGACATTTACAATGCGGTAGCAACAGGTTATATAAGGCGGATGTATTATGGTGTAAAGACAGTTCTCGGACCAATAAAGAGCAAGGCATCGCCACTTAAATCGTCACGCGGAGAAGTAATCACAGGTAGAGGTAAGCAGATAGAGAAATGGATAGCACGCTACTGAGAGTTGTGTCTAGAGAAAATGCCATTGTTAATTCTCAACTCACCACCATGGAATTACTACCAGCTAAGGAGAAACTAGATGCCTTACCAACTCTCAAGGAACCTGGCAAGGCAATTGACGGCTAGTCTTCTAAAGATTATAAACATTCAAGACGATACATCAATTAAACCAAAGCTTTCGATGCATTCATCACATCATCCACAGGGTATGACAAACTTGAGAGTGACTACAATATTTAAGGACCTCTGAAATTTTCTACACAGCATGCATATTTGCTACTATACGCTTTTTTTAAATAAGAAACCCGAGAAGGCCTCTTTATGCCACAAGTTTCTTATTTGTCCACCCTATTGTAGTTTTAAACGAGGGGCTAATAACTGAAAAATAACACGTGCACTATTTGCGAAAAGTCAGAAAAAAGTAACAAAATCAGAAAAAATCGAAAAGTCGGGAAAAAGTCAGAAAAAGTCAAAAAATCTCAGAAAGTCAGAAAAAATAAGAAGGTCAAAAAAAAGTCAGAAAAAAGTCAAAGAGTCAAAAAAATGTCAAAAAGTCAAAGAAAGTCAAAGAAAAAATCACTAAAGACAAATGTCACGTACAATTTTTTGCAGTTACTTGCCCCTCGGTCCTAAAAGTTTCTTAACAGTTTCTTAAATGAATTGTCCATCTTACATAGTTCAGCAGGGTTAAATACCTCCTCCTCATTCGCACATGAAACCAAAAGTAAACTGGCTAGAAGGGAAAAGTGTTCTGTGACAATTACTGGCCAACCAGTTAATCTGGGAGACATGTTGGGAGTGAAGGTCCGCTGTAAGATCCGCCTGACAGGAGGGCAGGACTTTCTACGTATTTTGGATACTCAACTTACGAGTTTGGACAGTAAAATGTATTAGTGATATGTTTGTCTGACGTGATTCGAATATTAAGAATGCCCCATTCTTTTCCATTTTAGTGATGCCAGATGACAGTCCTTGCTTGGTCAAGTCACATGGCACATAAAGGCTGGGGTCTCCAGTTGCATTGAGCCAGATGATGATGTCCATCGATAGATGATTGGGAGCTAATGTGGCGACTGGAGAAATAGGGTATGTTTGTTATGAGCTTAGGATATCATAGAACACACAAAGATTCTTCAAGTAACCATATCTGATTAGGAACTTAATATTCCACATGAATTTCACATTACATGATTCTGGGTATTTCACAATAATCAAATGATTACCAAATATGGCAATACTCAGGACAATGTTTAACATCGGAGTTCACCTAGCTCAACTGATAGAGCACACACCACAAAAGCGTGGGTCAGGGGTTTGATCCCAGGTGGTGACATATTTTCTATTTCTCTAGCATTTTTTTCTAAACTTACTATTTTCCTAAACCATAACTAATTTAAGGTTGCCCTTCCAGTCTAGTCACTGTAAAGTTTCTACCCCTGTCCCACTTTAATTTTTTCGTTAAAAAAAATTAAAACCTGTGATACAGAAGATTTTGTTTCAAGTTACAAGGATATTAAATGAATGCAGCATAAGACTAGAGAAAGAGAGTATATAAACATTGGAGGTCACCTAGCTCAGTTGATAGAGCACACACTACAAAAACATGGGTCACATGTTCTGTACTTGGTGGTGACATATTTTTCATTTTCTTAGCATTCTTTTCAAAACTTACTATTTTCCAAAGCTGTAATTAATCTAAGGTTGGCCTAGTCTAGTCAATGTAAAAGTTTTAAAGCAACCCCACTTCAACTTCAACAATACTAGCTCATTTCACTAGTGCCCTTCGTCGTGCATGGAACAGCTATCCTTGGAACTTCAAAGGAAAGACTAAACTACTAGGCCAACATTGATCACAGGAAACCACAGACATCCTTTCATACATCCCAATTCTATTAACACCTCCCAGTTGCAAAGAATTCAAAATTATCGATGGACCGTCAATAAATCTCTATGGATTTTGATTTCATCAAGATACTGTACAAGGCTTCAATCATCGCCCACAGACGATCAACAGTGTTATCAATTTATGCCTTTAAGAGTATTACTGTCAAGATTATTGCGCATCTGCGGGCCTCTTAAGAACAGATGCCCTTCTTGATGTTACTAATGGCCCCTCTGTGAATTTAACCTATACACTCATTGAATAGTGAAAATCTACCCATTAGACAATAAGAGGCCTTTTCACTGTTATTTTGAATGTGACATTTATTGGCGCTGATTATTGGCAGAGCCAGATCTCTAACAAACCTGAGAATTCATTCACAACAATAAATAATGCAAGATGCAAGTATATTGAGGGAATTTAGCTACCTCCCATAGTTTGCAAAGGGGTCTGGACCCCCAAAAGCCTGGTTCACATAAGAGTAAAACCCGTCGCTAGGTTTGAGAGGAGTAGCAAGCAAGGATATCGTTTTACTTTGTTTTTGCTGATTCACATGCCCGATCCATCCTTTGCAAGCGCAAATAACCAAAACGGAGCAATTCAGGTCAGAAATTTCGTTGACGGGGGTTTACATCCATCTTGCTGATTGTGACACTTCAAAAAATAATTATCACGCCCAGAATACAACCCCCGTGCTTGCTAAGGAACCTGATCTCACCTTGGTATCAAATAGCTGTCAAAATTTGTGCCTGTCATCGTCATCATAGAATTTACGTGTCAGAACAAAAGAGGCACCAGTAATTCAAGTGATAGTCGGAAACCACTAGAGAAAACTCATCGGAAAAGAACAATTTTTTGTTACTTTCCGACGACTTTTGCTTTGGCAAATGTCAATCAAAAATTTTAACTTTCACAGCCAAGTAGTAGCGTTCGCATGCAAAGAACTGCCTTTAACATGCCAGACGCTTATCTGCCGACGGATTTTACTGCTATGTGAACCCGGCTTAACTCTTGGTTACTCGTGTGTCGAGCATAAAGTCCTCCGTTACAGTTCGACTGTATGTCAAGCTTTGCATTCGCTGAATAAGGAATTTTCAATAAATGTCAACGTTTACTTTTTAACATGACAACGATCCTCCAACTCAATTGATTCCGATTACCTTGTAATGAAATGGTTAACAGTGTCTATTCAAATGGGAAAACACGCATTTCAATCAAACATACTTTTTACTCAAGTTCTAAGGAGACAATAATTTCTTTTGGAACTTAAAATTCACAATGAGGGGCCTTGAATTATGAAAAGAGAGATCCTTAAATGAATATTTAGGTGCTCGTAATAAAAGTTGGACGAATTTAGACTAATAGAATGCAGAAGAAATTTACTTAAGCTAGAAAACAAATGTTTTCTTTCTTTAGTTTATTAGAGTATTTAATGATGATATGCTTGTCTCTTGTGGAATGAATTCAAGGCAATCTTTCTCGCCATTATAAATAACATCTGCTCAGCGTAGGTACAGTTCAATGTCATACAGTTGTCTTATAATTTTACTTAGGAAATGGTCTTGAACTTGACAGATTAGTAACAGGTCGGATGTGGTATCCTCAAGGGGTGGATCCATGGGGATACCTCGTATTGCGTCTCGGCCTTTTGGCATAGAATGGATGTAGTATCTGTTCTCATTGATGACATATTTTTCCATAATCCGTGAGAAGCTGTCCTACTGGGTGATTGAGCTTGCCCCACCATGGCTTGCTTCTCTCAGCGGTAGTCTAATTTTAGGAGCGTTGGCCTTGGACGCCCCAGTTTCCTTTTCTTTCTTAGTTAGCCTGTTTGGTGATTTCTCTGTTGCTTTGCTTTGCTTTGCTTTGCTTTGCTTTGCTTTGCTTTGCTTTGCTTTGCTTTGCTTTGCTTTGCTTTGCTTTGGTTGTTCCGTTTCGTTTCGTTTTCTTTTGTTTTGTCTTGTTTTGTTTTTTGTTCTGTTCTGTTCTGTTTTGTTTTGTTTTGTTTTGTTTTGTTTCACATAAGTTGCCTGTCCGCCATTTCCAAAACGACTGTGTCTGAGGTGTAACGTGTCCATGGGATCCTTGTGGTATTAAATGTTACTTATTATAAGTACCGTTGTTAGTACGGAAAGTGGCTGTTTGGTTACAATTTTCTTACGTCTGCCGTCCGCTGTCATCCAAATATTCATATCACGTTTTATAGCACCTCCAATGGAAGAGTGTCACGGTCACCGCTCCTTACCTCCGAGCAGTCTTCTACCCCAGTGCCAATAAAGACGCAGCAAAATCATGAACAAGTATGTATGCCCTTGAAACGTGACTAACAGTTGTGTTCCTTGTTGTATTACTTAACTGTGGTACTTGCTTGTTCTTCTGTACCGAATACACTTTTTTTAGCAAGAAGCAGATAATTTGTGCTGAGGCTCAGTGTTCTTATTTTTCGGTTACAAGAGGGCTCATTTGTTCTTACGACAGCTGCTGCCAACTGACGGAGTTGACGAGTGTCGCATCAGTAGTTTGCATCCGTTGAATTGCCCCCTTCCCCCCCCCGAGGATCCCCCCCCGTACTGTAACAACAAACTCGGAGAGTGCATTATTTCATTTAGTGACGGTTCATCGGACTACGTAAGAGCCGAAGACATTGATGGTGTTGAACTAATTTTGTTGCAAACCACTGGGCAAGAAATTATGTTTTTATGAGTTTTCATCCAGCCTAGTGTTGTTCTTAAATTGTTCTTAATGTTATGACAATCTGAGCCTCAATGTACTTACTAAATTTGTTCTTAGTAAAGAAAAGGTGTATATCGTGCCCTACGTATAGCACGACCACGACCACTTTTATTAACTCAATAATCTGTTTTTCTTGCAGCGTTCATCTTCATCCATTTGCGGGAGGTAAGCACCTTTAGATGTTTTCGTTGATATACTTGGTGGTTGGGTTGCTCACTCTAGGAGCCAGGGAATTTACATCAATGCAGAAGGCTTTCTGCGAATTTGCAGACAATTAGGCTATTTAGACAGTGCCGGGCTTTGGCAAGAGGGGGCCCTGAACCATAAAGTGATTTTGGGGTCCTTCAGTGTCATTGAATGTACTTAAAGAGCTGTGCGGGGCACCCCACTTTCTAACGTATGTGCGGGCCCGGTGCCGTGGCACAGTTGGCACCCCCCTAAAACCGGCACTGTATTAAGGTATTACTTTACCAAGCCCTAAGCTAAGGAGGGTGAGGGAATCAGGTGGATAATTCAGGTGGTCTTCAAACATATTTTCAACAAAGAGAATTTTAAAGTAGACACAGTTTCAGTCCTTGACCTTTTGAATTTCCCTTCCAAACAAGTTTTTTCTCTTTCAAGAACTATTACTATAAGAGATTGGAAATTAATGGAATAGCGAAAGTACAGAGACGGAAAATTTATACGCATCTATTCAAAAGCAAAGGTTGTCAATATAAGAGTAGTAGGCAAGATGCTTAAACGAATTTTTATTATATTATAATTACGTTTCGAAGCGACACTTGAATACAAAATCCCATTAGATCTTCGTTTATATATGTAAGAACGGAAGTCCATTGATCCTCTTAAGTTCAGCTGAAAGAAATATCGGGTCCTTAGTTGCTGGTCATTCTATGACCTTCCATCATTCAGTGACATGGAAGCGATGTGGCTGCCAATTATAAGTTGAATTCGATACAGCGAGCAAAAGAAGTACAACAAAGAATTTGGGCAAGAAGGTTAAGGTAGTCCCGTACTCTTCTGTCAAGGGTAGGTGGGTATAATATGGCATAGGATCACATGCCATGAGCCATGGAATGATAAGTAGACTTGCAACCTTCTTTGCTCGTCGTCTTAACCCTTTTCCAGCTCATTCCAGGTGATCAACTCTGTACTGGCTTTAGAGGTAGACTTTTCAGATTGATGTTCGGATGTGTACTCAAACTTGCCATCTTCTCCTTGCTAGAAAAGCATTCTACACAATGAGTTAACTCGCCTCCAATGATTCAGTCGCCAGGAACAACACTATCTTAGAAAACAAGTTTATTAACCTTTTTTTCTATTCAACATCAGTTATAAGCTGAGAGAAGTTAGACATAATTCTGCATTTAGAAACGTTGATCTTCAGGCCCCGTCCTTTGTAGATAGCAACAGGTTTGTCTGTAAAGGTTCGAGGCTTCTCAAAGCATTGGGGGAAATTCATCAGTATATACGTCCTTCACCAAAAGGTTAACAATTCCTTCCTAGGAAGTAAAACGATGAAAAACACGCTAAACATAAGAATCAAAGAGGAAATAATAAAAATATTGCACAAAATAGAGGAACCATTTTGTACTAAAAAGCTATTTCCGTTTGGCACTCCTCAGAGTACAATCATCAGAAATAATCTGAATAAAAGGTAAGAAACATTAAAACCAACGGTATTTTCGCAAGAGCCATCAGTGTTTTTGGATCCATCAAGGTCCGCTAAAAAACTAATGGAATAGGCCTGTGTGCAAACACATTCTTTTTGTCTGCAAAGGGAAGGTTTTCAAACTTTTAAATGGGCTGACTCCAGAACGGCGAAATGAGTTGCAGACTTTGCCTTGCCTATGGTACTGAAGAAATCGTCTGTGTACAATTTGGCGTCGCGGATTATGGAAAGCATCTGTCATCAATGAGAACAGATACTACATCCATTCCTTGCCAAAAGGCCGAGAAACGACTAATATAGCATGCGCGCGCACTTCAAACGAATCTTGGGAAGCCCAGGCGACTTTTCGCAGTTTGATTCGCAGATCTAAACAAAAAAGGTTTCGGTAAACATTCCAACACTTTCGACTCAGTCATTGCCATAGATAGCATTTTTGATTACAGGAGTCTAGATAAGTCGTAGTCTTTTTGCAAGTTAGTTTTCGAGAGAAACTTATCCAATCTTGAGACAAAGAAGTTTCTTTGGGTGTGAAGTGATCAAGGTTTACGATATTCGGAGGTTTCACGGCATTACGCGAGGGGCAAATAACTGCAAAAAAAGTGTACGTGACTTTTTTCTTCAGTGATTTTATCTTTGACTTTTTTCCTGACTTTTTGACTTTTTTTGACTTTGACTTTTTTCCTGACTTTTTTATTTTCTTTTGACTTTATGACTTTTTTCTTGACTTTTTTTCTGACTTTTCCCCAATAGCGTAGGGGGCTTTTTTCAGTTATTTGCCCTTCGGCATTACGTTTAATCCCTATTTCTGCTGTCTGTTCTCAGGCGAACACTATTAAACCCGAAGCTAGAACGTCCTTGGTTACGCGGTGGCAACGATATACTCAGCACAGTATTTTCTAATAGATTCTGAAAATACTTCTACAGGTTTAGACTTGTCACCTATTAAAGGATTGCCTAGACCAATTTTGCCTGCAAGTTCATCTAATCTTCTAAAAATCTTACTACATCGTGTGTGATAAGTCTGAGTGTAGGCATTTTTTCCGCGGCAAGTAGAAAACACTGCATAAAGCGTACTGTTGCTACCAGGTAGGTCTTCATGACCTGACGAACATCAAGAAGCAGTTAAGGCATCTCATAGACTTAAGATGTGGATGTGGCCAACGTCAACATTAAGATGCAACAAGACTCCTACTTTAGAGCGACTTCTACCAGACCAACCTGACGCCCTAAATTAAACCTATTAACCCTGAATGAAAAAAAGTGCTTTCATAACGCAAGAAGTTCAATATATGGCAATTTAGAACGCAGAAGACCGAAAATGAAGGCCACGTTCCAACTATGGGGTGGGGTAGGGTGAGACGCAAAACAACAAAATTAAGCTGGGAGTCCCAACAGAGAGTGAAATAAAGCACTTTTCATACAGAGAAAACCGAACAATCTGCTAAACGGTTCTACGAATAATAGAAAGTATCACGAAAGCCAGTCCGCATGTTTGTATCTGTAAATTCTCTGAGTTCCCTGCCTTACTTTTGGTTGTTTCTTATTTCCTTTGCAATCTGAGTCTAGTGCAGAAAAATCGTTTCTAAGAAAACTACAGTATGAGTCTAATGCATCTTCACGTTTTCGTTTTTGGCTTGGCTCATCTGAACCATTGACACCGTCATCCTGTTGTACAATGTGGTAATCTAAAGTGACCATTCTGTAGTTTCCATCCACAATGAGCACAGATGTTTTGACATCAATAGGTGCATCACTCTGATGGTGGGAAAAAGGATTGCCAAGGAATGTAAGTAATCTATACATATGCGGAGCATATTATCTCTACAAATAAGCATCACAGAATAAACTACATTACAGTAAGTACTGAGCAGGAATCACTTAGTTTGGGCCCTTGATAAGTAGTGGGGCCATAACTACTAGACAGTGGAGCGTAACTACCATATCGAAAGTGGAGCGGGTGTCTGAGAGATGATTAAAGGTTTCGTTTATTTCATTCCATTTCATCTTCGGCATCTTTTGATCATTCACAACAATGATTCTTACTACAATGATTGTGATCATTGTTGTTTGTTTGAGGGCTCATTAAACTATATACTTCTGCAATTATTATTTTTTAATAAGGGGGCCATTTCTGAAAACTATATTGGAGAACGGAAAGTGACAAGTAGAGAATTATCTTGGGTGCACAATTTACAAGGTTTCTCCTTTGTGGCCAGTGTGGCATTCACAAAAAATTCACAGGGATTTCTGCACGAAGGGAAGTGGTAAAGGGAGAGTTCATGACTAAATGCCAAAAAAATGAAGAAATACTATGAACTTACGAAAACTTTCTGCAAATTTAACACAAAAAAACGCTTTTATACCCTAGTGTGCTAGGTCCCAACACCATACTAAAGTTTACAATATTTCAAGATTTATGCCAATTATACATTTCCAGGATTTTTATTTATTGGTACAATTACCTCACTCATTTTACAAAAGGCACCAAATCTCTATAGTTTTCCCATTAAATTACTTCTGTCCTGATGTAAACAAATGCTCACCAGGGTGATGCAATCAAGCAATAATGTCACCAATATGCAAAGAATCTTAATCATGCCATTTGAACGAGCAGTGTTACCAAATGCCAAGACGTCATGAAATACCACAAACTCATTATGTCAGAATATACTTGGGACAGAGACTAATATATAAGGGGATTGAAAACACATGGAAAAGGACGACAAGACTGAGGGAGTCGCTTTTTATGCAGATACTGGCTGGGTTAATGCCTTATCTTTGGAAGACTCTAGAACCTGGTCAGTCCACTACATCAAAGATGTGAAGAAGAAATTCCACGCATGATAACAAAAGAGAAGACTGTTGGTGAGCCACTGCTGTGAGACTCTTACTCATTGAAAGGGCATTGTCCCAATTCTGCTCTTCATTTTGTAATGTTGCTTTATTGTTGTTGTGTTTTTAAAAAGGTGATTTGGTTTGTTTATACATGAGAGATTCATTCTATAATTTGCAAGAGGCACTCCTACTGGGCGGTTGAGTCTGTATTATGGCTTGCTTCTTTTGTCTTCCTGCATAGCACATCAAGCTAGGAAATACTGTGATATGGCAGGTAGACCACTTTAACTAGCTTGGTAGTGAAATGACATCAGACTGGCGTGATTTTGAAATCAGGAAATAGAGAATGAAAGCCAACTCATTGCAATGATATTTTTGTTTAAATCAAAGCTTTTCGGTCTGCTCTTATCAAGATTCTTATGCCAAGATACTTCCAATATAAAACCCAATTCTTAAATACTAAATCAATTTATGGACAAAGTACATGCTTATTCATGATGAAAGAAAAGAAATGCCATGATGGGATTGAGAAATTATCACAAAGTATTTGAAGTAAGAAATGTAGTGGCTAAAATACAATAAAATATTCAAAATACCAGTAGACTAGCTATAGCAACCTAAACATTCAGGAAATTGAGACAGTTATCAGAGCAGGTATATCATACAATCAGACCCACTGGAGCACACGGAACACGTACGTATGGGTTACTGGAAACACACAAACCTGGGGTGCCAGTCAGACCAATTTTATCAATGGTAGGTTCTGCATAGCATGAACTAGCCAAATAGCTAACCAGTGTATTACAGCCAGTCTTGAGCAACTTCTATAAACATAGTGTTAAAGAGATTTTAAGTTTAGTGACACGGTATACGAGTTTGCATTTAAAAAGGATATTGTTTTTATACTCTTTTTATGTATATAGTGAGTTTGTTTACTAATGTTCCATTAGCTAAGACTGTTGATATTTGTGTTGAAGAACTTTATCACAGTGAGATTCCTCTGCCGGTAATATCAAAGGAGGTTTTTCGTAAATTTATTGTACTAGCAACTAAGGGAGTTGAATTCAGTTTCAATGATGTTTTGTACAGGGAGACCGATGGAGTAGCCATGGGCTCTCCCTTAGGACCTGTCTTTGCAAATATTTTTATAGGATATCACGTAGGTTTTTATTTGACAACTCTCATTTTAGCCCTCCATTTTACACCCGGTATGTGGATGACATGTATACAATTTTCAACTATAGCATTCACAGGTTTTAAGATCTTTAGATATTTTAGATAGTTTGCATTTATCGATAAATTTTACCTGCAACTTTGAAAGCGAAGGTCAGCTTCCTTTTCTGGATGTATTTGTCAGCAAAGGTGACTTTGAACTGTTTATGTCAGTCTACCATAAGCCCACTGTTAGTGGTTTATATACCAGATGGGATTCCTTTTGCCCTTCTAGATATAAGACTATCTTGTTTATACTCTAATCCACAAAGTAATTAGAATTTGCTGTCCCCAGAATGTCACTAGCAAACTTGGGGTGTTGATACTACGCTGTAAACCATTCACTTATGAGGTCACCCACCGATAAGCATAAGGTACAAGACTTAGATACGCAACAAATACCGGCAGTCAGAAGCAAAGACAGCACGGTTAAGAAAAAATTGACTCTCAGAAAATCGATACTAAGCTCGTTCCTGCAAGTAGCTCAGGAATTGACCAAATGTAAATAGAAACGCAAGATCTGTAGACAATTATTAAGGGTATGATCAGGGTGTTGGGAAAATTTTGCCTTGGCGCTTAGAAGCTGAATTTATCAAAACACAACATCTACCCCTCTGTCGACAAAAGGATTTGCTATCAGTTTAACGTATTTTACAGTAATGTGAGTGTCAGATAATTTTTTGCTCATACATTTTTCTTATTCTTAATTTGATCATACGTTTCTTTAAAATTTGAAATTGATTTTCTTCATAAAGATAAGTTAGCTGCTATAGACGTAGACTAAAGTGGAGAAATGAAATAAAGTACACTACCAAAAATATAAACAAAGTAAAAGGTTTGAAGGTAGAAATGATAAACAAGAGAGAAATAACTATCAAAACAATTATAAAGCGGCAGATCCGGTATTTTTATTATGTATAGGATTATAAATTAGTAACGTTTGATGAATCAGCGGTGCTATTGTTTGTTGATGACGGTAATTATAATTCATTTAATCGATCCGTATGTCCAGTTCATCTCAAGGTTTTTGTACACAAGACCAGTATGGACTTCCAAACTTATTTATAGCAGAGCAGAGATTTCAAAAGATTCAGAGTCACAAATTGGTAACACATATTTTCATGCTGAGGGTTTCTTAGGTTATCCCAAATCAATATTAACTTGCAAACTTATTTACAGTAGAAATAGAGATTCCAAAAGATTCAGAGTTTACAAATTAGCAATACCTATTTTCATTCTGAGGATTTCTTTGGTTATCCCAATTCAAGTGCAAGAGGTTTCTTAGTTGCCAGCTGCCACATATACCACCTTGATATCTGTAAAATAATCGAAAAGACGTATTTCAGATAACATTGAATAGACTATTGACGAAAACATTATATTCAAATGCTTTATCTCGAAGCAGTTTTGGCCAGGATCCATATACTTTTCTTATTCATCGTTTTGGGCTTTTGATAGTAGCATTTTTTTGCAACTATTTTGCTTCCAATTTAGTTGAAGAGTAAAATTATAATTCTCTAGATTGAAAAGTGTTTGTAAACTTATTATTATTATTATTACTATTATTATTATTGTTGTTGTTGTTGGTTTTTTGGGGGTTTTGGGGGGGGGTTTTTTGTTGTTTTGTTGGGGTTTTTTTGTTTTATTGTTATTATTATTTCTATTATTATCATTATTATTATTATTTTGACAGTGTTATTGTACTGTTAACACAGGAACCATATTCGCTACGGAAGTAAAGTTTTGTTTGATTTAGCTTAGTTGCGAAATTATGCAAGTGAGTAACATAGTTTCGGAAGTTGAAAGTGAACAGCTTTAATCATGTCCTAACTATGTAGAGGACGTGTTTTACTACCATATTTGATTTTAGATTGCTGCTCTACTTCTCATAAACGACTTGTTCATACTTTCCCTAATCAAAATTTTGGTGTTTGATTATACGAGACTTAGCTTGAAGCTAGGACAGGCCTTCGTTACGTGGTGGCAATGACATGCTCAGCTTGACCCCACTGCTTATCGGGGGCTAAACAGGACGCCTCAGCTGTCCTTTATTTATTAGGTAGCCTGTTTGGTGGTTTTTCTGTTTATTTAGGGTATTTTCAATGTCGGTCCCACTGCTCATCAGGGGTAATTGATTGACAGATTGCCAAACTGGGACACTGGCAATGGCATGCTCAGCTCAATATTTTCCGCAAGGTGCTAATAATATTTCTGCGGATTTAGAGTTATCAATTAGAATATCCTTCCCCCTCCAAATACAAATCTTTATCTGTCGAAAATCTTTATCAGATCTTGCGTGACACCCCCAACATGTTTTGCAGGAATATTTAGAAAACATTTGTCATCAGCATGTCGTTGCCACCACGTAACTATAATAGTTTTATGAAAAGGAGAATTTGCGTTTTGGTAGCGTATTGAGTCAACGTCGCTGGTTTGCAGTTTATGAAAGCTGACGCGACTTCTGATTTCGGGCTTTTAAACAAAAAATATTGACGCCTATCTGAGGCCAGTAAGACTTAAAATAACGATGTGTGCTTCAGGCTGTTGTCATGACAACCAATCCTTTGAATAAAATAATTACATCGAATATACGTCGATACTATGTGACTTCGCAATCGAACGTAACATCGACCAAACATAGAAATCGAAATTACGGCTGATAATCATCTGCCAATGACAATTTCTACAAACACCTTGACTGAACCTGTTTTAGAGCTATAAATCAGGTGCAACACAAGCAGATTATTTTCTCGCAAAGTTATCACCGAATGCTAAACCACTAAGCACGAGAAGTCAGGGGATTTACGTTAAAACATTAGGGACATAATAGGGGTTTCTTCTAAAACAACATAAAAGGGAGAGTTTTTAAGAGATTTCTTAAGACTGCCTTACCAATAGGTTCTTTCTTTTCTCTCTTTTAACCAATGCAATCACGGTTGTTAACGCTCAAAGGAATTTTCGAGGGTGAGAGGAAAGGGTTTGTATTTGGGTGCAGATTAAATAGTCATGTGCATCAGCATGATATTAGGGAGGTTTAGATCCACGACGAGTACGAGTACGAGTACGAGATTACCACTGCGCACACCTTCTGCGCACTGACGTCTCGTCTTTCGTATCTCATTCCATAAGTGAATTGAAATACACAAGTAAACCATCTTTTAAATGCCCCTAAGGATTTTTCTGGGGGGCAAACGTGGGCATGTTTTACCTATTGGGCGGGCACAGCCCCCCCCCTTGGCTGCGTGCCTGGCCCTAAGGAAAGTAATAGAAGGGTCGCTATGGCAAACATCGTGGACTTTGACACATTCAATCAATCAATTAACACAACAATTTCCACACTTACTCGGACTCTGAGTCGTAGTAATTTAAATGTAGTTGATGGCACATTTTTGCTTTCCCCAATACCTTGTCAAACAGTATCGTACCAGGGGCAAAATCATTTGTTGTCAAAGTGTAAAAGTAATCCTGTCGTAGTGCTTTTGTGGCACTGCCAAAACCTATCGTCTCAAAGGGACTTACTCTTGTTTGTCTAACTTGGTGGGTGCGGTGTCAGTGTGCATGCTCATCTTCATAGATTCATTGAAATAGGGGGTTCATGAAAAGTTGACTCTCGGGAAATCAGACATCACATTGCAAAACGAGTGGTTGATAATGAAATGTAAAGTATCTACAAATTTAAAAATTCATTATTTACACCAACATTTAACTGTTTTGGTTTTGCTAGCCCTGGGTATTTTAGCGTAAACGGCTAAACATAATAATAACTAAATGATTGATTCACCTATCCAAACGAGGTATGTGGAAACATAAAGCAGGCAAAGATTACTTTTTTTGATTTTTTATGAAGCCATCTTTCTAATCTCTACAGCTCGATACTGAATCACTTTGCATGGCACCAAAGCTAATAAAACTAATGACGTATTTCCCTAATTTTAACATGTGCTTATGAGGCTATTGAAGACAATGACTGCTACTGCATACATTTACTTAAATGCAAAATATTCGTTTCATCCTCTTCGACCACAGTATCAGATAGTATACCAGGAGGTACGTTTGCGTAGTAAAATATTCATTTGCCGGCGCTGAAACGGAGGTCTTACTATTAACATTTTCCTTTCTTGCAACGATAAACTCGAGGATGTAGCCATCAGTTCAGCCTGCAAGCTTACGTCAACGTCCAATCCATAGCATGGTCACATCACGATTTCTTCATCAGTTCTGAGAAATGTATCAAGAACACAACCCATCTGTCACTATCGTCATTTCCCAATCACACTGGAAGTTTGACTAGAATTTTTTATATTATCTTTCATGGAAAGAGGAACTGTTGAAATTGAGAGATTATCATGAAATGCAATCATGCATAAATTGTTAGATTAACAGGGAGTCTAGGAGAGACTATAGGTTGGGTTTTGGGGGAAAGAGGCCAGCAGGGTGGGGGTGGGTGTGTCACCGACAGGCATTATAATAACACCAAGGACGCGAAAGTTTGAGGAAATTTGATAAATAGGGGTAATCGGGACGTTTGAGCATGTTAACATGTAAACGTTTCAAAGGTTTGTTTCACTTGACAATGGTTTTTAGCCAAGAGGTCGGTAGCTCGCCTCAAAGTATTCTAACTTATCATTTTTTAAAGTACTCAGCAGACACATAGCAATTATCATATCCATAATGAGTGGGGCATTTCTACAATAGACTTTTTTCACTAAGGGAGCTGAGGGAGTTTGAACCCATAACCCAATGGCTTGAAAACCGAAACCTTAACCATTGGACCATTAATTTCAATAATTAAGGCGAGAAATTTGTCAATCTTGTCGTGTTTTATCCTACACTAAGTGAGTATGGGGAAATAAATTAATTTTTATTATTTATTGTATATCGGCTTTGACTGCTTCTTCAGTGCCAGAGGTAGGCCTACATAAGTACTCAGCTTGTGCAGTTTGCAGTATGATGATCGACAAGAAGTAAGGAACATACCAACTTTCCCTATTTCTGTATCTTCTTCAACAATGCAAGGCAAAACATTTAGGTCATAAAATTTCGTAATATTGGTAATGCTTGTAACTCCAGCCTAAGATCAGACACCTACTAAAGAAGGGGGGTAGAGTAACAGCAAACGAAAGTGAACTTTTTAACCTGGTGCCAGCCAGCGTCTGATCCTTTCCCTTTTGTCCGTATTGTGCTCTCTTTTACATTTTAACTATCTACATTTTTGAGAGTTCTTCTCTTAAGTTTATAAGGCATCAATTTTTATGGGGGGCTACAGAGGCCCCTCCACGTAAGCCACGAATCTTTGTTTTAGAGACGTCGTTAAACAATGGTCGACTAGTCGACTAAATTCGATCGACTAGTCGAATAGTAAACTAATCGCAAATGGACAGCACGAAACTGTAGTAGTAGTAATAGTAGTAGTAGTAGTAGTAGTAGTAGTAGTAGTAGTAGTAGTAGTAGTAACAGCAGTAGTGGTAGTAGTAATAGAAATAGAAGTAGAAGTAGTAATAGTTGTAGCAGTTGTAGCAGTAGAAATAGAAGTAGAGGTAGTAGTAGTAGTTGTTGTAGTAGTATAAGGAGTTGTAGTAGTAGTAGTAGTCGTAGCAGTACCAGAGATAGTAGTAGTAGTAGTAGTAGTAGTAGTAGTAGTAGTAGTAGCAGCAGCAGCAGTAGCAGCAGTAGCAGTAGTAGTAGCAGTAGTAGTAGTAGTAGCAGTAGTAGTAATTGTAGTAGTAGTAGTAGCACAGAGGAGGTAGTAGTAGTAGCAATAGTAGCAGTAGTAGCAGTAGTAGCAGTAGTAGTAATAGTGGTAGCAGTAGTAGTAGTAGTACTAGTAGTAGTAGCAGTAGTAGTAGTAAATAGTAGTAGTGGTAGTAGTCCACTTGGTACAAACACGAACAGTGGCTGTCACACAGCGAATTAACCAATAAGCGCGTGTTTTATCTTCTATATTAGTTTGTAAGCAAAGTAGCATAAAATTAGCGAAAATGTAACTGATGTATTGTGTTTACACACTGGATCTAATTGAGAGAATTATAGCATGTACATTTCACTTACCCCTCCGTGATCACATGCAGTAAATAAATTAGCCAAAATAGTTCTGATGAAAAGAAAACATTAATGAATATTACAATAACAGCATTAGTTCACAACGGCAGATATAATTGATTGTCTAGAATGACACGTTGAAGAGACATCTTGTACTCTTTTGAAAATGCTGAAGAGTCCTGAGTTAGCTTAATATTACCATCGGCATCAGGAAATGGCATCACTACTTGGCTTGCGTAGTATCGAATTTGCCTTAAAATGTGAATAGTCAACATTTAGCAATGCTTGGTTTCGTGCTCGAATCCTGATGGTGACATGTTTTCTATTCCTCTACTATCTTTTAAACTCTACAAATTCAGTTAAAGAACATAGATACGTAGCAAGTTACTGCTGATTAGATGATGGACGTCAATCTCTTAAGAGACACGAGATTGAAAAATAATGTTACTACAACCATGGAAAACATTGATATTTGCTGATTTCAGGCTTCGTCTTACTGGAACGTCCTTGGTACCTACTGACCTGTTCGCAAGTTATTGAGACTGATCTCAGAGATCTAAACATCAAGTGCTCAATTTCTCAGAGTACATTGGAGTAGACGAATTTCGTTAAATGAATCCCGTCTATACCGTGCCAGCACAGGACCTGTTAAAGTATCATATGCAACTATAAATGCAACCATAAGTTAGAGGAGCAGGTTACGTGAACGCACTACTTAAAAGCTTCCTCACGTGCTCCATCCTTGAAAATGACCGTAGCATCCAATAAAGAACTTTGACGTATCCTAGATCACCTACAGATGCTCCAGCGAAGCAATAGAACAAAATCTGGATAGTACTTTACTGTTTAACTGAGGTGACATGAGTGATGTATAAAATAGCATTAAAATCATGAGGTTGGCAACCATAAGAAAAAGTTTCAGGAACCCGCAATAACATAGTAGGATGCCATAATAAATATTCGTACACCTGCAAGACCGAAAATATGTGCTGGTCTAATATTAACAGTAGCAATATTCGACTGTAGGTGTCTGACAACACCAATACTTCGGAGGAGGACAAGTAGATCCACTGTTCCTTTTTCAAAACAAATAAGGAGATTAAAAATATGGATCAGTAAACCATTCATTCTGCAACATTTTAAAGCAGCTGATGAGATGAAGTGATAAAACAAATGCGTCTGTTATTAGTAGGGAATAGATGCTCAACTAATAAGCTGATAAAACACATGTGGAAATTACGGAGGAGATACAAACATACAAATTTGTGAGCAGAGAGGAAGTAAAGCAGAAGGCAAAGGATGATATAATACTTGAAAATTTAGTTGGAAGCAAGTTCTTGTTAAAGTCAGGTTACTTTGGAGAGTGAGTGCAACTCAAACCAGTTCTCCAGCACTATCTTATGAGAGCTGATCAGTTCAGAGCATTAAGGATTAAGTGGAGAGAATGTATTTTGAACTATCCTGTAGCTCCACACACACTAACAGTAATGTTGCAGGTTCAGTGAAGGACATATTCTCCCATTCTAAAATCCAAAGCACGGATAAAGCAAACTTTGGAAACCAGCCTTAGTCAGATCCAACATCGCTTAAAATATAAGCGTGGGAAAATGAACAGTAGTGTACTAAAAAGGTAAGACAAGTAAATTAGAAGAGTATGAAGTTGTAGTTACGCATGGCTCACTATTCTACTTTATGCATACAGAAAGTATAAATCGGTTCTATTAAACCCCTCATTCCCGGGTTAATGTATATCGAATGATGGAAGTATGGAAATATTTGTAAAATGTCACCGTAATAATATCAACTTCGTTTTTTAATAATGCCACACTTTCAGCATTAGAACTATTACAATCAACAATGCTCTGTCAGTCACTATGACGAAGCAATATAGTCTGGAAGTTCTTACATAGGTCACTTGAAATGTTTACTAATATGAATAATAACTGGCTCTCTCATCAAAGATGTTGCAATTGATAATCCGTAACTAGTTAACTGATTGAAGCAAATGATTTAAGCATTTAATTACAAGAGGGAGAAAAAGAGGTTACATAATATGTGAATGCTCCGTTTTGTTATGTTACTTCTAAAACTTGGCTCTGATTTAGGAACAAGCAATATCAATGGAAACTTAAGAGCATTTTTGGTACCAGCAACAGCGAAACACTATAAGATAATATCTTCCCTTGAAGATACCCTCACCTCCCAGAAGTATTGGGACGTTTACAACGAGGCTACATGGCAGCTAGTAATAGCAATTATCGAGTAGGACAAGTCTTTTCTTTGAAACGTATAAGAGCCTATCAATCAAAGGTTAGTTTTTAAGGGAGTTTTATAGTTATGCACATACAGACTGTACTGCTTCCTACTCTTCAATATTTTTCATTGTAGGGAGACGTAATTATCAAAATTGAGGTTTGCGGTGATCGTTTATAATTTTAGTCACGTCTCAAACATATATCAATACTTTTTAAAAATTGTTTAAGAAGTGATAGTAGCCTCTGTAAAAATGGTGTATCTGAAGCATATCTTTGATAGTTTAGACTTTACCTTAACTGGTAATAGAATTGGCCATTCAGACCTGTGCGGAATCTTTAATATCATTACACACATATGTATCCCTGATTAACTTACTTTTTCATCATGTATATGTGTGAAGAACATTTAAACATACATATTAAATACTACGACAAAGAACACGAGTTCTAGACATAGTAATTAATCTTAGGGTCAAAATATCAAGAAAATGAAGGTGTCAGGTACTCTTGGGTGCCTAATAGAAAGGGGGTTTGGAATAAACGGGGGAAAATACCCCAAATGGGTGACGCCTATTAGCCCCCAAAGAGTAAAAATTTTAGATCAAAGCCAAAAAAGAGTGGTAAAGAACTTTTTTCTCAAAAAAGTTGCAAGATAGGGCCCAAAATGGTGATTTAGCACCAATTAACAAACATTTACCCAAATTTGACCCAAATATTCAAAATGTAGCTTGAAATATTACAGAAATTATAAATTTCATTCAAATTTACACAACAAATTGTTGATTTTGGCAACATTTTGGAATGAAAACGGATGGACGTTACCTTCATTCAATGGTCAATATTGCCATTTTCCCATTTAAACCCCCTCTACAAAACATTAGCTATGCCATAAACGACACAATATACTAATTTTCATTTTTTTTCTTAAGCCACAGAAATCGCTTGAATGGGGATACTTCATCAATTTACGATGAAAACTTGCCTGTTTATGCATCAATTCAGACAAAACTTAATCTACTGGCTGGTTGAATTGATCTTTCCTGATGAAACAAGATCTATACATTTAACAACTACACCAGTAAACCCATTGTCCACATGCAAACAAAATGTTCATCATTATTTATGACAGAAAAAGCCACAAAAAGCTCAAGAATTCAGGGGAAAGGTCGATTTTAGTATAATTTGCAATGAAAGAATATTCATTACTTAACTTTCTACTCTTTCCATCACAAACAAACTCCTCACTTCAATGTAATAGTTTTCAAAAGAACAAATTACATAAATAATAGGAAGACTGTGCTCATCAACTGCAAAGCAACGTATTATGACTATGCAGACAAAGTTGAAAAAGGGCAATGATGATTGTTAGTATCTTCTTCTTTATGTGACGTATTTCATGGACTTCTAAATAATAACTTACCATTGTTTAGAAGTCCTTGCTTTTCTTAAATTACAAGACGCTATCTATAATTCGAACCCTTCAGTGTAGACCCCTGACAAGCAGTGGGGCCGTTACCAAGGCTTTCTATAATTCGAACGTTCCGATGGGGCCAGAGTTTTCGCAAAATAAGGTTGACCTAATGTTTTTTGTTGATTTTGGGGTGCTAATGCATTTTCAGTTGCTCATTGATCTATAGCATATTACACGAAATAGATAAAACATTGTGTACTGAAAAGCTTTTTTCGTCTGACACTCCTCAGAGTACTAACGTCAGAATGACCGAAATGGAATGTAAAACAAGGTTAAAGAATGTTGTCGGCACTCTTAGACGTAAAAATGAATTATTAACAATTACTCTCTATATTTTAGATAGTTCTTTCTTGAGTGCTTAAAATCCTTATTCTCAAGGAAATCCCCATTCTCATGACGCAGTGAACAGCAGCAGTAAAATGGAGATGAGCGGTAATTACACGAATTACAGTACGCTAAGTAGTACGCCTCCTGTGTATCAGGAAAAGATCTTCGTAAAGAAGCTTGTTTGTACCTTGGAAATTCTCTCAGCCTTTTGAATAACTGAACAAAGCACCAAACTACTGAGGGTTAGTGAAATATGCATGCCGATATTAATAGAACAATAATAAAAAATTACTTAACTGAAACGTAAGCCATCAGTATAAAAACGGGGTACAATTACTCAACTGAAACTTCATAGTCCAGAATATTTTTTCAAAGAAGTCTCAAAATTTGTTTGATATGAACAAAAACTGTTCAAAAATACATTCTTGACACATATTTCTTTCAAATTTACCCTAAATCGTAAAAATTAGTTGCACAGTATTGTTGAAAATTTAATGTTCACGGGCGTATAAAGTCCGAGAATTGTTAGTTCATGTATTGATAAATATGTGCAAAGAAACGTATAAATGAAGCCTATCAAGAAATTAACTGATCGCCCCAACATCTGATATGGTCCAATGAACATCTTTTGGGATACAGCCAAAGCCTTGCAGCAATCCAATCAGCCTCTAGTGTGTATCTGGCAGCATCTAATCGGGATTTACCAACATCAAGTGAAGGTCTGCCAAACTTTTAATGGATATTTTGTAGAACTTTTGTAGATCTACGGAAACCCCCAAAAGATACATGATACAGTAACATGGAGCAGTACTGTTTGTTGTGTAAGGGTTCTTTCAACTGAGAGCATCGACAACAGTCTTTGCAGCTATTTAGCGCCCTGAGGATGCTTCATCTCTCTAACGTTAGCAAATTCAAGCAGCTGGAATGAAATATAAACCAGCGATGCTTTGATCCTGGTTTCAAGGTGAAAACCGTCTCTTTGCTAAAGCTCACACCATTACTTAATATAACCAAAGTTTTATATGCCTTTAAAATACTAATCCGACCGTTATTAGAGGTTCTGCATTCTTATATACATGAATTATACCTGATAAGTAAATCACTGGTTTATAAAAAGCAGCACTGTTTGTTTCAGAAAACTTGAAACTGTCTACTTTAAAAGGTTTCACTTGGCAGGCAAATGGCACTAGTTATACTTTGGCACAATATGTGGAAATGGTTACCGATCACTGGCCCATTATTTCAAAGGACGGGGTACCACACGAGTTTCAAAGAACTATTCCGCGCTTCTCCCTCGGTCCTAAAAAATCACCCGTCGTAAGGCTGTTACCAGATTCTCCTAAATTTGAAATCCCAACCAGTCCGGAAAATACGCTAACGGTGAGTACTTTTGTCAATTCCCTTATACCCACGCTTTCTTGGAGTGTGCTCTAGCAACTGAGCTAGGTGACCCCCGGTGTTGACATGCTCTGTTTCTCTGGTCTGCACATGGCCACATTACCACACACACAAGAGATCAACTGACGTTATGACCCATGTGCATTATTCTAGGGCCATTTGTAATAGAAATGACATTAGAACAGTGGTCTCCTTAGTCACGTTGTAGCTGTGGTGCGACCATCTCATGCTGAGGATTTTTATTCCATTAGTCAATTGAACAGTGGCAAATTATAACTTGTTAAACGCTATAGTCATGTAATTCTATACGAAAAATGAAAACCGTCTGAGAGTCACACTGAAATTTCAAGGTCTTGCATGTCTACATGTGATAAGATGTAATCATGCTCGGCTGTAGACGGTTTCGTAAGGGAACAAGCTGTAAGTGTCATTGGTTAATGCAGGGCATTGTTCCGTAGCCCGTTCTAAGCTATGTTTAGGAACCCATAAGCTACTAAAGATCGGCAAAGATAAATGTTGGTATCTGATCACTTACGGCACCATTTTCAAAATAGAAACAGCAAAAGCACCAGGAAAGGCATCCGCACATGAAAAGAACCGTTTAAGACACATGTAACGAGCACATACGCATTTATGATTATCCGATTCGCAAAGTTGTCCACAAGAAACATTTTTTGCATAGCAAGGAATCCGTGGTATAGAGGGGATGGAGGAGGGGCGGACAATACTATGTGATATTAAATATATCTCAACATCTGTTAGCAAAAGACGAGGTTCGTTGACTTTTCTTTATTTTCAAGTAGACAGTTCTGAACTATTTTAGCACTTTTCGACTCAGTCATTGCTATAGATGTTACAGCTTATAATGTCTTGAATCTCAGGCCTGAGGGTGCGAGAGGTTTCTCTCGAAACATAGCTCGCAAAAAGACCGGGACTCAAGACTTATATAATCTACCATCTACAGAAAGTTTTTATTTGCAATTTAAGCTCAATCTGGTTAGTTGAGTTGCCAAAGCGTCTTGAAACTTGAAGTTATTGAAATAGTTTTATTGGAAATGGTGTGTAAGAGATCATTGTAAATGAGGTGACGCTTGTGTGGTGCAACTACGTTTATTGCAGTTGCGTGAGATTAGGGTGGTCAACACCAGAATGCGAGTAGATATTAGTGGATTTCATGTTTCTTATTTATTATTAGTGTAAAGCCTTTGCGATACCTTGTTTTAATTGCCGTGTAGGTGAAGGCCGAGAAACCCATGCAAGCTTCATTTGACAACCCCATTTATAGTGAAACGGTAAGTGTTTTCTAATGACTACTAGGCTTTGGGACTTGATCTCCCTCTATTAGTTTCCTAACTTGCAAAGAATAACCCTAATAGAGAAAGATTAATGATAGTTTTGAAACGAACACTAGAGAATGGAAAGTACCCATCACCGGGGATCGAACCGTGACCCACGCTTTTCGCGGCGTGCGCTCTACCAACTGAGCTAGGTGACCTCTGATGTTACCATACTTTTTATTTCTCTAGTCGCCACATTAACTCCCAATCATCCATCGGTGGACATCGACATCCAACGCAATTGGAGACCAAAAGATTAATGAGAGAATTACATTACACAGATCATATCCTGAGATAAAACGTTGAAGGGTAGCTGATTACTACATTGCGTGATCACAACGTCTTAGTAACCCACTATTGAGTTGTGGTCTGCACATCTAATGATAATATCGCAACACCTGTTTTCCATGTTTCATATCTATGAAGATTATCGCGGAGGCGTGTGAATGAAGCATAACTGAAAAGTTTGGTGTACTCGTAACATAAGATGTAGCGCCACCAAATTAAGTGGGAGGAGGCGAGAGTAACCAAAGAATTCGTTTCTATTACATTTTATCTTAAGATAATATTTTGCAGGTTTAACAATTAAGAGTTTTATATGGGGATAACACAATAGTAACATCACAATTACCTTCTCCAAAAGATCATTTCTTCCGTATACTGCAGTCCCCCTACTGGACAAAAATGTCTGCAAAACAAGGAAATAATTTAATTTTTTCAAGTAAACAAACATTTGCACGTTCCGTCTGACTACTCGGAAGAGATGCCATAAAGAGTCATGTGAAGACACTGCTGATACCAAGTGGAGGATTTCTGTTCAAACTTCAGACAAAATAAAAACTTAAAATCTAGTGGCGGGTTATAAGGCCTTACAAAATTTCTCGTGCCTGTTATCATTCAGTATAATTTCTACAAATGAAACATAAACTTATAGTATACGAGTGCGGCTATGTAAAAAGGGAGACAATTTCCGATAAGCCAAGGCCCCTAGCCGGAGTTAAAACTTTGAAGGGTCTTTTCTCTTGCCCGCCTTCAAAAAAACGACAAAGCAATGATCAGATGGATGTGCAACATCAAACCCCACCAAGATACTAGATGGCAAGATCTTCTCAGTCTGACCAAGATATAACAGGTTGCGATGGTACGGGCATGTCAAGCGTAACAGTGGCTGGATCAAGCAGTGGACTGAGCAGAGGCCCGGGACACCCAACGAAAACGTGGCAGGAAACCATCCGTGGGGATCTCAGAATGTTGGGGACGCTGAATAACAGTCCACTTGATCGTGAAAATTGGAGGGAAAGACTGTGTTCCGTCAAAACGCGTACTACAAGTATTTGATTAGTTAAGTGAGTTTAGTGCATAGTTTGCATGACTGCATGACTGCAATTGTCTATAAATCAAGAGGTATTTCGATTGACCATTGATGCGCAGGGGCCAAGCCCCAGTTTCAACACATCAACAGGAAATTGCCTTGCACCTGGTGTACGTATTAATCAAAGTTAGTAATATTGGTGGTTTAGGGTTGCCGAGTTTTGTATACTTTGGTTTGGGGATTTAATGAAAAATAGCTAATTGAGATAGCTATCTGGTTGGGCCGATATGTTTTCCTGTGTTGTTATGCACACTAGTCCCCCTCAGAACAATAGAAAGAAAGTACCGAGATGAAAATAAGAAATCATGTGACATGTTTAGCGCGTTTCGTTTAACCAGAGAATTGGCCTCTCTATGGCATAGTGCTTTGTATATACGGAATCGATTCAGATCGGTTTGTCACTGTCAACAGATCTGAAGATGCTCCAGCAAGTTTTTACTTCTAGACCTTTTTTGAGGCAAAAATTGTTACAAATTTACACAAGTACCCAATCAAAGTGTTACAAAAAGCAAGACCTACAAAAATTGATGTTGTGGAATTCTCTATGCGTGTAAGAGATCGATGTTAATATCGTCCTCGTAAAATCAGTTACAGACCCTGTCCTGTGTTCTGACACTAAAATCTTATCAGAATCGTCTTCCCTTTTGTACATTTTTTGTATTTTAGGATTCTTGATTTTCATAAGGGGGTAATGAACAGATATTTAAAGTCCTTATGAATTTATTATACACAGTTCTTCTGACAAATCCCGAATACTTCGTTTATAATTTTTACAATTGTGAAACGTTGCCTTGTCTTGATTGTGTATAGGACCTCAAGATCTTCATCCTGATCTTTTGGCACACTAATTCAGGTGCAGCTGATATTTGCACCACACAATATCATAACATGATACCATTGCAAAAATTATCGACTTACCCAATCATAATTTGCAGTGATTCTCCTCTGAATACTTTTAGGCGGGGCTCTAATATCTAGGCCGGGTCTTCGATTGTGGAAGTATCGTAGGTGCATCATTTGAGATTTTAGAGCATAGTAAAGTTCCAAAGAGTCCATGAATTGTAATACATGAATGAATTTTATTGCTATACATTTTGTAGTCCATACTGAAAGGCGGACGTCAGGGGAGTACGACAATATCGTTTGTATGCAGTTGTTTAAAATGATTGTGTTTTTGTTGTTGTAAATATCTGTGACTCGTGTAGCGTAGTCATAATGAGTGTATTTGAAAATTGGTGACTTTAATACATGTCTTTTTATGTTGTTTAAAGTTCAGAACATCATGAAAGTATGGTGTTTGGATCTCATTCAGAGAATAGTTTTCTGTAAGAGTACACCAGTCGTATTACTGGCTGTAAAAATGTGAAGATGACTGGCCTAAGGCACCTTTTCTAATCATCCGTCCTCAGGGAGATGCAGTAAAAACCAACCCCGTATAGTATTTTCCTTGCTGTACGTTTTTTATAAAATATTTTATCAAATTAAGTCATTGGCTCCAGATAGTGTGAGGGCGCTCCAGACTGAAAAAAAAAGATGTGTATGAAGGAGAAATGTGCCCCGTAATTAATCTCTTCTGGTAACTTTTTGAAGCAATTGAAATTAAAAAGGTGAATTAATCACTAGGGCACTGAGTTTCATTTGAGATGAGGCTTCCCTAGTTTAAATATGTTTAATTTCGCCGAGTCGCGCAGAGTTTAGGAACATATAAATATATCACAAGATGTCTTCAAACATAATCAATGGTAAATCTTGATAACTTCCTTAAGAATACATAACTGACTCCAACCGACCTCCATACAACATTGTTCTGACTAAATAGTTCACAGAAGTGAATCATGAGTATAATGCGTGGGATTGACGTCACAGTCTCACAGTCATTACATAGCCTCGAAATGGTTTGCGCACGATTAAACATATTTCTAACAAGATACACTTACTGCTACTGCTTGATGGTATTACTCCCTCCTTAACCCTCCCTCAAATCTGTGTTAATTGTTTACGATCGGATCCTGCTCTTCGATTTGGTCTATAACATAGTTGCCATGGGTACGTGAATTCCTATAAAGCGCTAGAGTTTAAAAAGTGTCGTGTATGATAAACCGACGTAGTATACCTTAGCAAAAGTACGCTAAACTGATTCTGTTCCGTCGTTTATACTATAACGTTTATTGCACGAAATAGCGAAAACATTGTGTACTTAAAAGCTTTTTTCGTCTGACACTCCTCAGAGGACTAACGTCAGCATGATCGAAATGCAACTATAACGTTTGGTTGTTCTGAAATTAATATTTATTTTTGAACAAATCCAGGAAAATACGTCGATCTATTGAAGCAAATATCCTGGAAAATCAGAATAATCCAGGAAGGGCCTAGATTTTTAATTAATTTTTTCCTGCGGCAAACCGGGGTAGGTTCCTAGTGTTCTTTGGTATAATAGGTAATGGCCGCACATTCATGCCCCCTAAAAGTGACGTCTTAGCTTAAAAGAGGAACGTATTTTGGACACTAACTGGACCGCACTGTATTACTAGCTCACCTGACAACAGGGCATGCTGGGAGTAGATACTTTTGATATGAAGCCATGTGAGCTTTCTCTTATTACTTTCAAAACTAACATTTCAAATCCTTCTTCTCGATGATACTTTCTAACTTTAATGGGCATTGGATTGATGACGGGCCTTATGGCAGTTCTTCCTTGGTCAAGTCACATGGCACAGAGAGGCTGGTCTCCAATTGCGTTGAGCTGGATGTCGATGTCCAAATAAATCTTTTTATATATAAGCAACTCGATTTTCAGGGTCAGGGCTAAGGTTGCTACGGGTATGATACAATCTCAGGGCTAAAGTTGCTTAACAGGTTGATAAGGCTATTTTTTCTCTGTGATACCGAATCATAGAAATATACACGATATCTAGTTTTTCTTCTGTCTACTTACAGTGAGTTATACATGTAAATAGTTCGTTATGTATTTGTTTCAAGTAAAAAAAAGAATTCTTTTGTCTTTATTTTTAAGAAAATTTTGTAATTTTGTTCTGTGAAAAAAGTTGCTAACTAACTGTCAGGACTCAGGGTTGCGAAGCAAGTTGCTTAATTTTTTTGGCTAATTTGAGGGCTGAAGCCTTAGCAATTGGGTTGCTTATATAAAAAAAATGTGTACCCTTGTATCAAAACTATTGTGGTATCTCATCGCCTTACGTAATCATATAATTATCGAAGTGTATAATACGAACTATGACACTGATTGTTCAACATAAACTCGTTCAAGGGAAAGAAAATTCGGTCATTGAAGCCCCAAGTGATAGTGATTGGGGTTGGTGATAAAGCAAGGACCAAATTTGAACTCTTTTTTCGACTTCGCTGACAGAAAAATCTTGAAAGTCGAAGAGCAAACAGGCTTAAACAGAAGGTACATCAACAAAACTGATGAAAAACCTTTTATAAAATTGGCTAGAGACGCAACTATTTTAAAGCAAATTACGTCGCCGTCATCGTCATCAATACCTAATTAGAGAAACTTTTGGTGCATAAAGGGCTAGTTAAGGGCTGTCTGTCAACGAGAAGGGACATCAATTGATAAAAACCTTCCAAGTAAAAGTTTTCGAATTTACTCCTATCAATTACATTTTTATGACTTGGAAAAGAAAAACTAAAATAGAAACAAGCTACACGTTATTACAGTGGCCAGTTAAAAGCTATCTGAAAACAAGTAATATTGTTGCCTACGTAACTATTGTCACACTTTCACCCCCCCCCCGGTCTATACATAAGCACATGTCAAGTGTTTAGTGCCGGCAACTCTTCTAACTACCTCACTGTCTCTTCCATCTCTCGATCAAAGACCCCTGATGAGCAGTGGGTCCGACATCGAAACTACCCAAAATAAACAGAAAAACCTCAATGTCTCTGCACCCCCTCTCCCCGGACATTGATGGCATAAACATAAAGATTCCAAAGAGCACTTGCCGTATTGGCCAGTTGCACGTTAAACCCGAGTATGCAAGCGGTAAAACATTCCTCTTGCCAGTTCTACTTACTCTTTGCTGATGCCCCAAACAAAGTTGTACAAAAAAGACATTTTGCAACGACAAGTTACGTCAGTGTTAGCCCAAGACTCTTACCCTCCCCACATTAGTCCAAACGTGCCTGCGCTATTAAACCACAAGCTAGAACGGCCTTGGTTACGCGGTGGCAACAACATACTCAGCACAGTACTTTCTACGAAACGCTGATAATATTTCTGGAGGTTTACAGTTCTCACCCCTAAAAAGATTCTCTTTGCCGATTGAACTGTAAAGTTAAGTTAATCTATCAAAAATCTTTAACTTATCTTGCCTGATACCTCCTATAGCGTAGACATTTCTGCAGCAACGTTAAGAAAACACGATATAAAGAATGTTGCTACCACCACGTAACCAAGGTCGTGATGGCATGATGAGCGCTTCCGGTTTAGGCGCGTATGGACAACGTGAACACTTCGCAAATATCGGTAGCACGAAGGGGTTTGGGTAATATAATTCCGAAGTTTAAAAGACCGTTGTGGTACAGGATGGTGGTTTGAATTGGATAATGACTGCCACACCAACGTATAAGAACCACGCATGGCAATACATTCTCCTTGCTTACAGAAATCGTTATATTCAACTTACCGGAAGTACATGTTCCACATGTCGATGGACAATTTTTGGAGACAAATCCATAATACTGACTACTTTCCTCACAAAAACCTCGAGACTTCCATTCTGAACATGACGACTTGTATTGGTCGGAGTCCGCGCATTGTGGTGCCGTCGTTGGCGTAACTAAAATGCACCGAGATAGAGAATACAAACAATAACTTATTATTTGAAGCGATAAAAGAGTGAAAACAACCAACGTATTACTTCAACCACTAGCGAATAGTTTATTCGCAGTCCAATACAAAAACATAACCGAAATAGGAAAAATATTATGTACTTAAACTTTTTTGTCTGACAGTCCTCGCAGTACAAACCTCAGATATGATTCGAAATAAAATGTACGAAAGAAAGAATATACCCGACTGTGTTTTTGAAAGAGCCAATCAGAATTTAGACTGTTTAAAGTTGTTATGTTTCTGGACCAACCAGCGTCCGCTGCAGCTATAAATTAACTAAATAGGCCCAACAAGAAAACGAATTTGGTTTTTTAATAGCAGAGATCTTCTTGGTTTTATGTGTACTGACTCAAGAGCGCGAAATGCAGAAGTGGCTTTGCTTATGATACGGAAACCATGGTCTGCGTACATTTTGGCCCAGTCTGGGTTTTCAAGCAATGGCAGAGTCGTATTGCTTTACGGCGTCATGTTGTTTGTTTGTTTTACAAAAGGACATTAATGGCACAATGTTTTTGCTATTTCGTATAGTATTAAAATATTTAAATAGATTGTTTGTGGTACAAAATCCAAAGATTGCTCTAAAAAGACGACTCATCGTTAATAGGTTGAAAAGCTTTTTTCGTATGACTCTCATCAGAACCTGGCGTCATAATTATAAACAAAGAAACAAAGAAAGGGCACATCTCTCTATCATTGGCTAGGCTCTGAGTAGGAGCAAAGTCTTTCCCTGTCCATCCTGAGATGTTATCTGAGCACCTCTTTCTCTGTCTGCCTCGTCTCCTCTTCTCCTCGTCTCGTCTTTCCCTGCTCATTTCCTTGTAGGATCGTCTTGGAGAAACCGCTACTTCTTGTGACATGACCATACCATATTAGCTTTCTTTTCTTCAATGTGTTTGGTACAGGTTCATAATGAACAACATGTTGATTGATTATTTTATGGACTTCTTCATTCGTAAGTGTAGGAGATGCCAAGCACTCTTCTGAACATCTTATCTCTACTGCTTGGATTTTCCGTTGGAGCTCTGCTGTCAAGGTCCAGGACTCACACGCGTACAGAAATATGGAGAGTGCCAAAGTATGTATTACCTTAAGTTTGCATGTTAGACCAATGTCTCTATCTCTCCAGACTGGCTTCAACTTAGACAAAGCCGTAGCAGTTTGAGCAGCTCTTGCAAGTATTTCTGTCTTTGAACTCTCTTGATAGATAATGGCACCGAGGTATTTGAACTTGTTAACAGTCTCCAGCTCTTGTCCCCTGACACTTATCTTTCTCTTTATTGGCTCTTTACTATTTGTCATCAACTTTGTTTTCTCTGCACTTATTTCCATACCATACCTTGTAGATGTATCATCCAGGCGTTTCACAAGGCTAGCAAGTTCTTCTTTGCTTCCAGTGAGTCCATCAATATCATCAGCAAATCTGGGGTTTGTGGTGGCACGCCGTCCAATACTGATTGTACCCTTATGATTTTCAATGGCGTCTGTCATGATTAGCTCGAGAAATATGTTGAAGAGTGTTGGCGAGAGCAGACAACCCTGACGTACCCCGACTGACGTACGGAACCACTCACCAACTGTACCTTCCATGAGTACGGCACTTGTAACCTTTTCGTGTAACTTCTGAATTATCTGTACCATTTTCTGGCCCATGTTGTACTTCTTCATGGACGACCACAGAGAATCGTGTCAAACACTGTCGAATTCCTTCCTAAAATCGACAAATACATGGTATATGTCCTGTTGATGTTGGTCGTACTTTTCGTACAGGACTCGAAGGCTAAATATCTGTTCTGTCGTACTTCTTCCAGCAAGAAATCCAACTTGTTCTTCAGCAGTGATTACTTTTCCTGTGGTTTGAGTCAGTTTAAAATGACTTTCAACATCACTTTGCTAGCATGACTGATCAGACTAATGGTTCTGTAATTCTGCCATAATCGTAAGTTTCCTTTCTTGGGGAGTGTGATGATGAGTGACGGTGTCCAGCATGACGGCCACTCTCCTGTCTGCCAAATTTTGTTGCAGATTACGGTGAAGATGTCTATTACTGCTCTACCTCCATTTTTGCTGGTTAGTTTTGTTATCAGAGTTCGATTTTGATATTGTATATCGCCCGGGGAGAAATAATGTAATTGCTGATTATTATCCACGTAACGTGGTGTCAGCGTCACTCAAATTTCTCAGTTTTTGACTACCAAGCATGGTAGTCTGGTTCGTTAATTAAGGACTTACGATCCAATATTTATACTAGTAAGGCATTAAACAACAACAACCACGGCTGAAGGAAGTAAATGGCATTTTAATGCATGAGTATTATCTACAACAGCAACTTGCTCAGCAGTAATTCCCTCTTGTCGTTTCGGTTATGAGTAGTATACACCGCTGATACCATTTTTTTCAATGGCCGGGGTGATGTCCTGATGTCAGAGAAGTCAACATGTGTGACTTATCCCTCTGTCATTTCCTTTTTGTATACAAGCCTTGTAATAATTTAATTTATCAGATCATTAGACAGTCCTCGTTGAGTTAAAAGTGGAATGGTAATCATTTCTAAATCTCCTATATTGTGGCATTAACCTTTGTTTGAAATACACCACATTTCAGAAGGTAGGAATTCCCGGAATACCTGGATGCATTGAACATGCTTACACAATATGGGCAAGTACTCAACAGCTAAGAAAGGGAAAGAAGATGTTGCAATTGTGTGGTAGGATCTAACGAATGCTTATGGTTCAGTATCACATGAGATGCTTCTAGATGCAATGGATTTCTTTAAGATTTCAACGCCAGTGCAAAACATGATCATGAAATATTATGATCGATTCAAGATGCGGTTTACAACATGTGGGTACACTGCACATTTGCAACGACTAGAGGTCGGTATTCCTGCAGGGCGCACTATATCAGTAATATCATTTATCCTGGTATTGGAAATGATCCTAAGACCGACGGATTGCAAAAGTACTCTTATAAAGACATCCCTACGAGCGTTTATGGATGATGTGTCAGTTAATTCAAAAAACCAAGAAGGAATGAACGATATACTGGCTCAATTGGATAGGCTGATTGAGTGGTCGAGAATGAATTTCAAAGCCAAGAAGTCAAGGAATGTAACATATAAGAATGAAAAGCAGAAGGAGGTTGAATACAGGATCGGAGAGGAAGTAATTCCGAGAGTGAAAGAAAAACCTGTTAAAAGTTTGAGAAGATGGTATACAGCCACATTGAGTAACGGAAGTCAGGAAACAGAGGTTCAAAAGCAATTGAACGGAGGGCTAAAGGCAATAGGTAAGACCGAGTTGCCTGGGAAATTAAAATGTTGGTGTTTGCAATTTGGTTTGTATCCCCATATAATGTGGCCTCTGCAGATGCATAAAGATCCAATGTCACGAGTAGAACGAATCAAAGAACGATGTGAATCCTATATAAAAAAGTGGTTGGGATTACTGTAGGCAGGGAAAGATGGAGAACCATAGCTGCCAACCCTCGCCTCGAGGACGGCACCAATTGATTGATTGATTGATTGATGTAAAATTTGACAGGGTGTATCTCAACGATTGCTCAAGGTATGGTTTTCAAATTTGGAGAAGTTATCTTTGTCAAGAAGAGGAAAGCAATGAGTTCAAAATATTATCAAATTTTTAATATTCATTAAATCGTAACACTTAAGTACTCTATTTCATCATCTCTTCGTCCTCTCCTTTCTAATATTTCATGACACTTATTGAAAAGGACCATCTAAAATCTACTTGGAAATAACGCTGTTTTGCAGGGGTAGGTTGACGGTATAATAGCTATTGTACTATAGACGGTGCATTCAAGAGATGTTTCAAAGCATCATCAAGATCTCGGAAAGCACAAATTTTGCATCGGAGGTAGACATCGTCAGGTTCTTGTACACTGGAGGTTATAATGTTAACATTAATCCACATCTTAATTGTAATAGTTGAACATTCTAAAACAAAAAACTACCCAATCAGCCTATCTATAATCAGATTAACAAAGCCAAAATTTATAGAAGATCCTTGGTAGGGTGGGCTGTGGCCTAGGTGGCCCCTATCTGTACCTGCCCATGGTTTCAGCTGAATTATAGTGTAGCTCTTTTGCCACTCTTCTCGTGACAGGTAGACAATACATGAAGAAGGGAATTTTATATAGCAACTCATACATAATCACCAAGTTACCATTCTTGCCATCACATTCTTAACTGATCATAACCAAACCAGGTTATCAAAGGACGCCTGACATGTTTCATGACGTTATCGATCTGTTATTTATGGATTGTCTTGACAAGCATGTCACATGTTACAATTACGATCTCCAGACTATTATACTGTTGACATTGGCACCAGGACAGCCACTTTCGTTGTCAAAAAATACGTACTGGTCTCTTAACTGTAGCAACCAAACCTCATTAAGTTTAACCTCTGTGACGACTAGCAAGTGGCATGTAGTGAAACACTGTAACAGAATTGATAACTTCTTTCATAAGTCAATGGTTAATTTTAAGAGTTCACATTTCTTGCTTTGTACTTATGATTATCATTTTGAGCTGAAATCGGGATGCAGCATGACGAATACAAAACTAAAAAGTGTAATAAGGGCTTCTGGAAACTTCTGGAAATCTGTGAATGTACCTGGTTCAACTGTTTCCAAAAATCTTGTCATCTAGTTACCTTCCTACCTACCAAAGTGCCTACCTACCTATCTAAGAAACAGCATGTACCATCGTATATTCGCCAAGCATCTACTCCTAAAAGGTAACAACCACCTCGAGTTTCAAAGACCAAAAACGCCACTAAGCAATGTGACTCTGCCATAGGGCAGCACTTGCTTG
This sequence comes from Alatinidae sp. Z8VKAUB7J3, assembly GCA_010016025.2. Lineage (NCBI taxonomy): Eukaryota > Metazoa > Cnidaria > Cubozoa > Carybdeida > Alatinidae > Alatinidae sp. Z8VKAUB7J3. Next base: position 75,642,077 of record JAAAKM020073195.1, on the reverse strand, counting down.
AGGCGAGGGGGAGGGAGATCTTTCGCAAGAAGCATACTGTAAATTTGATAAGTGGCGGTAGATCTGTGGCACTTTTGCGGTGAGGCTGAGTTAGCCTAGCCAGATTGGTCCATTTGTGGATGACCTCAAGTGGCGAAGAACATGGATCTGTCTAGATGAAGATTTGATAATGAGGTGGGGAACACCTTGGCCTCCCTTTAAAGAAGGGAATGTAACGTGCTACCAATTCAGTCTTTGACGACCAACTAAAACTGAAAATTAGTCTTTCAATTTGTTTAGCTATAGTGGATTGGAGGGGGAGAGCGATAGCGTGATATAAAACTTGGGAAATGATGAGGGCGTTAACCACATCCAATTTACCCAAAAATGATAGAGATTGGAATCTGTATTATGTGATGATATTTCCTTTTTTTTTGCGATAAGGCGCTGCCAAATATTACAGGTTTCTTTAGAGCATCCAAGAGTGACTCCTAGGATCTTGATTGAGGTGGCCCATTTGATGGAAAGGGGACCAGGTGTACGCCCTTTCGCGGGGTTGACCAACATACTGCAGTTGTATCAATGCTTAAATTAAAACCTGATCCCTCGTAGCGACGAATTACTATAATTATCGCCCCTAAGGCAGAGGGTGTTCAAAAAATAGGGTTGTGTCATCAGCATCTTGAGACGTTTTTATGTTGATCTGTACTACCTCGCAGGGGAATTCCTGTAGCATCTGGGCATTTTCTGATCGCATTAGCAAGAGGTTTAATAATGGGGAGAGGGGGGCAACCTTGCCTTAGGCCTACCTTGATAGAGGAAACTCCAATACACTCTATCAAACGCTTTTTCCTGGTCAAGGCTCACCATGGCTTTTGAAATTCCTTTCTGCTAAGCGTAGGTCATGATGTGCCTAACCAGTGGTAAAGGTTTTCGAAAATGTTGTGTTCTGGCAGACTGTTTGTTTGATCTGGATGTACTAACGTTTGACTGATGAAGTTTAGTGAGGATTTTTTAATCAATATTAAGCATGGAGAAGGAACGGTACCGGTTTTAGGCAAGAGAAGGCTCTGTGCCATAAAGTGATTTTTGGGCCCTTTTTTAGTCCTTGTAAAAGTATGTCAACATTTTTTGGGTTCAATGAGCTGCGCGGAGCCTCCAAATTTCCATCTTAGGTGCGGGGCCCTGTGCCGCGGCACAGTCGGCACCCCCTAAAACCGGCACTGAGGGGAGGATGCCAATTTTTTATGAATTTTGACTATGGTTTTTGAAGAAAATGGCTAAAATAGCCATCCTCATGTCCTGTGACATTTTGTTGTGGATAAATAGAAATTCAAACAACTAAGAGATCTTGTTCGATGATATCTAAAAAACGTTTTGTAAAATTCAGCTGGAAGGCCATCAGAACCAAGATTTCGTCTCGAGCTCATGTAAACAGGGCCTTAGGTGACCTTCGGAGTAGACCTTAATCTGCCCACCTAAGTCGGGGATTTAGGTGCTCGGTACCGAATTCAGTTAGGTGCGTACCTAAAGTTAGGGTTGAACGAGAACCTCATTTAAGTTTAAGTGCTCACTTGTACCTAAAGTTAGGTGCTCACCTAGAACTTAGGAGTAACCGACAAACAGGGCCCAAGATGTAGTAGACTCGGAGAAAGATATAGGGACTTGTGAGACTGAGACTACGAAATTATAGATGCCAGCACAGGAATTGCTCCTAATTTTGTAAAGGGGGGAACGTTTTCCCCTCTCTTACCTAACCTGTACAGAACAGCCACACCTCTCTAACGGCCAAAGTTGGTCAGTCCCTTGGATGACCGTAAAAGGCACGTTACACTGTACTCCTTTTTCACTGAAAATACAGTAAGAAACTTACCGGTTGTTTAGTTTGAGGCTTGGTGGTGAGGATCAACCAACTGCAAAAATTGTGTTTCTTTTTCAAAATCCTTCTCTTGCCTTGCAGTCTATCAGTTTTCGCTGAGTGATCACTGCTTCCGAGTTGCCGGACTTTATAAGACTTGTTGATTGACAGAGACTGCAAGACTGGGTGTATATCTCAGCGCCCAAGGCGTGAACAAACGTGCCTAGGAGTCCTTCTGCAATTTGACACACAAATGTCTAGCGACTCACAATGGTTTGTTTCTGGGAAGTTGTTAGCAAAAGTTTTGCCTACTGAAAATCAACCAAACAGCTATTGAAACTGCTCATGGTAAACAAGTCTGCAGCTTTCAACATTCAAATAATGTAATTTGATCGTATGGCGTAATATTATTGTTCGTCCGTAGTCTGTCAATTGTTGGGAGATCTTTCTTTTGTGTTGCACAAAGTCGGATAGTAGGATCTACCATGTGAATCAACTTCTTTGAATTTCTTTGTTGGAGTGGCTTCCAGCTCTATGCTTGTGCACTCATCTGAGTTTAAACAGAGTAAAAACACAGTCACGAAGGTGAGGGGGGCATGGGCGGGCGTCGCCCCCTGAGAGAATTCACTAGCGTATTCCGCCCCTTAACATTCTGATCGGCATATATATTTTTCACTGTAGTATATCATAATGCATCGGAAATAAAAACTGCAGGACCTATGGGACGACTGTGGGGTGACTCTTTCCCGTATGTCCATGGGTATGTGCGTTGAAAGTTCCTAGAAAATGCGTTCCGGGAGATATAACTTCAGACCTATAAAAAAAATTGTCTTTTGGCCTTAATGAACAAACTTTTTCCATGTCTTTCAACCAATGGCTTAGCTTGTCCCAGCTAGAATTTAGACTATACAATGCCACTTTCAGTTGAATTTACCCACGCAACATTGACAGTTCATAACAGATAGATCTATTGGACGCCTCGGTGATATGTTGTCTCTTATAGTCATGTATATCATGCTATTTCACAGTCTTATATGTGTTGTATTATCAGTCCTTGTTGTATGTGATAGCCATGGTATGTCTCTTCGTGTTTATGCGCAACATTGACAGTCCATAACAAGGTAAATTACTGTACGCCTCTGTAATGTGTTGTCTATTATACTGATATATATTTTGCTATGTCACAATGTTGTCTGTATGTTATTATCAGTCTTTGTTGTATGTAATAGCCATGTTATGTCTCCTTGTGTTTATGCGCAACATTGACAGTCCATAAAAAGGTAATTTACTGTACGCCTCTGTAATGTGTTGTCCTTTATACTGATGTATATTTTGCTATGTGACAATGTTGTCTGTATGTTATTATCAGTCTCTGTTGTATGTAATAGTCATGTTATGTCTCGTTGTGCTTATGCGCAACATTGACAGTTCATAAGAGATAGATCTATTGGACGCCTCGGGGATATGTTGTCTCTCATAGTCATGCATATCTTGCTATGTCACAGTCTTATATGTGTTGTATTATCAGTCTTTGTTGTATGTGATAGCCATGTTATATCTCCTTGTGTTTATGCGCAACATTGACAGTCCATAACAAGGTAAATTACTGTCCGCCTCTGTAATGTGTTGTCTATTATACTGATGTATATTTTGCTATGTGACAATGTTTTCTGTATGTTATTATCAGTCATAGTTGTATGTGATAGTCATGTTATGTCTCCTTGTGCTTATTCGCAACATTGACAGTTCATAACAGATAGATCTATCGGACGCCTCGGTGATATGTTGTCTCTTATAGTCATGTATATCTTGCTATGTCACAGTTTTATATGTGTTGTATTATCAGTCTTTGTTGTATGTGATAGTCATGATATCTCTCCTTGTGCTTATGCGCAACATTGACAGTTCATAACAAGGTAAATTACTGTCCGCCTCTGTAATGTGTTGCCTTTTATACTGATATATATTTTGCTTTGTGACAATATTGTCTGTATGTTATTATCAGTCTTTGTTGTATGTCATAGCCATGTTATGTCTCCTTGTGTTTATGCGCAACATTGACAGTCCATAACAAGGTAATTTACTGTACGCCTCTGTAATGTGTTGTCTATTATACTGATGTATATTTTGCTATGTGACAATGTTGTCTGTATGTTATTATCAGTTTTTGATGTATATAATAGCCATGTTATGTCTCCTTGTGCTTATGCGCAACATTGACAGTTCATAACAGATAGATCTATTTTACGCCTCGGTGATATGTTGTCTCTTATAGTCATGTATATCTTGCTATGTCACAGTGTTATATGTGTTGTATTATCAGAAATTCAGAATGTATGTAGGTCAAAAATTTGAAAGAGCAAAATCAAAGAAAGAGAATAGAGTGGGAAAACGTACAGAATGGCACCAACACGCCACCTCTATCTATTGTAGTATCGACATCGCTATAAGTTACAGAATGTTTTCAGAATTAGTCCAATTTTAGCTTTTCCAGTCTTAAGATTTTGCTAAGTTTGGGGTTTCGTTCTTATATGGTATGTCCTTTAAAGAATACTCGTTTACTTTGTATCTGACTGAAGGTGACTTAAGGCTAGCTGTAGTCTAGATATGCAAAGCAAACTCTGAAAATACGTTAGGTTATAATACCAAGGGTGGGTATCTGTTTTCTAAAGGGGAATGCTGAAGAGATAAGTACTAGCAAGGCGCGCCAGGTGGGGTAGTAAAGTTGACTGCTGGCATTTTTGACACTGTTAAGATGAAAACAAAGTTGAAGGAAAGTATCAAGAAATACTGATCTCAACGATTGTAATAATCCATTCTTCTCATATTTTCATCTCAGCTTGCGTGGATTTACACAAGGACTGCAAAAAACTTGCTTCACAATGTGACGTGACACCAGAACTTCGACGGGCATGCCCAGTCACGTGTAGAGCAAACTGTGGTACGTTAATCCATAATTATTATTTATTTTGTCTGTGGATTAAAAAGAACATTTTAAACCACGTAAATCAGTCACACTCAAACGTCTCGGGGGGTATTTCCGTGAGTCCATTTCCGTCATACTGTGATTTGTAGAAGCTTGATCTATGTAGTGTATCGTTCAAGTGTTATTTGTACATTATATTTGTTTTTGGTGAAGACAGAGAAAGGAAATAAATACATCAATATGCAGGGTCACCGTAGTAAATGCCTAACTTATGACAAACCCTTTCCCTTAAAATGATCAAAGTAATATAAATAGATTTGCTGTGATCGAAGCTACTGGTCTCTTGAAATGAGCGAAATGTAGACAAGGCGAGTTTTCAGTTCAAGTCTACTGACTGTGGTCGTCGAATCAGCAATGGTGGTGAAAGCAGCAAAACTGTTGAACATGTTTCTAAAAGATAAAGCATGTTTTGTTTGCATAAATCAATGTCTAATTCCTGTCTATATCAAAAGCATACATTCGAAATAAGCAGCACTCATTATACAAAAAAATGCCCATACCCTGCAAGTTGCAGACCTGGATTTCTAAGATAGTCAATCTGACGCAGGAAGGTGCCTGTAACCATCTTTAGAAACGTTTTCGTAAGAAACCTTTATTACTGAACACAGTATTGCTAATTTTTGTGGATGTCAGTGAACACAAGAACTATTGATCTTTTCTTTAACATTTAGAATTCTGCCAGGACGATCCTTACCAGAAAGAAATTTGTCCCTACTATCGAAAGAGACCCAGTACAACAGTGTGCAAAGTGCAGAGCGGATTACATTCGCAGATATATTTCTAAACACTCGGGACATGTCGTTTTACTTTCAACTGGTTTTTGTCGAGGTGAGAGGTCTTTATTCAATGTTCTGTTTACGTTTTGACGTCACAATTGATGTACATTTTGTAATCGCAAAACAGCACTGTTTGTTTTCGTTGCTAAGCGCTATAAAGCAAAGAGTACCGATCAAGCTTGCCATGTAGCCATGTACTAGCCACTCCATAACTTTGCAATGCCATCTTTACTATTTCATTCTATAAGGCACGCATGAAAGCCAGATAGGGCTGACATTGCAACTGCTCAATAAAAACCTATAGATGTTAGATCTTGACTGTAAAATTTGGGAGGAGTGACGGTAAATGAAGGGGGCTAAGTCATACTACAGCCCCCCCCCCCCTGTGGCTAAGGGCCTGTATGAAATAACAGGGCTTTTTTAAAACCAGAGAGATTCAACATAAGGTCAATAATTTCTCTTTACACAACTACTTTCTGAGACGTTTTGCAGCCTCATTTTATTCTATTTTCTGCAATCGTTGGCAGCCGTGAAATTCTGAATTTCTTGCGATCGTCAAGGATGCGAGAGGCACTACCCCTATCGTTCGTTTATTATTTAGTTATTTATTATTATTCAAAGATATGTTAAAAGAGCGTTCTTTGCTTTCTCACTCTCTGTGACTCTTTCTCTTTCTGAACACATTTTTTTATTTCCTGTGATCACTGACTGTGCCATATCAGTGGTATTAGAAGTGATGTGACATTAGTAAAATTACTATTGCATTAGAAATACTCTTCAAAAAGTGGGATAAATACTTTTCGATGTTAGGGAAGGTACCCTATTTCGCACTTAATCATTGTCCCCACTAAAATCTCGCCAGTAAAAACACTTTGCAAACGGTAATTAACGGTGGAAATGACGTGAATGAAACCATTTCTTTCTTCCCCTGCTTAACAATAGCCGTACAGTCATTCCAAATTGTTCATATGTGATTATAGCCATCATGTTAAGATCAGAAGGTCAATGACAGCATCCAGGTCAAAGTCAATGTCAACATCCAAAAAAGGCTCTTTTCTTACGAGAACAGCCGGTTTTATATTATTATTGTTGACAATAAATGTAAGACTTTGTGATGAACTTGCGGCAAGTCTAAATACGAAACTCGAGTAAATCAAAAGGTCTTGACGTGAACGATAGCAGAATTCACGAGGACAGGTGTTCGTTTTAATGTATATAAGTTACGTAAATATCCTGTACTAGTTATGAGGTGGCTGAGTCGCCACTAATTGACTTTGGAGATAACATCCAGTCATAGTCAAATGAGTGCACAAGTAAAAAGTTTGATTGAATTCTCTTATTGTGTTGTATGTAGTTAGGGAGAGAGATGCCTCAAAAAAGGCAATTTCATGCCGAAACATCCCAGTAAAATATAAAGTGCAAGATGCTTCCTTTTGCTCTTAAATTTTGATAATACAAGAAGACAGAAAAAATTTAAAGGCCTTTTATGCACTTTGATTCTCGAATCATAAACAAATACATATTTTTGGGCTATCTTATTTCACACAAGATGTAACATACAGAGCTTTTTGCTGAAAAATTGCAAGCACTAGGGCTACTGGGATGTTGGTAGGGCTGTGGACCAACTTTATAATATGGAAAACCTGTCTTTCTAAAAAAAAAGGGCTTGGACAGGGCTTCGGGAATGTTTGAAAGACCGTGAGCCCATTTTATGCTTTCACTTGTGCTTCCAACAATCCATTTATGATTCCCTTTTGAACCAGGTGCCACGCGTTTACCGGTAAGGCCTGAATTATACGCCACTTTCCAAAATCTATTGCTGCACCCATCAATTCGACCAGAAGTCCAGAGAAATTACACTACCCCTCCTTGAACAAAAAGGAAAATCATATTTTTGCATCAGCAGCACTGATCTGTCTCCTGTTTTTTTTTTCTTTCTTTTTTTTTCAACAGGCCCAGTGGGCTACCTGAGCATCATAAGTGGCTTAATGGCTTTTTCAAATCTGCAAGTGCCATATGGCACTAAAATGGCAATTTTTTGCCATTTCTCAAGCGGTGGCGCTAGCAGGCTATCAGAACATTGTAAACTGATCTTTTGTAGCTCATATACAAGTTATTGCTCATATTTACGTCCTCCATATAAATTCCACCATCAGCATGTTCCAGATATTGCTAAGACTCTTGGTGCCGTTTCTCAAGTGGAAAAGCTGGAGCCAATGGGCTAGCAGAACTGATAAGAGTGATGTTTAATGGCGCATTTGAAAGCTATTGCTCATATATGCGAGCTTAATTTATTATCAATTTTACCATTTGTAAGTGCGATATCGCACTGAAACGAACACTTCTGGTGCCACTTCTTAAGTGGCAAAGCTTCGAAGCACAAAACAGGTACTGTTTTAATAGTTAAATTCCAGAACCCTTCGCCGGAGGTTTACAAAAACCCCTCCTTGCCCCCTTAGTAATTTTCGTAAATCGTCTGCTCATCAGTAAGCTACTGAAACATTAGCTTGCTACCACACCATCGTAGATAGATGTTTGATGGCTCAGTTAAAGGCTATTAATTGCATTGAATAGGCTTTTAAAAATTCTACCTTCTCTTAGATTTCACAGATTTCAATGTTAACTACTTTCTTGGGAGAATTTTCAATGAGCTCTTTGTCATGCGACCTAGTAAAGAGCAAACCACAGCCCATAGTAACTAAGATTTAAAAAATGCTAATGTTTGTCAAAATATGGTTAGAAAAAATAAGGGTATTACATGAGACAATTCTGTTAAAACTTCATTCAAGAGGAGTCACAGCAGAGTTGCTATTGTCACCCAGATCCTATTAAATGTTATAACTCTTGAGAAGAGACAACACGAGAATATGGATAAGAACAAAAATGTTGGGAATTCGATTTTCCACATCTTCCTTTCTATACTAAATCTTTAAGAACCAAACATGATAATAAGCTTTGATTATAGAACACATTAAAGTGATAAACGACTACGGTTGGCATGATGCAAACCGTTCAATGCTACGACGCCTATACATCCATGCTCTTGAGGCAAAAACTGACGACTAACTACGTTTGAAAATTGCTGACGTAATAACGTGGACCTGAGAGGTCTGGGACTAGCCCTTCTTACAATAACCATGAAAAGAGATCCACCTTACTTCAAAATTAAGTGTGATTCCAAACACCCCTATATGGCCGTTTGTCAATGACAGTGCCCTAGACCCATGACACGGTAATCGATGTTTCCGGTGTGCTGATATTTAGAGCGATAATCCAAGAATCCATTTGTTCTGCATGGACTGTTTAGTTTCCTTTGAATTAATTCAATACAAATTCTGAATGTAACAAAGAACTTTTTCTACTCTGGTTCTAAGATAAATTCTAATTCTTCTATTGAGTGGTTTCTACGATGAATACGAGTTTGAGTAAATTCTGTGTCCTTAGTCGATTTGATATCATTCTGTTCGATTCTGTTTGATTTTATTCTGCTCTGTTCTTTTCTACTTTGATTTTCTTCTGAAGAGTGAAAAACGTGCCCTGAACGTTTTTCTATCTAAAATGAATGGCATCAATTTTTCTTTCTTAAAACATGGAAATAGACGATAACAGCGGACACAATCCAGTTTCATTTGTCAATCGAAGCTTTTTGTCAGCTCTTTATTCTTAAAACTATACTTAATCATATATGGAAACATGAGATTTCTTATCCCATAATTCTCTACACGGTGTCTCGGCAGTTAGAGTTGCTCTACAACCCTTAGTGAATTTCGAAAATGTAACTTCCTCTCGCCTAAAACGGCGGCTTGAAAAAATTACAAAAGTGAGTGAGAGGGTTTGGGACGAAACATTTCAACGTAAATTCTCTCTTCACACATGTTATATTTTTGAGAGACAGTTTGCCTTCCAGATCCACGTAAATAGCTTATGGAGAGCAAGTCTATAAACAAAAAAACATCCTTGATGGCGCTTGGGGTACCATCGGCCATCCAATACTTCAACTGCAAAGATTCTTTGAGGAATTAATCTCCTAATAATTTTCATCTTGAAACGATTTACTATACCCTGTTCTTCTATCGGTTTGATCGTTTCCTTATCTGGCTTTCTGACAAGGTCAATGGTGCGATGGTGGCGATAAAGACTCAAAGTCACTAAAAAAAAAAAAAAAGTATATATATATATGTTATCGCCCCCATCGATCTTACTGGTATTTTTGTTATTGTTGTTATTGTTATTATCCACTATTACATATCTCACCGTCCCCATTTTGCCAGGTGAACACAATGGGAATTTTATACCTTGTAAAGTTATTAACTGTAAATTTGCCGAAAGAATAAATGACAATGAAGTTAAAAAAAGAATATTATTAATTAAGTCAAGTAAACCAAGTCAGTCATCTAAGTCACATCAGTCAATGTTGATGCATTAACTAGTCAAATAAGCCAAAAAAGAACATCGATGCATTATTTTAAGACGAAAAGCGTTAGGGGACAATTTAAGCTCTAATTCACACTTTTGGGCGGATTTTAAGCATAATTTTGGCGGAAAAGTGACACGATTATCTGCAAACACAGATCTGGGCTCGGAGATATTTATCAGCAATTACAGCGTGTCGATTCCCCGAGGTATCTATTCAAGTACTTAGATTGATCATAAATGTGTCGAGATCGCCAGGGTCAAGGTAATCTGCTTATCGACATCTACAAAACGACCTGTTCATTACGTTCTGTGATATAATACTAGGGAGATCACGAGCGTCAAAAGAACAAAACATTCCCGATAAAGCAAGTATCACATCAATGTTGTTCTGTTGTCTACTGATTGCGATCAGCAGTGAAAGCGTCAACACAAAATCGAACTGTGCGAACACGCCGTTTTTTCAACAGATATACACAATGAGTCAATCAACCAAAAGAGAAATTATCTGATCTCCCTAGCTGGAAACCGATAAGCTTTGCTTTAAATATCCAAAATCTCAAGGCAAGCAATGTATCCATTTCGATAGTGGCATTTCTTATGCCATACGTGGGTTATGTTTCATGATTTATCTCTATATAGCTAAGGTACTACAAACAAAACCATCGTTGCATACATTATAATAAATTAGATGCAGACCTCCACTGATGAGAAAAACGGCGGACGTAAATGACAACAAAATGACATAGATAAAATATTTTTGGCCGAAAAGATCACGCATAAAGTCCTTTATTCAAAGAGCCTCAAAAATCCTAAAATTAAATCCTGATCTCTCATGGCAAATAAACAAAAAACAATCATTATTGCCAAATGTCAATGCAAACTTCACGGTGATGATAGTCTCTAAAGACACCTCAGAAAAAGCAATTTAGTCCTGTGAATTAAATCAACTCGTTGTTGCACAAATGAAAAGAAAAGTGGTCGAGAAGGCAAAAGACGCGTCACACATAAAGTCTTTAATTCAAAGAGCCTCCAAAACCCTTCAATTAAATCCTGATCTCTCATGGCAAATAAACAAAGCGGAACTTGAGTTCCAGTTATATAGTCGGGAACATGAGTTTCCAATTCAGAAAGTTGAGACTAAGCTGTATACACGCACGCCGATTCGTCCATCTAAGCATCTACACTGTTCGCACCGCTATTACCCGGTTTTTTGTCATTATTGGTATATCCAAGATGGACCAAATCGTAGAAACCGTGTTGTCATTTCGATTACGCCCCGGCCGCTAACCAACCTTACACTTACATGGTCCTAATAATGCCCACAGAACTTTACATTGCAGCAATACATTTCATGGGATTAGTAAAACGTGCCTTCGTAAATTTTCATTTCAATGGTTGCCTTAAAAGGTCCTTTTAATATTCAATCAACACCATATTCCACTGCCGACCATTCTGCTTGTAGCAGTTCTTGCTTTTGAATAACTCTCTTTCCGAAAGTCAATGTTGTCACGATATTCACCCATGGGCGTGTTATGCAACTGCTCCAAGATTTGAAATTTTCCGATTCCGTACGCATTTTTCCGCTTTTGCTATCCTGCAGAGAATCGAAACTCCGCACACCTTCGAAAGGGGGAACATGAATTTAGATAGAAAGTATTCCTTATTAGCTAACAGTAAAAAGCATGCTGACGAAGCGTTAGTTTCGATGAACATATATGCATTAGCAAGAAGAGGAATAAGAGAGATCGATCGAGACGCTGGACTTGTCATGTACGATTCCAGTCTCCAGAAGGAATCACTCGGTAAAAGATCGCCTTCACTTGTCGAACAGCTAAAAGTTTTAAACTTCAAAGATGAAGACTTCTGAATATGATTTTATCTACGACATCCTTCAGAATAAACTCACAAACCTCAAACACGCCAGAGACGTTCGGGGGGCTGTAAGTTGTGTCTACTATAATTACATCTAATGAATTGTATATAGTTAGACGATTCAATTCATTTGGTTACAGTTATCATATATACATGCTTCTCCTCTTTATCTAAAATCTGTTTACACATTGTCTTTGGGAAATAGGAGAACGCTTTTCTTCTCCAATGATCTAACCGCAGCGACCGTAACAATGTCCATCAAGGGATAGCAAGATGTGTGAAGCACTTACTGAAAAATTATGATAAGAATTGGAAACTTTCTCTACATAATGAGTTGTCACAGTTGATTTGATGTATAAAGCAAGGATCCGAGTTGCAAGCACTACAAACTAATACATTCAAAGCGTAGATGCTATGTTGTGCGGCAAATAAATGTCCAGCGACAGATTTGCATTGAGAAACGCTGTACTACATGAATTAAAAAGAAAACTTCATGAACACTGGAATAGAAATTAATGGCTTTTACCACCATTTTCAAGCAGTACATCAGTCTGTCTCAGGCAGTACGGAGCCGTTTTCTGATAGGGCAAAAGTCTATTGTGACAGGGTTTGACTGTATTGTGATAAAAACCGGTTTTTTCAGTTACAGCCTTGACTCTGTCGGTATCTAAAGACTTCGTCTTTAAATAATTGATATTTAGTGACAGGTACCATGAAATAGAACAATGAACATGAAGATTGAGGAAGTCTTGAAGTTCTTTTACCTTGGATTGATGCTGATTGGTGATGGGCGTTGTAAAAGAGAGATATGCCAAAGGATCACCGTTTCCAAATCAGCTTCTGATAAAATGAAACCCGTTTTAAGAGTCAGCTGTCAGTGGAGCTCCGGGGTCGTTTTCTGAAGACCTATGTATGGTCAACATTGATTTATGGTTGAGAGACGTGGACATTCACTGAAGAAACACAAAGGAACGTCGCTGTAGCTGAGATGTACTTCTATCGACGAATGATGCAAATCTCGTATGCTGACCACGTGACCAATGAAGAGCTTCTACAGAAGATGCAACATAAGCGTCAGCTGCTACTACAGATCGAGAAAAGACAGGTACGATTCCTAGGACACATGATAGGGAATAAAGAATTGGAAGCCCAGAGCTTAAGTGGAAAGCTGCCACAAAGACAAGCAAGAGGCGGCCAAGGAACGACATTTATATAGAACTTTGGACCTAACCTGGACACAAGAACAATATGGGACAGAGCCCAAAAAGACAAAACATCAAACAAGCTTAATGTATAAAGTTTGTTAAAGCCCTAGATGGGCAAGGCTAGGAGAAGAAGAACAAGAAGAACAAGAAAAAGAAACAGAAGAAGAAGGTCGCAAAATAGGGCTTTGACTGAGAGAAAGTACATGATTTTCAATGTGCAACTCTCATAGGGGTCATCTATAAAGTATGAACGCATTAATCTTCTGATTGTGCGGCCCCCGCTCCCCCACTGCACTCACCTGTACGTTTTTACGTTACACAGACCGCCTTTTGCGTACGTACGCACCATCAAGACTGATTATCCAGCCCCCAACCTACGCCAGCACAAGGTCGACCTTACTTTTCAAGGTACTACATGGAACTTTCCTTTATACTTTTTCGCAAGTCATTTTGAGGCATGGACACAATATTTTGATTTGCAACCTGGAAGCAAATTAAATATATACTTAACTAGTGGAGATACGTGTGGCCTTGGCAAAGTTTAAGCCAACTAAACACAAATAAATTCTATTTGAGTGAACTTTAAATTATTTAAACCTCTGTTCATGTAAACTTTTTACGTCATAAGTGTGTTAAAATCTGGGTATGACAAAGTACAGAAGTAAGAGGTCAAACTGCGTACGTAATCATTCTACATCAAAACCCTCTCCTTGTACGCAGCTGTATACCTTTTTTCACTGACTACCTGTCCCCCTAGTTGCGCACGTACTGCTGAGGCAGCACAGATAAATAGCCTGATCTCTTGTAACAAATTACGGTGGAATGGGCACATTATGAGAATAGGGAGTAGTATAGACAAGTCTGAAGCCCTATTAACAAATCCCATAGGCTGCCCTCGGAAAAAGTGGATTGAGAATGTTTTGTTTGAAAATGCGTTGTCATATACACACCCACTTTGTCTAACTTCAAACGATGCAAATGATTTCACAATGTAGTGAAGTGTCATTAATGATGGCACGGCCGACATTTACAGTATCCAACACTCGGAGAACTAGAACAGAACGACTATTAACCATGCATTAAGTAAGATTTTTACGCGTGGACTTTTCAAATGGTCATGCCAACTGACAGTGACAGATCAAAGTAATAGACTTAACCTAGTTAAATAGGCTTTAAAACTAACTCCCCTGTCGTAATAATATCAAAGAATAATCTTAATTGAGTGGTCTTGACTACCGAACTTCAAGCATCATTAGTGTCCATTAAGACTTATCAGAAAAAGGAAATTTCGCACCTAAGTATATAAGAAACTCTTAATGCAATAACAGTGGAAGCCTGCAGTCAATAGTAGTCTGGTCTACTATAGTCAAAACAAAACGATTCATTATTTATGAAAACCGGAGCGAGTATATCAACAGATCTAGACGCATTAGGTGCTTCATTGCAAGTGCCCATTATACTGATTAGCAAGGTTTTAAAACCATATTCTCTTATCCGATCTTTTATTAAGATATTTGTTAAATAATGAAATGTATCACCTGAATGAGACGCCTTCACAGGTTCTACTTAACACATATTAAGATCAACATATCAATAATCAATATCGTTACAGAATGTTTCTGAAGGTGTGTAAGTGTTGTTTTGTTCTAATAGAGCTGTGTGATGTCGAGCAGGTTTGGCATGTACGAGATGACAGGTATGGAATGACACTTTCGTTAATAATTTAAAATGTTTTAAATACAAGTAACGTCCTCCTCTTCTTTGCTCACCTCCATGGAGACAATCGGTCTTACAAGTATTAAAGATGCTAGCTCACTAACTCATATCAGAGGATGCCGAAAAAACATTTAGATATTCAAGTTGATTCATGATTTCTCATACAAACAAATAATAGCTGGCAAAGGATTGCAAGTGGGGGGTGGGGATGGAGGAGGGCATAGTCACCCACTGAAATAACCTGAGGTATCCCTATCAAAAGGATGCATTTATCACGGTTTGCTAAAGTGGGCAATTTCTAAGAACTACTCTTTTCCAGCCTATTCACTTCTAAGTCTATCTCTCTTCCTAAAACTTATTTGGTCTCGTCCTACATCATCGTTAGTCAAATGATTGTAATACAGTCTCACTAACAGTATACGGAAATGTTTCCATGACGTATGGCCTTGGTTACGTGGTGGCAACGACATACTCAGCACAGTATTTTCTGCGAGGCGCTTACAATAGTCCTACAGATTTAGACCTCTCGCCTATAAAAGAGTTCTCTCTACGAATTATACCTAAATGTTAACGTTATCTATCATAAACCTTCAACACATATAGCTTAATACTTTCTTTAGTGTGGACATTTTTGCAGTGGCATTAAGAAATACTATATTAAAAATGTCGTTGCCACCACGTAACCAAGGTCGTTATGGCCAAACGAGCTTTTCCGGTTTAATAGCGTATAAGCTTCTGCGAAACAATGTTGTGGGGATTCCAGTTTCACTTCCTTCGTTCCCATGGCAACAAGACTACTTTCACCGAACAGACTACATTACCAAGTGATCACGTCACGAAAACCCACTATAGAGGAATCCCCCCAAAAGCCGCATCAACTGATTCATCCTGTCACCAAATGCCCGTATGTACAGCATTCAGATCTCATAAGAACTGGAAGAATGGGATGTTTGAATCTGAAATAGAAAACTGTTAAGATTGCTTCGTTCATTAATTGCTTTAACGTTAAGGTTTTAAAAAAACATGACTGAAACCCTCAGAGAACATATCTAGACGATTATTTGAGATATTGATTTCAAATTTGAGCAGCTTATCTACGTTAACAAGAGGAATGAATGACTGCAAAATATTATCAAACTTCTGTAATTCATATAATTGTGACGTCACCCTAAAGTGTTCTTTATAAGTGCGCCGAATCGTTGAAGTTGACATGTTCTGAACTTTCTATTAGTTATAAAAGTGGATCTTTACCGACGATTTAGAAGCTTTCTTGTGGTCACTTTACTCCATTTGAAGCATCTAAAATTCGCCAGGTAAATAACAAGCTGTTACGTAAAACCACGTTGGCATCACACGGTGAATCGCAACGAACAGCTACGCGCTCAATAAGAAAACAAAGGTAGCCATCTTGGGTCTGTTATCCGAGATGCCTTTCCCACGTGGACGACAACGACGGAGAGATGTGAACATCGCACAAAGGTGTTTCTCGTTGAAAACTGTGCGAAACATCATGCGACGTTAAGTTCACGAGACGTTGCAGGTCATCTAAACTTAATCAGTGTGTATACATGTAGAGCGTCAGAGCCTGATTTCGAAAACGAGTGATAACGCAATCAGTTCCAGCGATCGATTAAGATCACTTATGCTTCATAGGTTCAAGAATTTATAAACTAGCTGAGTGCAAACATCTGCTGAACGTACATGCGCTGAGTAGAAAGAGCAGAAAGCGCAGAAGCAATGAAAGAGCAGAAAGCCCAGAAGCACTGAAAGCTCAGAAAGCGTTGAGAGCGCAGAAAGCACAGAAAGCAAAGAGAGCAAAGAAAGCAGTGTTCATCCCGTATTAACTCATTGTCTATCTAGTCTCTCGTAACTTATTAAATTACGTGCGTAAGTATTGTTCATTATTGGCAAGTACAAGATGGGCGCTATGCAGCTACAAAGTGAACGTAGTAAAATCATCATTAACTAGAAGATAAATGCTACTATGAATGGACTATATATTTTGTTTTCTGTCCCACGCCTTCAAAAGAGATATCAGACCTCTTGTGTCAATTAGGGGTGTTCCTCAAGGGTAATACGTACCTAAACTTTTACAAAGATAACTTCTGTTACATTGTTATCATGGTTGCACGTATGACTTAACTTCAGTATAAAGCAGACGAGTAATTTTTAAAAGCCGTTGGAAGTACGAGTTGCTGTCCTCGATTGTTGTTACTTAACACTCTTTTGATTCAGTACAAGCTGAATATTTCTGCCGAGGGTGGACACTCTTATTTTTTGACAGTATCAACTTTAAAATTTTAATTATGTTCTTGTAGCGATTAGCTTAGAGTCTACTTCTAAACCCGGACAAGGTACAATTCGACGTCGAAAGTACGCATTCAATTGAGTCCAACGACAATGACAATGTTAAAATATAAAATTTGATTCTTTTGACTAAAACACTAGAGAAATAGAAAAGTATGTCACCACCGGGGATCGAACCCGTGACCCACGCTTTCGCGGCGTGCGCTCTACCAACTGAGCTAGGTGACCTCCGATGTTAACACACTTCTATTCTCTCGTCGCCACATTAGCTTCCAATCATCCACCGGTGGACATCGACATCAAGCTCTACGCAATTGGAGACCAGCCTCTCTGCGCCATGTGACTTGACCAAGAAGAAAGAACTGCCGTCCGGCCCGTCATCAATCCAAAGCCCATTAAGTAACAAAGTATCATCGAGAAGAGAGGATTTGAAATGTTAAACTTGACAAACTGGACAAAATGCCTGCTAAAGTTCTTTTTAAATTGTTCTCATAAATTGGGCGTGTAACTGACAACATGACCTTTTACACTTCAAAGTAGTCTTTCAGAATTTGAACCAGTTTGCTATTTCCCAACTACATTGTATCTAACAATTATAATCGCGCAGCTGTTCTAAAAAAAGTTCTTGTCTCAGTCTGTCGTCTTGTTAAATTACATAAAATTACAGTTAAATCAATCAAAAAATTGTCTACAAATAATTTGTAGAGATAAGAGAAATTATCATTGCATATTTTTGTGTATTATCAGGTAGGGAGGAGGGGTTGCTGTACTATGCTGGCCTTAATCAGTAAACATGTATCATAAGTATGCTGTATTGTCTTGCTTTCAATGTATTCATTCATACTTTCAGAGCCCTTATAATAACAAAGATATGAGATTTTCTGCACGACACTAGAAACAAATACGCCGATAGGACAAGAAGTGGCTGAATTTGCCAGTGAAGTTCTAAATGACTGGTCAAAATAATACACAATATAAGGGTCCGTTGGTGCCGATCTGACGGAACGCTATGTAGGTCCAACAGAAAGTAATGAGACTATGTATCTATACAACATGAAGGCAATTTTATTTCTTTTCATTAGGACGGTTTCAAAAAAACATCGCCTGAAGATGAAGAAAAACATCACCTGATGCTTAGTCGCACACTGTGTTGTCTTGAAGATCTCATATTGAGGGTCATATCTCATTAGGTCATATCTCATATCTCAATGTCTCATATCTCAAGGTCATATCTTGAAGGTCATATCTCATTAGGTCATACTCATCATTATATTCTCATTAGGTCATATCTCATTAGGTCATAGTCATCATTAGGTCATCATTATACTCATAGGGTCATGATCTCATTTCTTTTAAGCCCTTAACCTCCTGCATACGAAAATACAGGAGGACAGAAAAAGAGACGGTGGTACGGATTCAAGTAAAGCCTAGAACCACGAGGAGTTACCTAATTGTATGGTTGGAGATGGGACAAGAAGTGACTGAAGTTAAACAGTGAAGCTCCAAATGACAGGTCTGAATGGCCGTCGGAAGTAATACCAAGTTCTATTGTCGCCGATTAGAACGAACATCCTATCCCTTCCTGTTCGTCAGACACAGAGGTCTTGAACTTTAAAAATTTTGATTCACTTGCGTTTTACTTGATTCTTCGTTTCAAAACTATTGCCAAATCTGTCTCCCTGTTCAGCAGCTTACTATAGTGTTATAAATTAAGTTTTAAAAGCATTAAAGAAAAATACGCTATTAGCTTCAATCAGAGCTGCCAAGCCTTGCTTGGTTCACCCCCCCCCCCCCCAACGAAAGTGTGAAAAACACACTGACTAAAATTCTTTTGACTTCACTGCAGCTATCCTTTCCCTACAGAAAAGAATCCTGGCTACACTCTATATCAAAGAAAGAGAAGTGTCTCTTGATCCCCTCCCCCAAAAAGCTGAGGGTGACTTATGATGGCCTGTGAGAACATTTGACATGTCCAAATTCTTCCTACAATCTTAACAGCTACATACACATGAGGCTTACACTTCTGAACGCATAAATATTATGTAGAAGTCCAGCATTCCGATGGATATTTTGGACGCACATTTGAAGAAAAACCCTAAGCTAGGGAAGTAGTGTATAAGGTGGCCAAATTCGCAATAGGATCTGAACAATTACAAATAAGTACACTGTTTACTTTAGATGACACTTGGCTATGCACATGCTTAGAGATACCCGTAAAAATTACTTCAAAGAAGACGGGGGGCATTTTGATGGGTTTATATTCGTCAAAACAGAAAAAAAAATACTCCTTATCATGTGGGTGGTAAATCACACACACTGCTACAATCAAACACAGTAACTGGAAAAATCATATTTTTTCTCTAGCACCACACACACTACAAATAAAGATATGTTTGATATGTATTGTATTGAGTATATATGGTTACCTTACATTGTTTGTTGTAAAAAAAATAATCCAAGAGCTCAACACAAAAAACAATAGTCCCAACCTTCCAAAAAGATGAAACATGTTTAAAAACCACTCTTATTAAAAATAACTACCTTAATTACTTTCTTAAAAATAAATAGTTTAATCAAGATGGTACCAATGTCTATCTATAAAGGACTGAGTGTTGTAATTGTTCACTGTGGATCTCAAACACACTAAGCTGTCAGAACTTGCAAGATGTGTGCTGTGTTGGATCCTAAATATGAAGAAAGGTATATAAAACACCTATAGTCCAGGAACAGTCAGTATCCTTAAATTGTCACATGCTTCATGTAGAATCCTGGGGCTGTAGACCATCTAGTAACACATGGCTTAAAAACACAATTCTGGGAGTATAGCATGAAGTTTTTTTTTTTCATTCAATACAAAGTGTTATAGCTTGCATTGGTGTTTAAATTTGATTTCAAATTATGCTCCTTGATTTATTTTTAAGATATAAATCAGAAAAATTGAAGATGTTTTAACAGAAAAATATTTTTGTTAAGAATTTGTAGGGGGCCAAATTCTTTGAGTGCAATTATCCTAGGACCTAAATACATTTCTAAGAAATTAGACGTTATTCTTACAACCTTTATTGCAACTCCAAAAACAGCAAACACTTATCTTAAAGTTTGGCACATTACCATATTTTTATATTTGCGTTGAATTGCTTTTGGCAGTTCCATTAGTGTTCTTGTTTGAATTCAACGATCTCTACGTGGCATTGGACTTCAATAGAGTAAGTAGCATAAAAGTTTGCAATTGATAGAGCTTTAATGATCGGTTTAGGATGATCCGCTCCTGTGTTAATTTGTTCTTATCTTGGTTTAGCTGCTCTTCCTCCTTAGAAGAACAAATCCCAGATTTAAATATGAAAAAATCCCAGAGGAGAATGGAGTGAACATCCCAGAATATCCCAGAGGCTCTTTAAAAAGTCAAGGTAAATTCATCATGGTTAACCAAGCAAAGGACGAACAACGGCCCATCGTAAATAAAGAATAAAAAACCTGTTTTATAAAAATGGCAAGTAAAAAAATTGTCATTTCTATTTGATTCAGGAATGGCAACTATTATCTCGATTATTCTTAAAAGTAAAATTCTATTTCAAAAACAAATTTAAGTGAACTGTCTTAAATAAAATTAATAGTACGGTCTGATTTCAAATAAAAACGTGGTGTGCACTTTCTGTCTATCTGACATCTAACTAAGACAGCAGTAGATCGTGCGGCCGGAAATCACCCAACCGCAGCAGCCGATTGCGGCGCCGTCGGCGCTTCGCTGCCTCATTTGGACGAGTTTGCGGATCTGGTCCGAGCGGGTTGGGCTGATAGCCCGAATTTTTTGTGGACTAGCGAAGCCTTATTTAGCGGCACTTCTGGCGTATATGTCTTTAGAAGGAACGCCGCAAATCAGGAACGGTGGGTGGCTGCCAACGGATTTACGGCGACGAGTGTGGTGTCTACATCTCGACCCTACCGGTGTGTTTGGCGCCCAACGCTCGAC
>JAAAKM020073195.1:75466768-75611976 GCA_010016025.2 Alatinidae sp. Z8VKAUB7J3 | reverse complement strand
CTAAAAAAAAAAATTTGGACGCTGATATAGACAGCTCAGTGATAAAGGGTACAAAATTATCTAGAAAAAAAAATGAACAATTCCAGATCAAAGAAAAGGGAAACCAATTGAAATATTATTTTGCCAGATTCCAAGGAAAAGAATACAAAGGAAAAAAAAGTAAAGAACAGGGAGATAGTGAGTAGAAAGCTACTAAAGATTCAAATTCTGACCGAAAAGCTGGCTCTCAATGCAAATATTGTAACGTAAATCCAGTGTGATAAAGAAGGTCAGAGTTTACGACCAGTTACGGAAAATAAACAACTATTGCTGAAAGTGAGAGGCAGAGCTTGTTTGGCAGCTTTTGTACGAAAATGTCCTGGGAACAAAGGAAGGTCTACACGGCTTCACTCACCACTTACGATACTTTGTCGATTGTAGAGTCCAGAAAACCTACGTTATGTCAAAAGTTAGAATTCCACGGCTTTAGTTTTTGTGCACAGGACCATACACAAGAGAAGTGGCACAGGGTTCCAAATTTCCCTCCGTAAAGCTATAAGTTAAATAATGTTGCATACTGTTACAATGTGCCTTTACTCGTTATGTACCAAGCATTATTTCATCTAAAGTATGTCACATGGCACATAGTTAAGGGTTTTTCTTGGTTGAGGAGGGGGAGGCGATTAGACTCAGCTAGGGTGTAGAATTTACTGTTTCAAGTCAAAATTTAGCTTTAAACCGCTTTCGAGGCTCTATAAAATGAGTCTTCAAGGGTGAGGACCAGATCCTACTGTTAGATTAAAAGGATTGCGGCCCTAAAAAGTGTTAGGAGTTGCTTCTTTGTAGGATTAGTTCCCATTTAAAAAATTCAAATAAAATCTGTTTGCTAATTTGGTGTTTCCCCATTGAAACCAGAAAGTTTCGCAGGACAAGGCAACTCTAATCATAAAGAGTGCCGATTTGATGTTAGTCTAGTTCTCTCCGAAATAGTCCATTTCTTTTTGAATGGGGAAAAACTTTGTCGGTTTAAGTTAACGTCTTATGAATTTAGATTTGTAGTCAATGCCACACCAGGGTGAAGAGGTGCTGCTTTCGAACTGTCCTCCATAATATTACACGCTAAAACGTGCAATTTCGGACGTTTAGTGACCAGAAAGATATTTGCGTTGTTAACACCCCCACCCAAATCGCCTGATGTGGTCCATTTTAATGAAATTGGATTATCGCAGAGATTCTCAATCTTTTTGGATTTAGGGCTCCTTAAAAACACTCAGTCTTTCTGCAGTTCCCTCAATCCGTCAGATTTTTTTTTTTAAATATTTGACCTTCAGAAATTGGAAAACTTGCCTTTTTAGAAGCGATAGTTCATTTGACAGGGAAAAAGTTAAAAACGGATAATGTTTTCTCTGGTATAATATAAATATCTGTTTCGAATATTTCGGCGATATTCATATTGAGTCTGAACAGTCACCAGGGTTTTGATTGCAGAGGCTGGTTGTGAAGCAACTGCTCAATAAGGGTTCAACGCGCAGTTGAAGTTTACTTTAATGTGGTTTATTTAGTTCCAACAAATTAAACACAAATCTTTAATTCAGGAACAAACTATCGAACGCTGTTTCGATAGTATTAAAACTATGAACCGGGGCTCTTGTTGTTCACTAAACATCTTCCCAAATCACTAAACATCTTCTCAAATCAAACATCATCCTAAAAGCATCTTCCCAAATCACCAAACATCTTCCCAGATCAAAAGATATATAAATAAACCTTTAGCGTAAAGAGCAAGGTCTTGGGGAGGAGGCAACCCCTTATGCCCGCTGCATAACGCTCAGCCGCTGATTGCTCTGTTCCAGTCTCGGTGTCCATGGCAGCAACTTACGCGGATCTGGCGCATATTTCCTGATCGTTCTTGCTGAAGATGTGTATATTGGTCTGGTTACCAATCTCAACTGCCGCTGTATGATCGAGCAAGCCTACACGTCTCATTCCACTCTGACCTGCCCGGCGTGTGGCCATTTGGAAACAGAAGAAATGCCCACGGACGCTTGCCAGTTCTACTACGATTGTAAGGGTTGCGGCGAACTATTGCGTCCGTTGTCAGGCGACTGCTGCGTGTTCTGCTCATACGGGAGTGTGAAGTGTCCGCCGATTCAGTTGGGCGACGACTGTTGCTAGTCTGCTTATGATATTGTTCCAGGGTCGAAGCGAGCCGGTTTGTAAAGGCTGCAACTTATCAATGAACAAATTTCTGTTAGCGTCCGTGCTTGCATGTCTCTCTCTGGCCGTACAGGCGGAAGGGGCGGAAGGGTATGTGCGTAAAGCTGGGGAAGGATTTGTCTTCTTCAACGGAATTACAGAAAAGGTGAGCCCCGCAACGGGTTCGGAGAACTCTATTCTCGCTGAACAGATTTTTCCAACAGAAGCCACCACCGGGTTGCATATTCATGATCAAGGTGGCGAGATATTCTATGTCGTGCGTGGCACAGGTGTAGCGCACTTGGGTGGTACCGATCACGCCATTGCACCCGGTGATGTTGTGCATGTTCCCAGGGGTGCCCTGCATGAAATGAGCAATCCGCACGGCTTGGAGCCTTTGGTGGTTGTGTTCTTTATGGATAGTCCGGAGCTATTCCGCGAATTTCGAGCGATTAAAAAACGCATGGAAAACCCTGAGCCCATAACTGAAGCGGACCGGGCGTATTTTCGTTCGTTTGGCGGTTCCAGGCAGGTTAAAAATTCTGCACAGGATTAGAATTGATTACTGCTCCCCAGGCGATTAGTCTCCTGGTGGCTGACTGGGCATTCGGTTGAGAGAGAATTCATGTCGCGACCTGACGATATAATTGGCGGGTGGATCCGCAACGCAGAGAAGACTGGTGAGGTCAAAAAACTGCCGGGTTATGGAAAACCTCTGGAACTGGACGATGATACCCACGTACCGCGCAAGTATAGAATGGCCTACCGCGTGCTCAAGAATGCCGGCATAACACCGCCGGAAGTTGAGCTCATCAAGCAGATAGCAGAGCTGCGGCGTAAACTGGAGTTACAAACTGACGAAAGTGCACGGGAACAACTGCAAGCGGATGTTCGCCAGCTGCAACAGAAACTCGACGTGGCCCTGGATAAATTCAAGGTGCTGCGTTAGGCGAGACATTTACTATCGATTCTGATTTCCCACGTGTGCCTGAAAGCGTTACCCCCTAAAAAAAAAAAAAAACAGGGTAATTGCCTGATTACAAGGACAATTATTATTTAATTCTTTAAATATCGTTATTTAATTATTTTTTTTGTCTATTTATTTTTATTTTATTAATTAATTAATAATTTATTTATTATTTTTTTTTATTAACTTCGCCCTCTACTTTATTTTAATAGAAATGAAAGTTCAAAATTGAAAAATAATTATAACCGTTAGATCATTAATTTAAAATTTTGCACCCCATAAATTTGTGCCCGGGGTAACTGCCCACTCTACCCCCCCCCCTTAAAACCACCTCTGTTTAAAAAAGAAAAAATACGGTACAATACTTTTGCAATGTATTCTCGATTCTTGACACAGTATAGAGAGGTACAAGAAGAAATAACGAGGAGATGAGATACTAGGTAGCCATTGCATGAAAAAAACAAAAAAAGACTCGGTTTTTACACAGCCCTTTGTATACCCAGGTGAAACCGAGTTGAATTTACTAACAAACAACAAAACAGGGCGCACATATTTCACTACCCTGTATTTCCACATATACCCAATTTTGCCGTATACTTTAGGTTAAAGTTTCCATACAGGTTGGAAAAATGTTATTAATTAAAGTCTTTAAAGTATTTTCAAGACATTCATTAGCAAAAAATTGCCTAGTTTCATTGTGGGAACCTTAAAAGCATCCTCTGGCCCCGTGGGGTGCTTTATAGATAAGGGCTTTAAAGATGGGGTGCTTTTTGAACTGAATAACAGCACAAAACACCACGAAAAGCTTCAAAGATACTTGAAGCTATTTTTTGCTGCTGTTTTTATTTATAATATTTAGATTTTATCCCAATGTTTATAATGCCTATTCTAGGTACCAGGACTTTAAATCAACAAAGCATTAGAATTGTCCAAACAATGACCGCAAAGCTACAATTCCAACCATAGTATTGAAAATATATTCAACTTTACTAAATTTGAATAAATTACCTTAGATATATTGAGTTTAAATATTGCTAGTACAGTTTCATCATTTCCCCGTAATTGCTATTGAGCTTCCTATATTTAAAGGACCACCCACGTTCAAAAACAAGATTTGTGTTTGTATTACCCGGGTACTACATAAAAAACTGTCGGTATTTTATGGAAAACAAACATGGCTTTTAAATCGATTGGTTTTCAAAATATGTAAAGACCAAGCGACTTTTTTTCATTGTAACGAGGAAAATTAGTGATTTTCTAGGGTGGGATGGGTAGCAATGGATATTCTAGGAAGGGCCCTAGCTTCATTTATTACTACATCAAAAACTATTATTAAGCATACTGATACTAATGCAAGCAGCTCAGCACAGTACCAAGACACCTGATGCTGACATGGCTGTGCGTACTCCTCCTCCGCTCATAATTTATCATCCCCCCCCCCTTCCAAATGATCGAATCGGGGAAACGACAATTTCTAATTTAATATGGTCTGGTTCCTGATACATCTGCCAAATTTCATTTTCCTAGCTTACCTGGAAGTGCCTAAACTAGCAAAACCAGGACAGACAGACAGACCGACCGACCGACAGAATTTGCGATCGCTATATGTCACTTAGTAGATATCAACTGCCATAAAAAGGCAACGTGGATGAAAAATCAGTAAAAAAAAGGTAAATAAATAAAAGTAAGCTGAAATCATACGGCATTGATCAGCATAAAAATATATAGCTTTCCTTTAAAGGTGTAATTCTCTTTAGAATGTAACAAATTGTTAATGTTTTGAGTTTTCATAGAAGAAAATGTGCTGTCAAATTTAACTAAGTAGTTTCCCTCATTTATGTTCACGGTCAACGTAGCAACACTGACGTATATGTGGTATTGACGCAACAACTTCATAATTTTAGACAAATAAGAAATAAATCTTAAAAATCGCGGTTTTCAGGAATGAATAGACCTAATATGCATTCAGGGGACAAAAAATACATTTTATTTTGATGGCCTTGGTTCTCAAGTAAAAAACTAAGGGAGGGGAACGAAGAACAGGAGACTCCCATAAGGATAATCTGAATACTGATGTGATTGCGTTTTTCAATGCAACCCTGTCCCTCTCCTAGATATAATCCTATGGCTCCCCCTCCCTCAGGGTCGGTCCGTAGTAGACACATGGTTCACTTGATACAAGATAAATAGTATAAATATGAATAAATAAATTGAAAAATGAGTGTATATTGTCACATAAATAAAAATGTGAAATAAACTAACAAAAGCTACTTGACCAGTTTTACCTCACAATACCAAAGACACCATGCGAAGCGCTCCCAAATTCCATTGGGAGATTAGAAAATTTTCTTGTGTTTCTCTTTTAGATATCTTTTGTTCCCTTTCAACAAATCAAAATACGAAAGTAATCTTTTAATGTGACTCCACCCCCTCTCTTAGATGTAATCCTCTCATTCATCCCCGCAATGACAGTCTGTGATAAACAAATAGTATAATAAATACATGAAAAATATGAGCGTAGATTGTCTCATAAATTTAAATGTGAAATAAAAGTTACTTGACGAAATTTGAAACATAATAGTAACGACAATGCAAATAGCAGTGACAATGACATGATAGTAAGAGTAATGACAGTAATGCAATGGCAATGATAGTAAAAACAATGATAGTTACAATGATTCTCTTTTCCTGCTACACTCTTGCATTCAGAGATCCACAAGAGCACAGAAAGGGCATTACTGTTGAATAGCCTTGTTTTTAGATAAGGTGAGTCCTTTTTCCATCGCCAAAATTTATTCGGGTGATCAGCAAGTTGTTCATGCTATGACACACGGTAGTGATTATATCATACAAGTAGCTTCCATTTTTTGCCTAATTTTGTTTTAATTTTGTAACTAGCTAAGAACGTGTCAAGAGACAAGCATTAAAAAAGAAAAAAGTCATAGCTTTCATTGTTCAGTAAGGACAAGGAGATTTTTTCATAAATTTCCTTCATTTCACCATGGGTAAAGGAGTAACGAAGCGACAAATTTACGTTCCATCATTACTTGTAACAGGTAGCCTGTTTTCTTTTAAGAGTGGAAAATAGCAGGAATATGCCACCACCTTCTCCAGAGCATAAGGATTTACAAGTATGTTTGGTTGAAATATGGCCACTGTGCTTAAGAGTTACGAAATTAGGTTACGTTAATGATTATATGGACTGGTTCGACCCAACGGTTAACAATACAACACCAATTCGAAGTAAGGTTGACTTTTAGGGACCTCGTGTAAACGCTTAGAACAAATCTATTTGGACAATCTGATACTAAATCTCAAAAGTGGTATCTTCCAACCTCTTCAAATTATTACCTTTTATTAGAGTGGACTATAACTAAAACGAAAGAGAAATGTATTAACGGATGAAACTATTAAGTAAGACTGCAACTGTTGAAAATAGCTCATTTATTCAAAAACCTAAAACGGACAATTTTCGTTTGATTTAATTATAGACAGAGAGGCAATTAGTTTGATCATAATAACTACATATGCTGGCGGCCTTCCAATAACGGTATGGGCTGTATTTTGAATAAAAAATTTCAGACTGACACAGCACCTTGCTGAAAAATTAAGCCCAATAGAGTCCAATTTACTACCACTGCATTGTTCAAACAATTTCTGCTTTTACTACTCAATATCGCCTTGCGTTGCTTGGAGTTCTATATAATGGTCAATTAACTGTGCGTGTTGCCAAATTTTAATTTGGTAGTTCTTCATTAAATCCTTGTACCACCGATTACACCCCAATCGCTTCAACAAACATAGAACAGTCTAATTTTGACAGTCTTCCGCTGCTACTTGGCGTTTTGTATCGTAAAAGCAAAATTTTGGCCCTGAGTCGTGAAGGACACTACCCACAGTTATTTGAAGGATACATTTAAGTTTTGTACTTTTGCACACACAAATCCCTTGACATTGCCAAAGACAAAAGATTGTGATTCAAGTCGTGTATGAATAAGAGCCTTCTGATCTTGCATAAAGCCAAAAGTATTCTACTAGCCACCGTCTTTCCTTTAATAGATTTAAACAGACCCTTCAACAAGTCAAAATGTCAAGTTTCAGCTCAATTGGTATATTTTTAGGAAGGTATAAACAAAAAAATGAAGCACTTCAAGCATCGATAGATTCTAAAAAAAAGTGAATTCTGATCATGATTAAAATTTGTGTTATTTTAGAAAATAGGGAAATTTTAGAAAAAACACCCCCTAAAAGTTATAGAATCTTGACGAAAATCACACCATCAAATTCAGCGTATCAGAGAACACTACTGTAAATGTTTCAAGCTCTTATCTACAAAAATGTGGAATATTGTTGATAGAGCACTTTAAGCCAACTTTTAAACAACATCAGCTCTTTCAAAGAGAATTTTAACCTGTAATTTGGAATATTTCTTATGCTCCGATAATGCATTCGTCAGATGTTTCTCTGTTTAACATATTTGAAATAACATTTCGTCAAAGGCATTCACCTTCTCTATCTATCTATCTTAGTCAAATTCATAATTATGAGCCTTATTTTTCTTGATCTTTTTGACTATCTCTACAGCAGAATCTCATGACAACTCTATATGGTAAAGCTGTAGTACTCTATAGTAAACCTTTTGAAATTTCTGAATCAACAATTAAGTCAAAAATCATCTCCAAGTCGTCCTTCAATCTTTGATTGCCAAACATATAGTGTCGCAGCGATCTCCCAGTTGCAACGGAGTCAAGGATTTGTATAACTACTTCGAACATGATCTCACCATGTACAGACCCACACCCCCAATTCCCTTTTGCAACAGCAGATAGGTTTTCACTTAAACTTTAATAAAAAAAAATCAAAAAATCCTGCATATGCTTTAAGAAGTTCTCTGTTCACTAAATCGGCATTAAACTTATCAGCATACCCTGAGAAAAGAGATGGCATTGATAGCAACGATATTTGTAATTTTCTGTTGTAGTTGCTATCGGAGCTGTGGCTTCATAATAACCTGGATGGCTAAATAATTTGCCATATCCTTAATATAAGTTATATCTTTGCCATCCAATAGTAAATATAGATTCCTGCAATTTGTGAATATAGATTCAACGCAGTTTCTGAAAGTGGTGGTTCTGGTGCCATTTCTTGAGATTTTCGGTACATAAATAGCAGGATTCGTATCTTATGTGAATCCGGAAAATGTTCACTTCCCAGTACTTAAACTAAATTATTTAGCTATAGCATTGATAATTCATGCGGTTGACTGGTCAATAGAACGTATTTCCAAGTTAATTTCAGGTTTGTCGTCTTTTGATGCATATTTAAAGGGCTTGGCTAAAGAACAACTGAATATTCTCTCTGACAACGCTTCCAGGTCACTTTCCTTAATTCGTATCTTGAGAAGAACTTACCTTTTTTGAGGATTTACTTAGCCATTGGAGAGAACTGTTTTGATCATTTTTAAACTGACATCCAGCAGGATTGCGAAGGAAAGACCAATGTAACCCCGAAAAGGTATTTTGGGATTATTATAATTTGGAAATTATGTATATTACTACAAATACCAATGTTTTTGTTAGATAGTTCATCACGTTCTTCCTCAGTTGCTCCAAGCGTAGGCATTCCAGTGGCTGGAAGGTCAACATCGAACATATGGCAATTGCCCCCTTGAGCTTCCAGTGACTGGAAGCCCCATATGACGGTCCATGGACGACCACTCCCATTGCCATGAGCACGGACACGGGCATCAGCACGCCCATCCGCACCACGACACCGATACCGAAGGCCTGGCGCGAGACCCGATCTGCGGCATGACCGTGGACCCGGCGACCGCGAAATACCGGTCGGAGCGGGACGGCGAGGCATTCTTCTTCTGCTCGCAACGCTGCATGCAGCGGTTCGAGGCGGGGGAGACGGGGCCGCGCGAGCCGGCGCCCGCCGTGCCGGGCCAGAAATACACCTGCCCGATGCACCCGGAGATCGTGCGCGACGAGCCTGGCGACTGCCCGATCTGCGGCATGGCGCTGGAGCCGATGACACCGAGCGCCGACGCCGGGCCGAACCCGGAGCTGGTCGACTTCCGCCGCCGGTTGTGGATCGGTGCACCGTTGGCGCTGGGTGTGTTCGTACTGGAGATGGGCAGCCACATCGGCATTCCCTTCGCCGACTGGCTGGGTGTCGACACAGCACGCTGGTTGCAGTTCGCGCTGGCGACCCCGGTGGTGCTGTGGGTGGCGGCGCCGTTCTTCAAGCGCGGCTGGTCGTCCATCGTCTCGCGCAATCCGAACATGTGGACGCTGATCGCCATCGGCACCGGCGCCGGCGGTGGCCGCGGAGTCCAAGACGGGCCTCGATGACTTCCGGTCCAACCATAATATTTGCCTGAACCGTATAGTTTTTACCTTGTCGGCTTCCGGCCCAGGCACCGCATTCTGAACCCGTGTGGGCCGCTGTCTGGCCTTTCATGTTGATCAGCCCCACTTGGCGCCGTTCCCGGCCGGCGTCGGTGGCCAACATTTGTTGCAGCGCGTCCTTGGGAAAGACTCCTTTTTTCATCAGCGCCAAGCCTTCGCGGCCGTATTCCACACGTGTCCAAGACTGAGTGGCAACCGCCCCAACACCTGCTTCGACCCAAGGCACTGCACGACCCACAAAAGGAACGCGTGTGGTGACCGCCGCCCCAGCTTCCTGGGTTTGAGGATCAACAGCGCAGAGTGAGAAGGTGGCAAACAGAGTTTCACTGCCGTCCTCTTGCGCGAATTCGGGTTCATGAGCCCACAATAGGGAAGTGGCCAACAGCACTAAGCTAAAAAGAATTGCGTTTTTTTGCACCATTTTCTCCTCAGATCGAGATCGGGGTTAGGCGGATTCCTTTGCCCTTTTCGATGAGCAACATCGTTTGTGGTGCAACCTTCTCCCAGCCTTCGTCCGCAGCAAGTGGTTCGGAAGCTACCAGAATGGAAGTCTCTGAGTGTATTATTTAAATGCAACTATGTTTTTTAATGTTGTTTTTGGCATTGCAAAAATGGGAAAAATATGAGTGAAAAAGTGGGTAAACACCCATTTAGGATCAAATAGTAGATTTACGAGAACCAAAAACTGTTCTAAAAGTATCCTTTAGCCCACATATCAATTGGCAGGAGACGCAGATTCGTCACTGGCAATTTCTGACAAATCTTTGGCTATCTTGGACACATGTGACTAAATCACGAACTTTCACGTAAAGAGGTAAATGAATGCTGATCCAGAAATCGGACAGAAACTGATGTTGATATTAATCAAGAAACAGTGTTGTTTACGTTAGGGGAGGAAGAAGAATTAGGGTTTTAAGAAGCCTTCTTTGTGCCTTCAATCATACAGCATAAAAATAAGGAATTACAATCATAAGGACACATCGAAGCAATGGAGGGCCGCTTTAGGCCGAGGTGCGAGTTGGTGAAACTGCCAAGCCAATGGGCAGTGGACTTTGGCGGGGTAGAAAAGTCGGAGATGCCTGGGGCAAAATAGGGCATGAAAGTCGATGTTGGTCAATGCGATGGCTCATTCCACCTGAATGCTTTTAGAAATTTGAATTTCTGATCAATTGTGTCACCTTTAATGTTTTACGACCACCGTTTTATATACATATAACGGAGAAAAAGGAAAAAATAATACCTAGGAGGCATATCGGTCTTTAGTTAGTCGGCACTATAGTATTGACTCTGATTCTTATAATATCTGATCTAAAAAAAAAAATCTAAAAAGAGAGTTTTTCAAAGAAAAGTGAAGAGACATTAGAACCTAGCGAAAGTGATGTCTTATAACAAGTAAAGTCTGAACTTGACATTAATTGCCATGGACGATCGAATGAAACCTAAAAGAAAGAGAAACTTAGTTGAATAAGCAAATCAAATTTTAAATGAGCTAAAGTTACTGCAATAGAATAAATAGAGCCTAAAGTGGACAAAAATCAAAATGAATTTTCACATAAAATTTATACTGGACAGAAATTACCTGAAATAAGAGTGAGGTTGCCAACTCCTCAGACCCTCTTAAGACTTGAGCGTCTCTCTTTTTTTTTAAGTGCGGCTGCTATTTTTTATTCTCACGTTCAAGGTCAAATTTTTTTTCAAACTACGTGGGATTCTTTTTCCATATCTGTATGCAATCAAACCTCTATTATCGACCACAATTTGTTCTGAAAGTCTATTCCAAAACTTGTTTGAGTCTATTCAAAATTTGTTTGAGGAATAAATCCTATTTTTTAGAGAAAAAGAAGATATTCTTTTATTTATCTGCTTGCAGCATATTGGAAGGTCAGAGACACGAGGGCTACTTATGCGTTTCATAATTTTTCTTTGTTTGCTTCAAGTTGTCTGTGGGCGACAAGCACGTGATGATTCCGGTGGAAGACATGCGTCTGGCCCCGGTCGATGACAAGCGCTACGTGATCGTCACCCGCTTCACCGAAGAGCAGCTGGAAGAGTTGCCGTCGGTCGATGAAGGCTGGTGGGACTAACAACAGCAGCATTTAAAAGAGGGGCCGTCCGGCCCCTCTTTTTCTGTTCGCAGATGCCGCCCGGGCGGGCAGGTCAGTCTTGGGCCGTCTCCGCCAGCTCCATATGGCCCCAGCTGCGCGACAGCACCTTGCGCAGGATCGGCTCGAAGAACTCCAAGGGCTTGGTCGGGTACGCCGGGTCAAAGGCGCACTGGTCGTATTTTTCGCAGAAATACCGGCAGTCCTCCCAATAGGGGCTGTCGCGGTATTTGTCCCGCGCGTTGCGGTCGCCGCCGAAATGGTGGTTGTAGTAAAAACCCTGGAACACGCAGTGGTGTTTGAGGATCCAATAGGTCTTCTCGCTGACATAGGGCTTCATCATCGCCGCCGACAGCTCGCCGTGGTTGTAGGGCGACAGGATATCGCCGGTGTCATGCACCAGGGCTGCCACGATGATCTCGTCCTCGGCGCCGTCCTCCCAGGCGCGGGTCGCGGCCTGCAGGCTGTGCTGGTAGCGGTTCACCGGGTAGGGGGTCCAATCCTCGTCCAGCGAGCGGATCGCGTCGAGGATCCGGTCGGGCAGGGCGGCGTTGTATTCTTCCTCGTATTTCTCCACCGCGGCCCAGTCCTCGGGCGTGGCTTCAGTGAAACTGGTCCAGGTTGGCTTGTGGCTTTTGTCCAGCATTGGCGCGGTCCTTTGGTTGATCTGCTGGCAGCGTAGCGGGTCTGCGGTGAGCAGGAAAACGAATTGACTTGCTCAGATTGATCGAGAATATTGATCACCATGCAGATCAATTCTTTTGAGACCTTTCTGGCGATTGAGGCCACCGGCAGCTTTCACGGTGCGGCGCGGGTGCTGAATATCACCCAGACCGCCGTCAGCGCCCGGATCAAGGCGCTGGAGGAGGCGCTGGGCACGCCGCTGTTCGACCGCGGGCCGGGCGGCACAAGGCTGAGCGAGGCGGGGCGGCAGTTCCGCCCTTATGCGGAGCAGATGATGCGGACGTGGGAGTTCGTCTCCGGCGATCTCGCGGCCTGGCTCGAGGACGAGGCGCGGGCATGGCGCAAGGTCGTGCAGATCTTCGTGGAGGCGGGCCGGGGCTTGGCCGCTGCTCACGCCGTGGAGCTCGTGCACCGCGATTTCAAGCCCGCCAACGTCTTGATCGATCCGGACGAGCGACCGCGGGTGACGGACTTCGGGCTCGTGGCGGCGCTGGCGGAGGAGGGGGTGGCGGTCGTCACCGACGCGAGCGCGCGCGACGCTTCGAGCTAGGCCAGGTTTGCCAGTAAAAAGGAGCCGAAAATGTATATCACTAAGTAGTAGCAGAAGGCAAAGCTCTCATTTGAAGATATAGTTGTGTTATGGAGTCAAAAGATCGTTTATGTTTAAAGTTTCAATGACGAAAAGCGTTGTTAAATTTAACACATTAGTTTTATTTATTTAATTTCACGTGACGACACTGACACAAAATGTGGTACTAGTCTTACAACATCATAATCTTTTCAAACAACCGAAAAAAAGTCGTAGAAAATGACTGCTTTTCAGGTAAAAATAGATCCAAGACAGTCAAAGGGCAAAAAATATTTTCATTTGGATGTTCTTAGTATCAGGTGGATTCAGGACAAAATATGTTTTTATTTGTACATTCTTACTACTTTAATCAATAACATAAAGTAAATGAAATTTTTGCAGTTTGTTAGGTAATGGAAGTAATGTAGTTTTTAGGTTTTTTGAACAAGTTATACTAAAAAATTAAACTCTGTATGGTATAAAACGTTTATAGTGTCTTTTGATTTTATTAATATCCCCTCTATATTCTCTGAATCTTTCACCCTTATAGTCTTAGTAGTAGTAGTAGCAGCAGTAACAGCAATGGTAGTAGCAGTAGCAGCAGTAGTATTAGTAACAATAGTAGTAGTTGCAGCATGCGCATACTGCCTTTTGGCTGCTTTACATCCCCTTCCACATGCCCTGAAAGTTTCCACTTAGTACTCCAAGCCATTCCTTAGATATTGCCGAGACGCCTTTTTTTACAACCTGCCTGCACATGGTATATTTTGATTTAGTTTGACACCCACCTTATTGTTCCCCAAAACCCTTCCCCCTGATAGCCTTAGCCTTCTATAGTAGTAGCAGCTATGGTAGTAATAGTATGCACATAATGGCTTTTGTTAGTTCAAAGTCTCCCTCAGCATGCCTGAAAGTTCCAACTTGATTTTCTTAACCGTTTCTGAGATATTGTTTTTACTTCCTTCTGACGACGTGCATGCTTGTAGTTTATTTTTATTCAGTTCAACGTCCTCCTCAACATTTTCTGGAAGTTTTGCCTTAATACCCATAATCTTAAAAGTAGTGTTTGCAGCAGAAGTAATAGTCGTAGTAGTACTTAGCTATGTTCCTTTTGTAATATTGCATGCGTCGTGAATGATCAAAACGGTACAATCACTCCTGGGGAGGGGGCATAATATATTATCTTGAAATGCGCTCATATTTATGACGTCAATCATTTGGATTTTTCCAAAGTTAAAGCACTAAAGGAAGTTTATCAAACTCGTTCCATATGCAGATCGTTTTTGCAGGCTATAAAATCCCAGGATGCCAATTTTCCAAAAAAAAAAAAAAAAAAAAAAAAAAAATAAAACAAAAAAAAAAACCCGTATTCGATGATTTCCTGGAGCGGTTTGGCAAGGCGGCGCAGTCCCTTGGCATGGGTGATCTGCGATCTCCGGACACCATTATCGGTCCGATCATTTCAGACAGACAGCGCAACCGCGTTCGCGATCATGTCAAGGATGCGGTGACCAAGGGAGCAACCGTCGTGGCCGGCGGCGATTGGCAGGGAAACCGTCCCCAGCCGACCATTTTGACAGGCGTGACCGAAGAGATGGTCGTTGCCCGGCAGGAGACCTTTGGTCCCGTGACCTCCGTTTATCCGATCGACAGCTACGAGGAGGGGTTGGCGTTGGCCAACGACACGGAATACGGCCTCTCCGCCGCTCTGTTCACGCGCGACATCAGCAAGGCACTGCATTTTGCCGTGAACATTTCTTCCGGCATGGCCCACGTCAACGGATCGCCTCTGCATGACGAACCCCACGTCCCGTTTGGAGGCACAGGAGAATCCGGCGTCGGCCGCGAGGGTACCGAGGCCGATCTGGAGGCCATGACTGAAATGAAGTGGGTCACCATCACCGTTTGAGGGCATTGCCCGGAGACAAGGAATTCATGCTGACGCTTTATCATCACGGTTCATCCGTTTGCGCTGCCAAGGCCCGTTACCACATCGAGGAAAAGGGGCTGAATTGGGAGGGGGTCTATATCGACATCCTCAAGGGTGAGCAGTTCGAAGAAGACTTCCTGAGGATCAATCCGAAAGCCGTCGTGCCCTCTTTGGTGCACGACGGAAAGATCATCAACGAAAGCACGGTCATCTGTGAATACGTGGACAGGGTGTGGCCGGAAACGTCGCTGCATCCGGATGATCCGTACGAGTATGCGCAGGTGCGCTATTGGTCCAAGGCGCTGGACGAGGAACTGCACCCGGCTTGCGGCGAACTCACCTTCGTAGCGTCCCACCGGCACACACTGCAACGGCTCGGCCCGGAGAAGCTGCAGGACTTCCTGGACGCCACACCGACCCTGTCGGTCACCGTTGCCTGGGCCGAGCGCAAGAAAGAGCTTGTGCGGCTCGGATTCGACGCCCCTCGGGCAGACGAGAAAATCCGGCTTTACGACCTGTACCTGCACAAGATGGAAGAAGCGCTGGGCGAGCACGATTGGCTGGCCGGCGACTCCTTCACGCACGCCGACATCGGTCTCACACCCTACGTCAACCGGCTCGACATGATGTCGATGTCCGGCATGTGGGAAAACGGCCGCCTGCCGCGTGTCGCGGCATGGTGGGAGCGGATCAAGGCCCGACCCAAATTCAAATCATCGCTGCTCGACTGGTGTCCCCCGCAACTCACGCAGGATCTCAAGGAAAACGGCGCAATGAGCTGGCCCGAAGTCGCAGCCATACTCGAAATCAGGGAGCGGTACAATCGTGTAGCGAGCTGCTCTGCGCCGCGATCGACCATTTGCGAAATGGTCAATTCCTGACCCTGGCTGACCGCAGGTGAAGCGTATTCAAAAAGCTCCTGCATGAAATCGGCAATTTCCTGAGCCTTGGCCGTTTCGCGCTGAGCAATGTCGCGCTCGCGGGCGATTTGCTGTGCCTGCAGCGTCACGGTGATGCCATAGGCGATGAGCAGCCCTGCAAAGAGCGCACCGACCGCCACGCCAGCGCGATGGCGAGCGACAAATTTCTTGATCCGGTAACTGCGCTGGCCTGCACGGGCGGCCACCGGTAGACCTTGCTGGTAGGCGCGAAAGTCCTGTTCCAGGGCGTCGGCACTTGCGTAACGTTGGGCCGGTGCTTTTTCGAGGCTTTTCAGCAAAATGGAATCAAGCTCGCCGGCCAGTGTCCGAGCGATGGTGGCGGGCTCGGCGCCGAGCCGAGCGGCTGGGTTGCCCTTGCTGCGCACGTGCCGGCTGGGCAGCGGTGGCGGCATTTCCACGATTTGTCGTTGGAAGGTCAGCGGCGATAGCCCTTCGCTGTCAAAGGGTCGCGAACCGGTCAGCAGCTCAAAGGCCAGAAGTCCCAACTGGTAAATGTCGGAACGGTGATCAAGGTTCTCGCCCTCGATCTGTTCCGGGCTTGCGTACTCCGGTGTCAGAACGCGGGCCCCGGTGCGGGTGACCGGTGCTTCGACGGCGCCAGGGGCCTGGTCAGCCAGTTTGGCGATGCCGAAATCGACCAGCTTCGCTTTTCCTTCTGCGGTCACCATCACGTTGGATGGCTTGATATCGCGGTGCACGATACCCTGGCGATGAGCGCTGGCCACGGCGGCGATCACTTCGCAA
Source organism: Alatinidae sp. Z8VKAUB7J3 (assembly GCA_010016025.2). Lineage (NCBI taxonomy): Eukaryota > Metazoa > Cnidaria > Cubozoa > Carybdeida > Alatinidae > Alatinidae sp. Z8VKAUB7J3. The sequence goes on along the minus strand of JAAAKM020073195.1, from coordinate 75,595,452 downwards.
AGCAGTTCGATGCGACGAGCCGTCGTCAGCCCGTGGTCGCGGCAGAAGCTGTCGATGCGCTCACCGTCGATGTATTCCATGGCCAGCCAGGGGCGTCCGTCGTCGGTGACGCCGCCGTCGAGCAGGCGGGCGATGTGGGGATCGTTCAACTGAGCGAGGATGCGCCGCTCCTGCTCGAAGCGCGCCAATAGGTCGGAACGTACGAGGCCCGGCCACATGACTTTGAGCGCCACATCCTGGTCAAACAGGCCGTCGGCGCGGCGGGCCAGGTAGACCTGCGCCATGCCGCCCTGGCCAATCTCGCGAATCAGCACGTATTGGCCAATTTGCTGACCGCTATGGTCCTGGCCTCCTTTGAGCGCGGCCTGAAAGTCGGCGCCCAGGGCACCGCCTTCGCAGATTTCCGTCGAATCTGTGATGGCGGCATGCAGCAACTCCAGCACTGCGCTGCAGAGCGCCGCATCATCTTTGCAGCGCTCGCGCACGTAGGTCTCGCGGTCGTCTTCCGCCAGTTCCAGTGCGAAATCCACTTATGTTGGCTTGTTATTTTAATTTAAATAGCAGCTTTTATTTAACAATTGTAAGCCAGTTTATTTTTACCTCTGACAGTCTAATGTGATCCCAACTGCAGTGGAGACCATGTCATTCACACCAGATGGCAATAATGGTTCTTCTCTAGCATTACGAAGAGAATATGAGGTAATCTTTTCAAACGAATAGATTCTACTTTCACAATTGCCTAGAAGAAAATCCAATTTCTGTAAGTAAACAAAACACTTGAAAGCCAATTTTTGAAAATTAAAAGTTTGAGATTTTCAATCACTCAGATTTTTGTTTATTTTAACGAAAAGCTTTCTAAGAAACCAATTGATTCAAGCTGTGAGCCTTCTAAATTCCCTAGTTCATGGGCTATGTTTCTTGTGTAGCAAGTTTACATAATAACTTTTAAAGTTTGTAGGATCAATAAAGCTTTTGATCGCCGGAGCATGTTTTTTGTGCTACAAATATTATTATTTCAAGTCATTTTGCAGTAAATCTAGGGTTTGATACCTGAAATCTAAGTAATTCGTGGCGTTTATGCATCCTCCTGTTTCAGGTCTGCGGTCAGTATGGTGCTCCCCGGCAGATTGTGGATTTTTCAGTGTGGAAAACAGACTGAAAAGTTGTGGGAGGTTTTGTGAAAAAGCACAGCACACCCCAGAAAATAAAATATGACTTTAGGTTACGGTTTCAGGCCATCCAAAATATCATTGTTTTTCTCTATTTACACCTTAAACCAGATTAGTGTTTTGAAGATTTCCGTCAGGTATTTTCGTTCTTGCATGATGAAAAAAATAGTTTACTATTGGTTAGCTACTCAAACATAAATTTTTACTTTCTTTATTGAGAATCAGACTGTTTAAGTCACTAAGCAACATCATTTTTTATTGAAAATCAACTAAACAGATTGTTATACGAGGTACTGAAAAAATAGGGAAAAATATTTTACAAATGACAATTCACCTTAAAGACAACTTACAAGTCCTGCAAAAACAAGTTAGAGATGATCAAGAAAGAAGTACAGAGAATATATGATAATTTGCTCATATTACTCGTTTTCCAATTCAATGATCAGATACTACCCACTGCAAATTTTGAATAATTCGTCTTCTGAATTTTGTTATTAATTAGTCGGATTTTAGTCAAGTATTTCCAAAACACTCTTGGAATTTAAATTAATGTTGATTAGTGTGTCGATACAGGTGTCAAATGGATTCGAATGCTAACAGAGTTATACATATTGTGTTGGACTTTCTTATCACTTGTCAAATTATTTAAACTCCTGTTCATTTCTTTCCTTTATCATTCTTTTCATTCCTTATTTCAACTCCTTTCGTTTTTCCTATTTCAACTGAAGATTTCTTTTAACTGCACAAATTATACACAGTCAAACAAAGTCGGTAGGCCTACTGGTTGTTATAATCTCCGAAATAAATTAGTAGATAGATACTAATTATTTACTGGCAACCTAAGGGCTAGACCGATTTCTCTCAAATGTACCAATGTAGGACACGTTTATATCTTATACTTCATTGATGAGCGAGTCATTATTTCAAAATTAAATCAAAATTATCCCTTGCTTTACAGATACCTTTTAAGCTTAAGTAAGGTCCTATTCTGTTTTGTTTTCTGTAGCTTAGTCACCAATCAAAAAAGAACTTCCAGATAACAGACTATTACACGACAAGATACCAATATTCTTTTCTCAGCTCGCACGTCCATACTAGCTATATCTCAGAAAGAAGTAACATATGAAATGTATCTGATAAATGGACAGGGTAATGATAACACTGTGGGTTCGTCTTGGATAGCTTTCCAAACGGCCCTTGTCGATGTAAGAAGAAGTGAGAGACCACTCTAACTTGTGACTTAATACGGTGTCTCAAGAAGCGTTCAGAGCCTTTTAGGCCAGCTAAACCTGTTTGTAATCCAACTGGCAGTATTTTACGGTAAAACCATTCCATATCGATGTTGATGGACTTCAACTCTGGTGGATAGTAGCCCTTGAGGTTCAACCACACAAAAGCAAGTGCGGAGAAGAACAATATCTGCATTTGTGCCAATACGTGTGTAGTGTCATATGCCGTATATTCGTAAGAAAACGGCAGCAAGGCATACAGATATTCAGGGAAAATGCCAATTCCGATACACAATGTCGCTGCGATAGCCATGGCAATAAGCATGTTGGTGGGCGCTTCTTTAACTCGAATACCGCTATCGTGGGCAAAGAATGCAAAGTATGGAATTTTGATACCAGCGTGGTGGAACACACCTGCCGATGCAAACAGAAGCATTAGCCAAATCCAATCATAACCTTCTTTAATAACGGCACTAACCACCATCGATTTGCTTACAAAGCCACTAAACAGTGGGAATGCCGAAATCGACGCGGCACCGATAATACAGAATATAGTGGTTTTCGGCATACTCTTATATAAACCACCCAGCTCTGATGCATTGGTTCGTCCTGTCATGTGCAATACCGCGCCAATGGACATAAACAATAACCCTTTAAAGATAATGTCGTTAAAGGCATGGGCAACGGCACCGTTGATAGCCAGCGCAGTACCAACACCGATACCACAGACCATAAAACCAATTTGGTTAATCATGCTATACGCCAAGACGCGTCTCAGATCATTTTCAATAACGGCATAGAAGATAGGGAAGCAGGTCATCTAGTTCACTGGCAGCAACAATTATAGCCCATGTGTGCTTGGCTATTATAGCTTTATCAATCTTTACATACTGTATGGCTTCTTTCTTAGGTCTCGAATTGTTGGGTGCTTTTCCCCCTCAAAATACCTAGCTTTAATGGATTGCCTGTGTAATCAATTGGTGAGGCTGATTTAACTGTGGCCACAAGCTAAGCGGGGAAAATTTTCTGATGCTACTCAGTTCGATACGGTATGCCCTTTAAGACCAGAGTGGTCCATCTTCCAAGGGATTTATTGTACCATTCCTTTGAAAGTGGTCCCCAGTTCCCGAAGTGAATATTTCAAAGATATATGCAAATTCGTAACATTTCTTTCTAAAACATTCTCTTAAAATACATAAAATAAAAATGATAGCTTAGAACAGAAATGATTAATCTACAATCAGTATTGACAACTTTCACCCGTAAAAAGAGATATTGTCCTAACAAATCTTATTTAGGTCATACAATGCATACAAATTCACTTTATTTACCTAACAAGTAATTTAATGCACTCTTAATTGAAAAGAAAACTTAGATTTATTTAGTCTAAGGAACTTAAAACAAAGGCGATAAAAAATGACATAGAATAGGTAATTATATAGAACATAATGAATACACAAAAACTCCACTAAATAAATCTAACAAGAATTTTGTGTTCGTTAACAGCTAACGAGAAAAACAAAAATTTATGCAAAGTTATATTTCTTCTGGTTTGGATTCAGTAGCAAAGAGTATGAGTAACTTATACAACTGGGAACTAGCTCTAGAGTCAACAAAAACAGAAAAACCAAGGCCATCTAGCGCTTTTCACTTCTTTGATTTTATTTCAGTGTAGTAATAAAGCAAAAGTAGTAAAATTACTCTAATTGACAAAATTAGTGTAGTAACAAGTGTCTGATCTTATTGTCTGAGAAGAACCCAATTGCAAAGCAAGAAAAAAACTCAAGAGACACCAAACGTTAGATGGCGTATGAGATATTTTTGTCAACACTAGTGCAAATTCATTTTCTTGTAAGTTACCTATGCTCTAAAGAGGAACGGAAACTGAAAAGACATCGCTCAACTTTGCCTCATAATAAAAGTTGCCCAAAAAAGGTGTGTACTACTGAAGTTTTTTAGCCTATATTCCACAGACTAGCCTTAAATAATTAGGTCACAATAAAACAAAAGTTTCTTTAAAAACAAATTTACCTACTTTCATAAATTTTCAGTTTGGATCCAAAGAGACTTGGAACTTAATAATCCTAATGAATTTCGGCAAGTTAAAATAAAACTCAATTTGATCTTGGCATGAATTTTCCTAGTTCTGGGTAGTGCTAAACTGACAGTTGCCTGCAAAGTCTTTATGTACTTTAAAGCTATTGCTTTTGTGTCAAATATTCACTTTCATTCAGTTTCATGATATTTTGCCCAGTTAAGCAACAAAAAAGTGCATCGAACTTAATTAGGACTTCATTCGATGACTTCGTGTACAGGTTCTCAAGTGTTAACTGGCTACGGCATTGCTGATTCCTGGCGCATGAGCAAGTATGGCGTTACTGATGATATGTTTACCTTTCCCTCAGATCGTATTTGCATCACCACGATCGGCGATTCTTCATTGAGAGAAGGAGAAGCTAAAGAATGCCTTGACAATATGGCCTCTGATCAAGTTCCTCTTTTACTTTTGGTTGAAAATGATGGAATGGGGATTTCAGTTTCTAGCGAAGATTCGGTCTATGAAGGAGACTGCATGTATTTGCACCGTCATCAGCCAGGGGTTCGTTATGAAGAAATTGACGGGACAGACTATATCGCTTGTTATCAACTTTTCAGTGAGATTGTCCAGTGGATGAGAAAACATCGCAGACCCGTTACTGTCAATGCTTTTGTCTCAGCACTTTTTAATCACAGTTCGACCGATGATCGCAAAAAATATCTCAAGGAAGAAGATATCGATCATCGCGATCCTATCAAAATTTTGGCAAAAACCTGTATCGAGCAAGGTGTTTTCTCTCACCAGCAAATTACTGATTTACACAATGCTATTTTTAAACGCATTGCTGCTGAAGCCCAAGAAGTCATCAAAATGTCGACTTATGACAATGCCGATGATGTGATGTCACCTATCTGGAATTATGATGAAAATAAAACTGACAAAACTTACCAACAACGTTTCGTTGGTAACCCTCGCCTGGCAAAATTTCGAAGTCACTGCAAGCGACTGAGTAACTCGAGTTATCCTCTGCGCATGGGTGACGCCATTAATCAAACGCTTGTGGAATCTATGATTGCTGATCCACGCATTACCTGCTTTGGCGAGGACTCGGCTGATGTCCCCCGTCGTTATGTCTATGATCAAAAAAATGATCGTCTCCACAATCTCCTCGAAATGATGGATGCAGGGAAATTTGATAATAAAGAGTATGATGACATCAACCAGATGATCAAAGACAACTTCCCTGATGGGCTCAAGCAAAAGGGGGGCGTTTTTAATGTCACAAAAAATCTTCAGCGCTTGGCTGGCGACCGCTGCCATAATGCCCCGATTGCCGAAGCCACGATCATCGGTAAAGCCATTGGCTATATGGTCAATGGGTTGATCCCCGTTCCTGAAATTCAATTTATGGACTATATTCGACCGGCTTATCAACAATTAGAAGATGAATTAGCAACCCTCAGCTTTCGCTCTAACGGTCAGCAACATGGAAGTTGCGTGATCCGTATCGCTTCATCAGGCTATCTTGGAGGCGCCGGGGCCATTTGGCACTCGACCAATGAAATTGGCCCCAAAATCAATCGACCTGGATACCGCATTGTCATGCCAACCAATGCCACCGACGCCATTGGCTTGGGGCAGCTTCTACCACCCCCACCAACGCGCCTGGGACGGGATGACGCCCGAGGACCAGGAGGCGACCACGCGCGCGTTCGTGAACCTCGGCAAGGCGATCGCCGCCTTCGAGCGCGCGCGCTGGACGGCGCTCGACTCGCCCTTCGATCGCTACCTGGGTGGCGACACGGGAGCGCTCAGCGAGTCCGCCAAGCGCGGGGCGATCCTGTTCTGCGACAAGGCCGGGTGCGCCCAGTGCCACGGCGGACCGCTGCTGAGCGACTTCCAGCACCAGCCGGTTGCCCAGGTTGTCGGTTTCCAGTGCGTTCAGGATCGGCGGCAGGTGATCCTCGAAGGCCACGTCGACGACGGCGCCGATAACCTGGGTGATCGTGCCCTTGACGCCGGAAGTATCGATGTTGGCTGTTGCTGCCTCGGCCATGTCTTTTACCCTCTTGTCGAGCTCTTAGAGCGCCTCAGCGCCCGAAATGATTTCAATCAGTTCCTTGGTGATCTGTGCCTGACGCTGGCGGTTGTAGTTGAGCGTCAGTTTGTCGATCATGTCGCCGGCATTGCGCGTTGCATTGTCCATGGCGGTCATGCGAGCGCCCTGCTCGGACGCGCTGTTTTCAAGCAGCGCCCGGAAAATCTGTACCGCGATGTTGCGCGGGATCAGGTCGTTCAGGATGGTTTCCGCATCCGGTTCGTAGTCGTAGACGGCATTGCTGCCGGCCTCTTCCGGTTCGCTGTCGCCACCGGCGTTGGCTGGAATGATCTGCTGTGCCGTCGGCACCTGGCTGATCACCGATTTGAACTCGGAATAGAACAGCGTGCAGATGTCGAAACCGCCATGATGGAACATGTCGATGACCTGGCGGGCGATATCGTCGGCGTTGGCGTAACCGATCCGCTTGACCTCGCGCAGGTCGACCCGATCGATGATCAGCGACTCGTATTGCCGCTTGAGAATGTCGTAGCCCTTCTTGCCGACGCACAGGATCTTGATTTCCTTGCCTTCGGCCTGCAGTTCGGCGATCCGGTCGCGCGCCAGTTTGGCGATCTGCGAGTTGAAGCCACCGCACAATCCGCGCTCCGCCGTGCAGACAACGAGCAGGTGGGTCACATCTTCACCGGTGCCGGTCATCAGATGCGGCGTGTCATGGCCTTCCGTCACCGCGCCGGCGAGGTTGCCCAGCACCGCGCTCATGCGCTGCGAATAGGGCCGAGCCGCTTCCGCCGCTTCCTGGGCCCGACGCAGCTTCGCCGCGGCGACCATTTGCATCGCCTTGGTGATCTTCTGCATCGCCTTGACGGTGGCGATCCGGTTTCTCAGATCCTTGAGTGAAGGCATCCGTTATCCGTCCGTTACTGGGGTTCTGTCCCTAAACCCCGGCATAGGACTTGGCAAATTAACCCTCTCCCCAACTCCCCCAAAGAGAGCGAATCCGTTTCGGTTCTGTCAATTACGTATCTAGGACTTGTGTTTATTTTTCTCACCGAGTTTCATCCCGATCCCTCCACTCTAAGCGTTTTCCAAGATTTTGGGTTCCCCCCTCCAACCCCTCATTGTCACCGGATCCGGTCGGAATTAAAAATATTACCTCTGAGACACGATATACTTCTAAATATCAAATTTCATTAAGATCCGGTTATCCTTTCGTAAGTTAAAAATGCCTCATTTTTTTCTATTTTTCAGAATTAACATTACCCCCACTCCCCCCAGATGGTCCAATTGGGGAAATGACTATTTCTAATTTAATCTGGTCTGGTCCCTGATACGCCTGTCAAATTTCATCATCCTAGCTTATCTGGAAGTGCCTAAACTAGCAAAACCTGGACCGACAGACAGACAGACCGACAGAATTTGCGATCGCTGTATGTCACTTGGTAGATACCAAGTGCCATAAAAACAGGACAAACTAAAGGTAGAAACAGCATACCCTTGACTTTCCCTACCGCCAGGACTTGAGAAAGGTGCTTTTTTCTTTTAACTGATGTTTTTAATTTTGCCTTTCATTATTGTCCAATGGAGTTTAGTCTATTTTTTTCTCTTTCTGCACTGAAGAAGGCTGATTGGAAAAATTTGAAAAATTTGGATTTTACTCATTTTTCACTAGGTGATTTACTTTGTGTTCATGCATTGTCCTCCATTTTCTCGTTTTGTCATACTTTAGCAGTGTGGTCTCAGAAATAAATTATTTGTTGACAGTATAGATTTGCAGTACTAGGTTCTAACAACCATTTTGCTAGGTTTGTGCGCAAATGTCACATATTTCATATATAAATCAAATTTAAATTCGCCAAAGCAGTCACATTACCTGAGGTAGTGGGAAATGCATCGTGTAGAGTAAATGTCTCGGTTGTTTCTTACTTTCACTTGTTGTGCTTGGTTCTGGCTTGGGACTTGAACAATCATCCTGAAAGAGTCAACACAATAAGGGGCAAACACTAGTCAGGCTGTAATTAGAATTGAACAGTACTAAGTACTAACCCTCACCCAGGCATCTACGCAGAGAGCTGTTTGACCAAGATGGTCAAACTGCCCGTGTTTATATCACTGATCGGATCTTAAAAACTAAAGTTTGGAAACAAAATAAAGCCAAAGGATCCTCATGTTACGTTAATTCCAAATACATAAAATTTACTAAGTGTAAAAATGCGTCTCAACGCGTCTCTTAAAAATGCGATATCACTGATCGGACCTTAAAAGCTAAATTTTGGAAACAAAATAAAGTCAAAGAATCCTCATGTTACGTTAATTCCAAACACATAAAACTTGCAAGGTGAAAGAATGCTTTTGAGGCCTCATTACTTTTTTACCTCATTACCTAAAATTGAGGATATTTTAAATTGATCTGAAAAGTACTTGAAAGGTGCTAAAGCTTCACTAGTTTTCTTAGACAAGGGCAGAAGAAAAAAAAACATTTGCTATGCATACCACATTTTCTAGGCTTTGACTAAGTTATGTTCTTTCACAGTAGTTAAGAAAGTTACGATTATCGCGAAGAAAATCTTGATAAACAAATAACTTAAATCTCTGTCGACATAGCATTCAAAAATAGGAAGTAAAGTTTTACATTAAATCAAGTGGACGATTTTTTTGTGCCTAATGTGAAAAAATTTGAAGACGCAAAATAAGTATCCAAGAATCTTTCTAAAACAACTTTAATTGTTAACTGTGCTATATAGTATAGCATGGTAGTACACCATGGTAGCATGGTAGCAGTACACCATGGTAGCATATAGTACACCATGGTACTATCATGGTGGCAGCGGTTGCTCCAACCAAGTATTAAACAAAGTTCAGCCCAGTGTAACTGACAGTTACGCTCTTTCAAAAAATAGCAAGGAATAAAATCATTATTTATTTCAGTAACGAACCATAATTTTATTTTAGATGGTATTACAACGCTGGTGAGCGTCCAACAGTGGAAGTTTTATACAAAGATCCATCTCTTGTGCACAGGGTGAAGCTGAAATTTGGTGCTCACATGCTTGTACCTCAGCTTTACCATAGCTACTGGAGAGAGTGGAAAGAACAAATTACAATTCATTTGCTTTTTAATCACAGATACTATTTGGACAAGGAAAACTATCAGAAGTATGGTGGTTTCGATGAAACCACCATAATGTCTTATAATCAGACTTCTGGGTTTATGGCAAGAGAAGTACTTCCTGGAAAGTATATTTCGTTTTCGAAAAACTAATAAAAGTTCTAATTAAAAGCTATGCATAGAAATTTAAAAGTATTAGCAGCCAGCTGAGGCTAAAGATGGCATACCAAAAAAATAGCTAAAACCGACCAAAATTTGGGCTGTTTTGTAATGTATTATATTGTATTACAATAAAAATGATCAGATTGGCGGCAATAGAAGCACTACCCATGTTACTCTTAGGTATATTGCAAGAGGAGCATTTCTAAGGTAACAAGGGGTACTAAGTGACAGCTATTCTTAGTAAAAATTATTAGACATTAAGCGTTACTTGCTCGTTAGGTAATGACAGTATTCACAAAGACCTTCAGGGAAGCTGGTAGAAAATATGTTTCGCTACAAAAACCAATAAGAGGGTCAAAATTATTAAACAAAATAATGCGCCATTCTGCTCAAATAGTAAAAAAAAAATTGAACGTCAAAGATTCAATGGTAAACAAGTTTTTAATTTACTTTTCAACCTTTTTTACTGGCGGTGTTTCCTTCGGAACGAGAAAAATCCGGCGCATAGCCGGCCGAACAAGTAGACGAAAGGTCGTAATTCGATGGGTTTTCAGTGCGGGATTGTCGGTTTGCCCAATGTCGGCAAATCGACCCTGTTCAATGCTCTGACCGCGACGCAGGCAGCCGAAGCCGCGAATTATCCGTTTTGCACAATCGAACCAAATGTCGGTCGTGTAGGGGTGCCGGACGAAAGGTTGGACACGCTGGCCCATATCGCCAAATCGGCAAAGGTGTTGCCGACCCAGCTTGAATTCGTCGATATCGCGGGTTTGGTGCGGGGCGCATCGAAGGGCGAAGGGCTAGGAAACCAGTTCCTCGGGAATATCCGCCAGGTCGATGCGATCGTTCACGTCCTTCGCTGTTTCGAAGACGACGACATCACCCATGTAGATGGTTCGGTTGACCCAATTAGGGATGCCGAAACCGTCGAGACCGAGTTAATGCTTGCCGACCTGGAAAGCATCGAAAAACGCTTGGTCGCCAGCGTAAAGAAGGCTCGGGGCGGCGACAAAGACGCAAAGGCGGAAACGGCGCTGATGGAGCGCGTCTTGGAAGTGCTGCGTGACGGCAAACCGGCGCGAACGCTGTCCACGTCAAACTCGGACGAGGCCACGCGTCTCGCCGGGTTGCAACTGCTGACAACGAAACCGGTTCTTTTCGTCAGTAATGTTTCCGAAGCCGATGCCGCCGAGGGCAATCGGTGGAGCCGTTCTGTCGATGAAATGGCGGCCAAATGCGGCGCGAAAAGTCTTGTTATTTCAGCCGCCATCGAGGCCGATCTCGCGACAATCCAAGACGAAGAAGAGCGGACTGAATATCTTCAGGCGATGGGACTTTCCGAACCGGGCCTCGCTCGCCTGATTCAGGCCGGTTACGAGTTGCTCGGCTTGATTACGTTTTTCACGGCTGGCCCGAAGGAAGCGCGGGCTTGGACACTGCGGCGCGGATCAACCGCTCCGCAGGCGGCAGGTGTCATTCACACCGATTTTCAGCGGGGCTTCATTCGTGCGGAAACGATTGCCTATGAAGACTACGCATCACTAGGTGGAGAACAGCCAGCCAAGGATGCCGGCAAAATGCGGCAGGAAGGCAAGGAATATATCGTCAGCGATGGCGATGTTTTTCATTTTCGGTTCAATGTATGATGCATCGTCAAGATTGAGTGGCTTGCCTTTCGAACTAAAGTATTTGGTGCACCTCTGCGTCTAAGTATTTGTCATTACTTTATCCTTTGAGGGTTGCACCCCCCTTTGGTAGGGTGCGCAAAGGACCCGAGATGCGACAGCGCGCCGGTGATCAACCCATCGACCATGTGCGCGGCTAATAGTGGCAAACCTCGAGACCTCTGTCGAGCACCAAAACGCATGAGGTCAACACAGCTATACGCGCTCTTCCTCCATCCCAATTTGTTCTAAGACTCCACACCCTCTTTGCATACTCCCAGGACGTTCACATTTCCCTTAAATTTTTTTTTATGAGGTCCTTTCATCTCAATCGCGGACGAGCTGCTTTCCGTTTAACCCGAGACACTTAACCGGAAAGAACAATCTTTTGCAATTTGTCATTCTTCATTCGCAGATCGTGCCCTAGCCATATCAACCTTTCTCTCGATTATAACCCTAGGAAGCGGGATTGAACCACACTTTTCGTATAGCCTGTCGTTTGAATTATTATCAGTCAGTCGGGTACTCAAAACAATCTGTAGGCAATTTCTCTGGAAAACATCTAGCAAATCGTCCTCCGTTTTTGGAGCGCCCATACTTCAGAGCTATATTTGGCCACTGTCATCACTGCACCTTCCAATATTCTAATCTAAGTTTGCAGACTTATCTTTCTATGCCTACAAGCTTTGCAACTGTGAAAAACGCCCTGAGCCCTGGTTATTCTACTTTTAATATCTTCAATGCACCCACCGTCTTCACCAATAAAACTACCAAGGTAAGTGAAGCTGCCAACTTGATTGATTGTTTTGTTACCCCAAATCACCTTTTTTTTTCACTTATTCTCAGCAATAGTGTCTTAGTCTTATTAACATTAATTTTCAATGTTAATTCGCTAGAATAGTCTAGCGCTCTGAACTCACAAAATCTCTAAAAGTTCATTCATTTTGCTCACACTTTCATCTAGGATGTTTAAATCTTCAGAATTAACATCTTAGCACTGGAAAGTTATTCTTCCCCATTTTATTTCGTGTTCTTCATTTGCCTTTCCTGTGCTCCTTAAGTCAAAGTCCATCAAAATGATCCATATAAATGGAGATAGAACACAACCCTGCTTAACTAGAGATTTAATACAAAACTAGCTATTTTGTAGCTTTAATACAAAAGTATAACATCCAGTACATAGATTATGCTGATGATTAATACAAAAAGACGTATGTCCTACGTTAATTGAATTAATGTTATTCTCTTACATAGGAAAATGTGTTATTCTCATTAAGATAGTATTTGTCTGGTACGCCGTATAAAGATAAGTCTTTGGTTTACAATAACGTAATCAAGACCGTTAGCTGTAAATACAACCCATAGTAGATAATTAATCGGGAAAAGGTTTTTAGCCCAAAAACACCCACCAAAACAGACAAAGCCCTTAATAATAATCTATTAGTCATAATGACGTGTGAATGCTTTGTCGTTGCATTGCTGGGAGAAGGTATGTAACTCACGGGACGTGTCCCTACACCGACCAAAACAGATCAAGTTTGTTCAGAAATCATGATGAAAGGGGAAAAGGGGGGCGTAAAATATGAACAATTCTAATACAAAAATGTGATATGTGAATAAGAATGTGCGAAATTCACAAAAATGAGCTGACGAAGCAATACTTTGTTCGTTTGTTTATTGTTTTGCATAGTTGCACAATTTCAGAGACTTAATAAATGAAAACGGTTCGTCGTTTCTCAATTCACCTGATATCGACACTAAATTTGCTGTTTGCGGATTCGATTGCTATGAATTCACCTGATTACACCAACAACGCTGAATTTGCTTTTGTATTAACTCGATAACAATCCCAAATTTGCGTCAAAACGACATTTCCCATTCAGTTATCAATAATAAACACATTTACTTTACGGATTGAACTGAATATTGAATACTCACTTTGAATATTGAAATGAATTTTGAAATGAATATTGAATTCGAAATATTGATTACGAAATGAATACTACTCTTCGTTTCTGAATTTGCCAACGATGTTTCTCGTGCCAATACTAAATTTGATATTTATGTGTTTGCCCACTACGCATGCGCGATTTCAATAATAAATTCACTTATGTAACAATACTAAATTCACGCCAAAACGATATTTCTTATTCCATTATGCATTTCAATCAGATTTTACGGATAAAACAAAACAAAATTATTCTTCGTAGCTAAATTCGCCCGAGAACGATATTCCCTTTGTGATACTAAATTTGGTATCTATGTATTCGCTCGCTGTGCACTTGTTCGATAACCATTGATGAAAAAAAAATTAATTAGAATTTGCAATTAAATGAACATGGTAACATTTTATTTTTTTCAAGAGACGGAGGATCTAAACACCCTCCCCATCCCTCCTCGTACAATCAAATTTGGATTTTCTCTCATAAAATTATTCGACGACAAGACAAATTTGTAAATAAGATTTTAGGAATGTCAGCTTAATAAGAAGCAAATTCTGTAAAAAAAGAATGCCATTAATTAGAATTATTCAATTAAATTAAACTTAAAAATTCAGTATTATGTACATTACCTCTAACTGAAACACCTTCTTGAAAGCTCCGCATTAAACCCCACGCTTTGCACCAGAAACATTTGTACTATAGAATTCAATAATTTATATTGAGTTGCCTCGCAATCGCTAAGGTGATTAGAAAAGATTATTTGTAAAACGATGTGGAAAGCTTGTGCCTCCTAAATTTAACAAAAACAATTTTTTTTTATTAAGAAACCAAAACATCATTAATTTGAATTCGGCAAATAAATTAAATTTAAAGATTCAGTATTATACGCATTTCCTCTGACAGTAGGTAGCATTTCTTTTTTTCAGGAGAGGAGGGGGGGGGGGTCTAAGCACACCATCTCCATTCCTCCTTGCACAATTAATTCTGGATTTTCTCTCATAAAACCATTCGATCTATAACTCCCAGAGCCGCGCCGTTTTGGTCTTCCCGGTCCCCCGAGCCGGCATCTTGATTGGCGTATCGTCGCCGAATATCGCCTGGCCGGCCAGCACGTGGCGCCCGATCGCATCGGCCAGGGGTTCCAGCAGCGCCGTCGCCGCACCAACCCAACCGGCCAGGGTCGAGCGGTCGAGCTCAACGCGATCTCGCGCGAAGATCTGGGATTGGCGATACAGAGGAAGGTGATCGGCGTACTTGCCGACCAGCACATGTGCTAGCAGGCCAGGGCCCGGACGACCGCGCTCTATGGGACGTGACGGCAGCGCCGCCTGATGGAAGGTCTCGCAGCAGGCGCAGGCCACGCGCGGGCGGATGATCCGGTTCACCACGAAGCGGCCGGGGACGTATTCCAATTCCTCGGTAACATCCTCGCCAACCGGCTTGAGCCTGCCACCACAGGCGGTGCAAGCCTCGGGTGCTGGCAACACCATCTCGTGCCGCGGCAGATGGTCCGGCAGGGGACGGCGTTTGGGCTTGCGCTTGCAATTATCCGGCTTGGCCGCGTCTCTTGGAGGAGCCAGCTGTTCCGCCGCTTGCGCGATCTCCTCGGCTTCCAGGGTCAACTCAAGCTGATCCAGGCTCTCGGAACGCGATCCGAACTGGTGCCGGCGTAGGCCCGCCAACTGGTGCTTGAGCTTCTCGATCAGAACGTCGCGGCCATGCAACTCGGCCCGTGACGCCAGCACCATCGCCTTCAGTTCGGCAATGTCATCAGGCAACTCAGGGGCGGCGATCGACATGCGCCAAGTATAGCCGATGGGGTCGTCGGCTGGAATCCAGGAAGTGCATTATCTATCTGTTTTTGCTGATCTATCCTGTCGTCAGCGGTCGCCAGGTCCGCTCCGGTGACCGCCAGTCGATCCCCTCCAAGAGCATCGCCAGTTGCGCTGCCGTGATCACCACCTTGCCGCTCGCCACCGACGGCCAAACAAATCGGCCGCGTTCCAAACGCTTGGAGAACAGGCACGAGCCCTGGCCATCGAACCAGATGATCTTCAACAAATCACCCCGGCGGCCACGGAACACGAACAGATGGCCGGAATACGGATCGGCCTTGAGAACCGCCTCGGCCTGCGCCGACAGACCAACGAACCCCTTCCTCATGTCGGTCACGCCGCCAGCCAGCCAGATCCGCGTCGAGGATGGAACCGGGATCATCCGCCGAGGCCTCGGACCAGACGGCACAGCGCTTCCGGATCAAACGTCCCGCTCACGCTCAAACGATGACCATTGGCTAGCGCGATCTCGATCCTCGCCTCGGTCACCGATGCCTCGGGGACCGGTGGCACGACCGGCACCGGAACCGGCGCGACGCGGGCGCGATCGCGTAAACGCGACGCGGGGATGCAGGTGGAATTTGCAATACTCACAGTAAGACTCCAGAGCTCACCTTCTCTAGAAATAGGCCAGGAAGGAAAGAAAGAAAAAAAAAAACAATGTTTGGGCCAGCATTAAATCTGTAGCCTCTCTGGGGACCATTAGAAGTATTAGAAATTATTTTGTTTGTTTTGGAAGACTTTATTGTCCATCGTTGTAGACAGTGATAACTTAATCGTGTGTAAATCTATTTAACCTTTTTCTTCCTCAAAAGATAGTTATCATGTAGAAATAAGTAGGGTGTGGCTTTTTTTTGCTGCAAAAGACTTGAAGGTTTATTCTGTAAGTGTTCAAACTGCTAATCTTCCTCTATATACCTGGCTTTATATTTTCCTGCGTCAACTCTTCAAGTTATATTATTTGACCTTTTACCTGAACGTTTTCCTCTTTAATATTCCCCGGTTTACATACCAAAATGTGTTTTTACAGCGCCACTGAAAAATTTCTAAAGTTTTATTGAACACAATTTTTGTGAAGAGATCTTGTGATGTAGTTCAGCAACAAGAAACACAAAAGTGACCAGCTCACTGGGGCCAGACCTATTTTGGGGAACACAAAACACAGACATCAGAATCTGAGGCAGGTTTTCATTAATACATTCCAGTTTGGAAAATAGAAAATGTTTCCGTGTTTTGAAAGAAAGATTAGTGTGCTCATTAGCTTGCACAAACAAAGTTTGCTCAGCAAATTTAATCAATGCTCGAAAATAAGAGTGCAGAATAGAAGCTTTTCAGAAAGAGTTCATTCTTGCTCTGGATTAGAGAAACCATTAGCTGGTGTCACTGTAGTTGACACCATAAAAAAAAATCAAATAAATATAAACAAATTTATACTTACTGGATAGATGACCAACCACTTGTTGAGGACCGGGGCACTGATAAATTTTTTATTTCGCATTCCACGGGACCATTCTGCTTCATGCAGGGCGTAGTCACACGTCTCACCACCTAAAACAATCTTCTCTGCTCCCAACGTCCGGCCCTAGAATAATAATAATAAAAAATTGAATGGCGCAATTTTAACAAAAAAAGTTTTGTGAATATTATAATCACTTTTTTTTTTTTTGTATTCGCTTGATAGATTGGTACCAGTCATTATTGTTCTTTCAACTTTCAAAAAGCCTCAAAAAATATTTATTATGCATTATTGATGTTTTACGAGTCATAACAGTATTATGGGGGAGGGGTATGTTCATTTTAAAATAAACACACATTATTACGTATATGAATGGGTTCGTCCCCTCCTTAATACTTAGATCTTTACACTAACCAATTTTCATCGTCCTAGCTATTGAAATGCTCCCATTCCAGCGTGCAGAGCGCATTCCAAATATGTTCAAATAGTGTAACTACGCTCAGACATTCCAAGACATCTGCATAAACTTTGTTATAACGGAAGACGTAGAGAGGTGACAGTGTCACAAGAGATATTCAATGAATTTCAAGCATCTCTTGTGGCACGGTCTTCGGGAAAATACCCATTTTACTGTGCTTGTGAACTTTTTGTGAGTCAAATTAAATAGTATAGAACAACCAAGTGATGGCGTCTGAAGAATGTTTTTGCGAGGAAACAACACAGCATTCAAAACAGACAGATTAAGGGGCATGCGCAGGCCTTGACACTGCCTACTAAGGATCACCAATAAATTCTGGCCTTTTTATTCTTTAGAAGTAAAGATAGACTGGCTGACTAGCTTGTTGGGTCTTACAATGCTAATTCATGTCAATTATAATGCGGACGGGGGCGGCTGAGAGGGAAAAGGCATGAAAGCTACCTTGTCAAGTGTCCGTCCTTACAGTCCCTCCCCCTTCCCCCCTCCCCCCACTTACAGTCTATTTCTGGATTCGCCACTGATTCAAAACTGACTTGAATAGCGAATAAAGGCCGTTTCAACTTTCCAAAGTCCTTATCTTAGCTTTTATAATCTACCTTATATTTCACGTGAGTAGATATGTAGAAGAAATTATTTATTCAACCTGTACTCACAGTGAATTGCTGCTTACAATGTTTTGTATTTGAATATTTTATAAGAACATTGGGAAATGATCAAGTCGTAAAATATTCTTAGATATATAAAAGGAAAGTCTTAAAAGTTTTTAATATTTCCTTAATCCAAAAGGATATAAAGTTTTCGTATTCCCAGTACTCTAGTTCCAAAATACGGTATGTAGGCCAAAACAAGAAAAAGTAAAATCATAAAATACTACACGACTTTTAAAATTTTCACCAACTATTTTATAAGCAGATAAACTCAAAGGGGACGACGTTTTGAGCAAATGTTTACCAGAGCAACTTGAATAATATTTTAGTTCCATTCTAGTCAGGGGGGGGGGTACTTTTGGTCGATACCTTACCAAGAGGGGACGTGGGTGTAGGAGGGGAAAAATATCGATTTGACAAAAAGTACCCAGGGTACTTTTGGAATTCCAAATGTCAAACTTACCCTGTCGGTGTGTATGCCTTTCTCACTTATAACTCCACTTTTGGTGTTCAAATACTTTGTTTGTGGTACAAAACAAGAATATTGCGCGAAATAGCGAAAACATTGAGTACTAAAAAGCATTTTTCGCCTGACACTCCTCAGAGTACTAACGTCAGAATGACCGAAATGGAATGTGTGAAAGAGTAAACCCAACTGATTGGTCCAAAAACACAAGCCATTCAGGTAGTCCAATTTCTGATTTTCTCCTTCCAAATACAGTTCATGTTACATGTTCTGAGATTTTAGGAAGATGTTTGTGTTCGCAACTTATGAAAAGCTCATATTTCTTTTGTCTTTACAAATAGAACGTACTAATACTAATATATCACCCAGGTCACTAAATGTCCAATAGTGCATGTTTTTTCTCTATCAGACTTGGTTTTCCAGCTTAACCCTTTAAGGACTGAGGGTTTTTTTTACAAAATTTCAAGCAATATATAGGGTCTTCGAGTCTGATTTCCCATAACTCAATACTGGTACATACTAGCAAAATTTTTTTTACCAAAGTTGTTCAGAAAGGACTGATCTTTTTCATTGTGCACTTATTTCAAACCTTCGGGGCAATGAAAATCTATGGAGTGTGCACAATCATTTGAAGTGTACCCAAATCAAATATTTTTTTCCATGCTTCATGCATTAATTATCATTAAATAGTCTATTTCTAACATTTGTGGATTACAACTACAAAATAATTCTAGTGTAATATAAAAGAACTCCAACTGTCTATAATATGAATGTTATAACTTATTAAAACTGTATTTTTATGTACACGTTTTAATCAAGATTTTAGTTTCGATAGTAGAAAGTTTTACACGATAAAAGGAAACTGAAAAATTTAACAATTTTGACTAACATTATACATGGAGAAAGTACTACATGTTATATATAAATAAGCTAGTAATGATACCTATATGTATATAATACAACATGGAACAAAAATCATTTTATACAGTAGTATAAGCTTAGACAGCTTAGACAGTACATATTTTCGCAGGTCTGAAAGTTTTAATATATAATGTGTTGTTAGAGTTTGTGAAAATACAAATAATCAACTACCCAAGTATTTGTAGAAACTTTAGTTTACGAGTCCCATAGTACTTGGTGAGAACTGTTACTTGTAAATTGCAGTACAGATAAATCAATCATCCAGCAAACACTTCCACCTTTTATGGACTAATTCCAATTACTTTGGTTTTTCACACTATTACTCTTATATTGCTATTATAAATAAATCAAAGTAATTGATCTATCTGGGAACCCCTAGCCTTTTTTTCTAATAACAGTCTAAACAGATATTATAACCTCAAGTCAAGCCCTTCACACATTATATACACAGGCATCATGTACAGCATTTCAGAATACGTTGGCTTTTCAACGAGCCATAAACAGAAGCCCAAGAGCTTTCTAAAGACCGTCTGGAATAATAGCCAGCCTATTCCAATAGTAGAGTCACTTCATCTTAGCTTGAATCGAATATCTTTCATAAGTCCTCCAATTTCCCAATAAAATGCATCAATAGTTATCATCCGTTTTATCTGCTTGTTTTTGGACTACAAAATTTATAAGGACGGTAGAATAGGCTACCCAGCTCCGTCAATATCTGCGGAGACAGAAACTATCCTTCTGGTCTCTTTAAGCTAGGACGAGCTGTCGCGTGTTCAACCTCCTCGGCGATCCGATCGACAACCGCGGCCCGGTGAACACCGAGGCGCGCCGCGCGATCCACCAGCCCGCGCCGGCGTTCGACAACCTCGAGCCGAAGACGGAGATCTTCGAGACGGGCATCAAGGTCATCGACCTGCTGACGCCGTACGTCCGAGGCGGCAAGACGGGCCTCTTCGGCGGCGCCGGTGTCGGCAAGACGGTCGTCATCCAGGAGCTCATCGCGCGTATCGCGCGCTTCCACGACGGCCTCTCGGTCTTCGCGGGCGTCGGCGAGCGTACGCGCGAGGGCAACGACCTCTGGCTCGAGATGCAGGAGGCCAAGATCGGCGGCACCGACAAGTCGGTGCTCGACCAGACGGTCATGGTCTTCGGCCAGATGAACGAGCCCCCCGGTGCGCGTCTGCGCGTCGGTCTCTCGGCCCTGACGATCGCCGAGCACTTCCGCGACACGAAGGGCACGGACGTGCTCCTCTTCGTCGACAACGTGTTCCGCTTCACGCAGGCCGGCTCCGAGGTGTCCGCGCTCCTCGGCCGCATGCCGTCGGCCGTGGGCTACCAGCCGACGCTCGGTACCGAGATGGGCGCCATGCAGGAGCGCATCACGTCGACCAAGAACGGCGCCATCACGTCGATCCAGGCCATCTACGTGCCGGCCGACGACCTCACGGACCCGGCCCCCGCCACGGCGTTCTCCCACCTCGACTGCTATACGGTGCTCGAGCGCAAGATCGCCGAGAAGGGCATCTACCCGGCCGTGGACCCGCTCGAGTCCAGCTCGCGCATCCTGGACCCGCAGTACGTGGGCGAGGAGCACTACGCGGTCGCCCAGGAGGTGGTCCGCATCCTGCAGCGCTACAAGGAGCTGCAGGACATCATCGCCATTCTCGGTGTCGACGAGCTCTCCGAGGAGGACAAGAGCCTCGTCGAGCGCGCGCGCCGCATCGAGCGCTTCCTCTCGCAGCCGTTCTTCGTCGCCGAGGTGTTCACGGGCATGCCCGGCATCAACGTGCCGATCAAGGAGACGGTCCGCTCCTTCAAGGAGATCTGCGAGGGCAAGTGGGATCACCTCCCCGAGTCGTCGTTCATGTACGTCGGCACGATCGAGGAAGCGGCCGCCAAGGCCGAGGAAGCCGCCAAGCTGCGCCAGGACGACTACCAGCTGGCCTATGCGATCGACATCCTCAAGGGCCTCAGCGTGCTCGGCGACGAGCAGGCGCTGATGCAGCAGGCGCAGGCCGGCGACAAGTAAGGTCGCGGCTACGGGAAATGACCAAAGGCGCGTCCCACCGGGCGCGCCTTTTTGCGTCGGATCTCGGCGTCCCGATCCGCCCGGCTCCCCTTCCAAAAATGCTTTTCCGGCGCTAGCGTGCGGTATTAATGATTCAAAGAGTCTTGCCTTGGATTTGGAGGAGACAACCCATGTGCTATCGGCCCGTTTGGATTTTCCTAGCGGCTTTTGAACACCAGAATTGTGAATGCGAAGTTAACCTTAGCAGTGAATTTCTAGCTCGACACCAGAAGTCGTTAAAGTCCTGTAGACGTGCAGTTGTGCCCCGCTCCCCTCCTATGTTTTCCGGTAGTGGAGCCGTTGCCATTCTCATTGTTTGCACTCTGTATGTATATTCTTTCCGCTTGCTTCTACAACCTGTACACCGAAAGCATTATTCGAGATGCAAGATAGATATTCCATTCAGGCATCCAGAGTTGGAATAGACCTCTCAACACTACTCTGTAGCGCACAGGAAGAAATGCTTGAGATCCGGAAACATAAGGAACACGTAACTTCCCATAATCCTTTCCTTCGGCAATATTCACTTTGGAATGATATATGCTTGTTACGACTGTATATCATAAGATTCTTTCCTTCTATTATGTATATCCACTCTCCTGAAAGCCGATTACACAATGATTACAGCTTCTTTCTAAACCCATGATGCCCACGATCGCGTAATATGCCTAGGAACAGTGTTTAAACGGAGATTCTCATTCTTGAGCCTAAAGAAAAAAGAACGTAATTGAGATACCGAAGCCTGTTTCAGATCAGTGCTGCTATATTTCCGCGCAAAATCGACCCCAATGGAGAAGCTGCGAAAAACGTGGTCAGCTACGACTTAGCTATGGTGTCCCGGATAAGATGGGTAATGTCTGGCGGAGAGTAATGTAATCCCGTGTATTCACTATAGGCTGTCGTAAGGACTACTTGAATCAACCCATGATACTTAACCTCACATAATCAATATGTTGTATTATGCACATCTGTATCACATAGTTTGTTATATTTTCATTTTCAGGTTACAAAGCTTTATCTCGATGATTATGCATTTAAGGATGGATTTGAAAGTATTACGGTAACGGACTTCAGGTAAATAAAATGTGGAGTACTTTTAAAGCCCTCTTTTCCAATTACCGTCGTTTCCTAGGAAGAAAGCTTTGAGAGAATAGTACTATTGCAAGTGAAGGCGTAAGCATCAGATAAAAGACCTAAATTTTTTGGAAAGTTAGAGTAATTTATTGCTCGTTTCTTAGCAATCTATAATGAAAATATGGACAGTGGCTAACATAATCTTTGCATGTTCGTCCGTTGTACTTAACTAACTTTTGTTTGAGTGGGAGAAAGTCACCAAATATAATGTTTAAGTTGAACAAAATCATGGACAGTTCGAAACAAGGGTCGATTTTTCACGTTAGTAAATTGACGAGAAGATGATTACACAATTGCCGGCTTATATTCTAGGATATTGGAAACGAATTACGAAAAGGCTCAGGGCCTCGTCGCCGATGCCGGTGCCCCGGCCGCACCAGTCGGCGGCCTCGCCGCCGTAGAGCGCATGGCACAGGGCGGCCGCCGAGGTGGTGTTGGCGATCCCCATCTCACCCAGGGCGTAGACGTCGAAGCCGGGCTCGACCGCGGACATGCCGAAGGCCATGGCGCGGGCACAGTCCTCCTCGGACATGGCGGGACTCCGCGTGAAATCCTCGGTCGGCTGGTCGAGCGCCATCTCGTAGACCCTGAGCTCGCCCTCCACGAGGGTGCAGAGCTGATTGACCGCGGCGCCGCCGGCGATGAAGTTCTTGACCATTTCCTTGGTCACCGCCGGGGGATAGGCTGATACCCCTTGAGCCGCGACTCCGTGATTGCCGGCAAAGACCGCGGTGTGCGGCCGTTCGATGCGCGGCAGGTCGCGGCGTTGCCATCCCGCCAGCCAAATCGCCAGGCTCTCCAGCTTGCCCAGGGATCCGGGTGGCTTGGTCAATTCCTGCTGCCGCGCGGCCGCCGCCGCCGCGGCGTCCGGGTCCGGGTCCGGCAGGTGAGACAGGATGTCCCTGATCTCGTCGAGCGTGGCAGCCGTGGTCGGTGTCGCAGGTTTGCGCATGGTCGGAAGCCAATCCTCGGTTGTCTAGTGTGGTTTGTGGATTTGAAGTTCCTCAAGGTGCCAGCCCCAATAATAGGAGGAACTTCAAATCCACCACACTACAAACTATGGCCGGAAGGCGCGCACAGGTCCAGGCGTCCGCCCGCTGCGCGGCGGCCTGTCGACGGCATGGCCGCCGGCTGCTTTCTCTCCTATAAACGCGCCATCTTCAAGCAAGCGACGATCATGACCTTCGACCTTTCTCCGCACAGCCTGTGGCTCGACCTGCGCCTGGCAATCGGCCTGTTCACGCGCATTCCCCTGGCGCCGACCGGCGCCGTGCCGCCGGAGGCATTCGGGCGCTCGCTGCGCCTGGCACCGCTGGCCGGTCTCGTCATCGGCCTGGCCGCCGCCGGCATCTACGGAGCGGCGAGCTGGCTCGGCCTGCCGGCCTTGGTTTGCGCCTTCTGCGCGATCGGCTTGACGCTGCTGATCACCGGCGCCCTGCACGAGGACGGGCTCGCCGACTTTACGGATGGCCTGGGCGGCGGCCGCGACCGGGCGGCCAAGCTTGCCATCATGCTGGACTCCAGGGTCGGCACTTACGGAACCTTGGCATTGATCCTGTCGGTGGGGATTCGCGCCGCCTGCCTGGCCGAAGTCGATGCCGGCAGCGCGGCCCTGGCCGTCCTGGCGGTCGCGCAGGGCCTGTCGCGGGCGCTGCTGCCGGCGGCCATGTGGCTCATGCCCCTGGCCAAGAGCAGCGGTTTTGCGGCACAGGTGGGGCGCGGCGCAGGCCGTCGGCGATCTCGGCCTGGCTGCGGTCGCGCTCGGACCAGGGCGTGAGCGGGGCGACGATCCAGACCCGGTTGAGGTCCCAGCGGCCGACGATCGCCATCACGTTGCCGACCTCGCCGGCGGCCTGCAGCGGCTTCAGCAGCGCCTCGGCCTGGGCAGACTGGCGGTCCATGTAGTCCAGGCCGACCCCGTCCGGGCCCTGCAGCATGATGTAGACCACGCCGCGGTCCTCGCTCGGCAGCAGCTCTTCCTTGACGGTCGGATAGACCGCGATGGCGAAGACCGCGACCGAGGCCGAGCCGGCCAGGACCAGCAGCCGGGCGGAAAGGGTGAAGTCCAGCAAGCGCCCATAGACCCGGCCCAGCCAATCGCCGAGCCTGGTCAGGAGACCGGGGGCCGCGGACTGGCCCGAGGTCAGCAGCGGCAGTCGCGAAGCCAGCATGGAGCAAAGCGACAGGGCGACGAAGGACGAGATGGCCACCGCGATCGCCAGCACGAAACCGAACTCGGCGAAGAGCCGCCCGGCGGTCGAGGGCAGAAACGCGATGGGCAGGAAGACCGAGATCAGGGTGGCCGTAGTGGCCAGCACGGCGAAGAACACCTGGCGCGTCCCGATCACCGCTGCGGCGAAGGGCTTCAGGCCGGCCGCCCGCTGCCGTTGGACGTTCTCCACCACCACGATGGCATCGTCGACGATCATGCCGGTTGCCAGGACCAGGGCCAGCAGTGTCAAGATGTTGATCGAGAAACCGAGCAGCCAGATTGCCGCCAGCGTGCCGATCAGGGCCACCGGAATGGCGACCGCCGGAATGAGGGTCGCGCGCAGCTGGCCGATGAAGGCGAAGATGACCGCGATCACGATTGCGATGGCAAGTCCCAGGCTGACGATCACCTCGCGCACCGAGCCGCGGATGAAGCGGGCCTCGTCGGAGATCTTCACCACCTGGGCATCGCCGAGCCGCCGGTTGATCCGCTCGAGCGCGCTGTCGACCGCCTTGGAGATGGCGATGGTGTTGGATTTCGCGCGCCGCAGAAGGCTCAAGCCGACCACCTTGCGGCCGTTGAACAGGCTATAGCTGTTGGCGTCGGCCGGGCCGTAGAAAGCCTGGGCCACGTCGCCCAGGCGCACGTCCTCGGTGAGCTCCAGCGCCTCCACGTCGGCCGGTCGCCAGACCGAGGCGTCGGCGCGGACCAGCAGCATCTGATCGTCCGACTTGAAGCTGCCGGCCGGCACGTCCAGGTCGGTGCTCTCCAGCACGCTTGCCACATCGTCGATGGAGAGGCCGAAGCTGGCCAGGCGCAGCGGCCGCACGACGATCCGCAAGACCAACTCCTGGTCGCCGAAGAGCTGGACCGTGGCGACCCCGGGGATCGCCGACAGTATGTTCTCATTAATGACAGAGTAACTAAAATTGAGGGGCGCCCTTGGATGCCCCAGCTGCCCTTTATTTATTAGTTGGCCTGTTCGGTTGTTTTCCTGTTTATTTAGGTTAGTTTCAATGTTGGGCTCACTGCTCACCAGAGGTCTTTGATTGAAAGACTGCCTGAATGTTTGAAGACTAATTCCAACGTCATCCCCACTCTTTGTAATTCATTCCCATTGCAAATAAACCCCAATAAGTCACTTGTACCTCTTGAATGTGGCTTTTAATATATTGCACAACTACCCCTTCTTCCAAGTCCATCATGCGATAAACAGGATTTGACTGTTGGTTCCAATTGACGTCATTCATCAATTACCAGGCTTTGGCTAGGCTCATCGGAGAGGGCTGTCACATGTTCCTTCTTTTTTTTATGGAGATAATGATAAACCAGTGTAATTTAGAAATATGACTGTTGATTTTGTTATGGTAATTGTGTTGCGTGTAGTTACATGGTACAAAGTCATTAACTCAGCACGTTTTGCGCCCGACTAACTATTTAGTTTTCATTTATTAAACAGCTTTCCTTACAACTCTAGAATCAGTTTTCGCTGCCTTGCTATCCAGTTTTTGCTTGCCACTTCAGTAACTCTCTCCACTGCCACCTTCTCCACTATTTCTTTACTACTTCATTAAATGTTTATTTGCCTTTCTATCCACTATTTCCTTCCCGTTTACCACATTTGTTCTATCTGTTCTATTTGTTCTATTTGGCTGTTCTATCCATTATTTCCGTGCCACTTCGCCATTTTTTGTGGCAATTCTATTAACTATTTCCTTGCCACTTCGCCAATTACTTTGTGGCAATTCTATTAACTATTTCCTTGCCACTTCGCCAATTACTTTGTGGCAATTCTATTAACTATTTCCTCGCCACTTCGCTAATTACTTTGTGGCAATTCTATTAACTATTTCCTTGCCACTTCGCCAATTACTTTGTGGCAGTTCCAATCATATTTCCTTGCCACTTTACAACTTTTTTGTACCTGTTCTATCCATTATTTCCGTTTCAATTCGCCACTTTTTGTGGCTATTCTATCAGCTATTTCCTTGCCACTTCATTAATTTTTGTAGCTGTTCTATCTATTATTTCCTTCCTTCTATCCATTATTCACTTCGCCAATTTTGTTGTGGTTATTCTACCAGCTATGCCACTTCACTAGCCACTTTGTGGCTGTTCTAGTCCTATTTCCTTGCCACTTCACCGAATAATTGTCATAAGGTATGTGCAAGCCATGAAGCAAAGTATCACGCTGCTTTGGCTGAAATTTTCTACTAAAAAATACCTTCAAGTAAGAAAATTGGAAATACATATTGGGAATGGCTGTATAGCTGAGATAAGCAAAAACTCTTTGTCTTCTCCTTGCTCTCTTTCCATTAATTTTCCTGTGAGCATGGTGTGTTATAGATCTTTGTCTCTAGTCGTATACCTTAGGAATCTCATTTGCCTTACTCTAATACTGTTGATCAATTCTGCATTCTGTATTCTGTATTCTGTATCAACTCTTCTCAAAGCTTCTTCATTTGTTACTCTGCCTGTCTCGCCTTACATACAGCAATGCTATTTAGGGACTTCATTAATTTAATGTAAGGCATTTGAAGTAATGATCAGAAACGGAGTTTAACGAATGTCAAGAATTTCAAAGAAGGATGTATATTGTAAACAATTTTATCTCTCTCAGTTTAAAACGGTTGACCACGCCCAAGTGAACCGACGTGTAATAATTCTTACTAAGTGCGTCAATACACTTTTCTCTTAGTCTTCAACTAAGCCCTCATAAAAAGATGGATGAAGATTCGTGCTGATGAATGATTATTGCATATTTTCTCGTTTACGGTTTAGTCTTGAGTATTTCGAAGGCAAGTATCAGTGACCTTTAGTCGCAATAGTCTACTTTCACACGTAAATATTGCTCTCCGTTATTAATACCATTTAATTGAAGAACCCTTTATTAGCACAGAGAAAATGAAGGCGACAGATACAGTTTCAAATACTACGGCTTTGAATAAGTCAAGCCGCTTAATAAGCAAAGATCTAAGTTAACAAGCAATAATTTTGCCCTCAAGCTATGCTTACCAACAGATATGCACGATGCAATATCTCTTACCAAGCCAAAATAAGATGCTTCTTTGCTGTTTTATAAATGCTACGAACCATTATAACCCTTTTATAGCCCTTTTGTGTGTTATTGTTAGTATGTTTAAAAGAAATACTGTACTGATAAAAGTAGACTACAATCTCTTTCAATATCAATACCTATCCTACAGGTAATTAATCAGTAAGCAGATGTGCCATAAACTCTGATAGGCATACTAGAAATGAGTAAAAATAACTAAAACAATGGAAATTAAGATCTCAAATTAAGCTTCGCTTATTACACAACTCCGTTGTTTAGGTAAAACCAAGCCTACTCACGAGTGCCAAATAATCGTACCCCCCACTCATTAATTTTTCGAAATTTATCAACCCCCTGCTCCTTATTCGGACCCCCTGTTTGTTAATTTCAAAGAATTTTCCCAGTACTCAAAATGTAAATGATGTCTGAAAACACTTGAATAGCTTCCCATGCAACATTTGACCCTGAAACAGTTACTAATTAGTCAATTAGTACCATTTTTGTCCTCATATGTGTCATTCTTATTTAACACTGTCACAAAATTGAGACTAGAATTCAAACCTCCCCGTTTCTTTGGACCCCCCCGTTTATTAACTTTATACCGTAATGATGATCCCAAAAGTACCCTGGGTACTTTTTGTCAAATCGTTATTTTTCCTCTCCGACACCCACGACCCCTCTTGGTAAGGTATCGGCCAAAAGTACCTCCCCTCCCTGGTTGATCTCGGCCTTTGGCGATTGATTGAACATCAAGAAAATGTCAACGACTAATCGTGTACATGTTTTTCTTTCCACATGGAAAGGATACTGTTATGCCTTTTGACGAACGCCCCATTTTTAAAAGTCCAGACACCTTACAAATTCATTACAAAGAGTATAAGATTTTAAGCTGAAAAAATTCCCTTTTACCTAGGGACGATCTTTAAAGCGCAAGTTTTTGATAATTGTTTTTGCCGGTAACTTTATGAACGTGCATTTCCCCCATTTCCTTTCTTTGTAGTGCCTTTTTCAACGCATAGCATTCTAACAATGTCTCAAGTACTCCAGTTTCTCAAGTTCCTTCAATTGCTATACATTTGTTTTCTTTTCATGATCGTGCAAATTATCTTGTATTTGAACTCCTTATCTTTCGGAAATGGAGACGAAGGAACTTGTACGGCATAGGGCGACCATTCTACACGAAGAGAGAAAACAGTTTATTTTAAAGTACTGTGATTATTCTGCACGATCTCTAAGAGGTAGCTTGCGACCAATAACAAACGAAATGCATAGTTGTAACATTTGCACTACTGTCAAGTTCCTGGTCTCGTATCCTTTCAAATAGACTTTGTCCTGGTTGCCAACGATGGTCTGCAGTGATCACGGAAATTTTCGTGATGGGCCTATTGGGTTAGGTTGAGATTGCAACATACAGTTAAAAATAAAAGAGCTTAAAATTGCATTAACTTCCCCCTGTACTTCAGAGTTTTTACTGTAACACGTTACAGGGGAAAACTTAAGCGAAATAAAATTTCTATGCACTATTTCAAAATTGAGTAACAAATTTTAGCTCTTTAAATTGAGCCAGAGAAACTCTTGTTTGATTCCCAATATCAGAATAAGAGAAGGTTGGGGTTGTGATGAAAATCGGAATAGAATACAGGCAGCATATGCTATAATGGTTCAAGCCCCTAATAAGGTGGCAGTCCTTATAATAGCTGAGAAATAATTTACTTCCCCCACCATTTTAAACATTAAATCTACATAGAACTCTGTGTACCCTGATGTGTTAATGTATTTGAGAGATAATGGAAAAGGTTTCTTAAAACTCTCCTCTTAAATAATTCTCTCGGTCCATTGGTTCTTCTGTTTGTCTGCGTTGTACACATAACAGAAATACATTTTCCGTAGCTTTGTAACTTGTTGCACGTATTACTTCTCAAACAACCGTATACCCATACCTATTCAATGAGTTTCTCTCCTTTAACCTCTATCCATTCATATTCTGTACTCGTTCCCTGAACGCACTATTGAAATGCTCACATTCCAGCGTGGAGAACGCATTCTCAATAATTTTCAAATAGTGTAACTACGCTCAATGGTACAATTGAAATGCTCACATTCCAGAGTGAAGAACGCATTCCCAATATGTTCAAATCGTGTAACTACTCTAAATGGCATTCTTGAAATGCTCACATTCCAGCCTGCAGAGCGCATACCAATTATGTTCGAATAGTGTTACTACGCTCAATTGCACTATTGAAGTCCGCACATTCCAACGTGCAGAATGCATCACCAATATGTTCAAGTAGTGTAACTACGCTCAATGGCAATATTGAACTGCTCACATTCCAGCGTGCAGAACGCTTTCCGAATATTTTCAAATAGTGTCACTACGCTCAATGGTACTATTGAAATGCTCACATTCCGGCCTCCAAAAGGCGTTCCCAATTTGTTCAAATAGTGTAATTATGCCCATTTGGAACTATTCAAATGCTCACATTCCAGCATCCAGAATGCATTCCCAATATGTTCAAATAGTGTGACTATGCTCAATGGCACTATTAAAATGCTCACATTCCTCCCTGCAGAACGCATTCCCATTATGTTCAAATAGTGTAAATACGCTTAAAAGCACTATTGCAATGCTCACATTCAAGCGCGCAGAACGCATCCCCACTAACTTTCAAATAGTGTAACTACGCTCAATGGTGCTTTTAAAGTATGCACATTCCACCGTGCAGAACGCATTCCCAATATGTTAAAATACTGTAGCTACGCTCAATGGCACTATTGAAATGCTCACATTCCAGCGCGGCGAACGCATTCCCAATATGTTTACATAATGTAACTACGCTCAATGGCACTATTGCAATGCTCACATTCCAGCGTGCAGAACGCATTCTCAATAACTTTCAAATAGTGTAACGACGCTCAATGGCACTATTGAAATGTTCGCAATCCAGCGTGCAGAACCCATTCGCGATCTATTCAAATCGTGTAACTACGCTCAATAGCACTATTGAAATGCTCATATTCCAGCATGCAGAATGCATTCCTAATATGTTCAAATAGTATAACTACGCTTAATTGCAGCATTCTAATGCAAACATTCCAGCGTGCAGGATGCATTCCCAATATGTTCAAATAGTGTAATTACGCTCAATGGCACTATTGGAATGCTCACATTCTAGCCTGCAGAATGCATCCCCAATATGTTCGAATTGTGTAACTACTCTAAATGGCACTCTTGAAATGCTCACATTCCAGCGTGGCGAACGTATGCCCAACATATTCAAATAGTGTAACTATGCTCAATGGCATATTTGAAATGTTCACATTCAAGCGCGAAGAACGCATCCCCAATAAATTTCAAATAGTGTAACTACGCTCAATGGCGCTATTGAAATGCGTTGAGGGTTTTAGCCAAAGCCCGATCTCCTTATCATCTTGCCGCGTTAGTAGCCGCATTTATCAAAACAAAGAAGCCAGTATTCTGTCGACAAAAAGAGTGTGTTTACAATTAACGTATTTTTCAATACCGCGAGTGACAGAAAAGGTGTCGCTCTCGTGACTATTATTTTCTAACACGTATTTTCGTTTCCTATGAATAGATCGTAAAAGCTTTCACTTCACTATATACCTTTGCTGTGATCAGTGTATGGAGAAAACTCTTAGCAAATCCGTTACTTAAAGCAGTTAGTTAACTACTTAACTAGTTTATTTATTAGGGAACTGATAGGTGAGCTGGTAACGCAACACATGTAAAGTAAACATAGAGAGCACTCAACAGAGAGTTTTATTCCATTCTATTGGATAATTTGGCCCAGTTTATGAACGACACCAGTCAAGCAAAAAATTAACTCAAATCTTCATATGCAACTAAACCGGAAACGCTCGTGAGACTATAACGACCCTGGTTACGCGGTAGCAACGACATACTCGGCTTAGTATTTTCTACGACATGCTGACAATATTTCTCAGGTTTGGAGTTCTCACCTATAAAAGTTTTCATTTAACCGAATATATTTGTAAGTCTTAATATATCAAAAACATTTAATACGTGTTGCGTTTCATCTCCATTGCTTTGAGCAGATCGTTGCTAAGGTCGTTACAGTCTCACGTGCGTTTACGCCTTAGTTGCGTATCGGAACCCAAATTAGTTACGGTAACTCACAGTTAATCCAATTAACTGTAAACCCAAATTTAGTTAATCACACAACTGCCCGCCATTGCTTAGGAAAGACGCAATAGCCGAAATAAGGGCAATTGGAAAACAAGACGAATTATGGAAAAGTGCTTTGAATTTCAGCATCATGTCTTGATGTCTACTTATTTAATTTGGAAGACACCCGAGCATAAATAGGCCCCCTCCTTCCCTAGCCTCCCCTCCCCTCCGCCAAGGATAGCGTTTAACTTACGAGGCATCCTACGGTTTCATCGTACAAGTTCATCAAAGTTGAGCCTCCAAGGTATTTTATGTAAGGGACCTCACATACTTCAAGATTCCGTCATAATTTTTGATTAAATTGGGGTTGAAATCAGATTTTTATTGCCTCGAGTTCGCAGACTGAAAGATTCAGGTAATATAGCTTGTAATCTCATTCAATAACGAATATCGTTAACTAGCCATTACGGGGACTATAAAAGAGATTTAAAAATCAATTCATCACGCACGAAGGCACGCTCCTGTCAACTTCTGGCCATTTTCATTATTTCTCAGTTTATTTCGCAATTAAGATGGTTATAGGTGTGTCCAAGCAATAAAACTGCTGAAATTAAACGAATAGATTCCAATTGTTGCGCCTTTTTTCTCCGTTTGTGCTTGAGCTGGAAGTAATAGAATATTTAAACCTGCAACAGTTAGGAAAGCCTTATGAGATCCATCTTGTGGGTCTACCTATGATTTCTGGTCGTTGCAAGTTTTAATTATAAAGTAATTTATATCTGCTGAATTTATTTTTGGGTTGTTATATGTTCTTTGGACTATTTTAAACGAGATGGGTATTCCACAATTTTGATAAGAGATGATAAGATTTATTTCCAAAAGGCTATGAAAAGCTCTGATAGAGCCGAATTTGCTTCATATGTCCAAAAACAAATAGTAAAACAACAAAACAAATAACACAGTAAGACAAAAGCAAAAATAACACCAAACAAGCATAAATTATTGTCCAAGAACTAAAAGAACTTAATCCACATAATGGCAAAAACAGAAAAGGTGGAGAATAAAGAAAATATCTCATTCTAAAAGAAAAAACAATTCCAAACTTGTATTCTAAGTGATTTACAGTAAAATCAAATCAAACAGTTCGTGGTAACGAACTCGTAAAGAGCGACTCGGCTAAATAGTAACCGGAACTCTCAAAATGAAATTTTGATCCAAATACTAATGAATAAATCAAATAGATACCTCAAAAGAATTTGATTTTTATGCTGGTTTTAAATATATAAGTTTCATCGAGTTTAGTCTTACCCATCATAAGTTACGAACCTGAAAAAATTTGCCTTATTTTAGAAAATAGGGAGAAACACACCTTAAAAGTCATAGAATCTCAACGAAAATGACACCATCAGATTCAGCCTATCAGAAAACACTACTCTGTAGAAGTTTCAAACTCCTATCTACAAGTACGAATTAAGGTAAGGAAAGAGCTGCCTGTTCAGTTCCATGTGAGCAAAATTAAAAAAAAATCAATTTTGTTTAAAACAGTCAAAAGGTCTGGTGACAATTCTCTGGGGCTCTAATACCCCCTATACCCCAAGGCAACAATTTTAAATTTTAGAACTTAAAATCATCTAGGAAGGAAGGTATAACTGATTCTGCGTGTGATGGGAAAGACTGAGCGTACTAAGGTGAAACTTCGGGGAATGTTGAGGGATATGTTAAACAAAATCAAAATATACGATGTGCATCCAGTTTAACAAAAAGGCGAATCTCGAGAATGCCTGGGGGCACTAAGTTTAAAGTTTAGAGTCTAGTTTGAAATATTTTCAAAAGTGATCAGAGGGAAACCAGTCCCCCTTCCATTCTCTTTTTAGCTGTCCTCCTTCCAAATATATCTGATTAAAAATTTGGAATAGCTGTCTTCCTAAGAAAAGATAAATAATTATGCCTCTAGGGTAAACATGAATTTCTTCATGAATGCAGATTATGGTGCCTGGATAAACCGATCAACTTGAACTTTTACATTGTTTCTTAAAATTACTAATTGAGTCCTATTAAATGTCTACCAACTAGCCCTTAAACAGGTTATAAGATGTTTATAGATGCCAAAAGAGTCCTTGGGTAATCTACTTTATGGAAAACGATGTCTGCGAGAAACAAAAGGTTGCGAATCAACAGGAGATACTTTCATCTGATTGTCAAAGCTTAGTTGGTAGAGTATCATACCTTAATAACGTGGATCCTAAATTCGTAACCAGGTGGTTTTACTTCCACTAGACAGTGAAGACATCTGAAAATAAATTTTTGTTACGAAACTGAAATACTAAAATATTGCATTCTAGTGTTCTGAACTGTAAGCCACTGCTTTCAATCCTTTTAAAGATAAGACACACTTTGAGAGTTAAAGATTCCAGAGGCACATCAACAACTAAAAACGTTACAAAAAACCTAAACAGCAGCCTACCAATGTATACGTACAATGACCCTTTAGCTTCTCGAATTGCTTATATGAATATAAATCTTATATCCCTGGAGGAAACAAAAAAAGGCAAAGGAAGCGTTCCTTTTCTATAGCTCTAAGTTTTTTCAAAGTTCTAAAGTTTTGTGTTAAAGCTCAGATAATACGTTATGGAACATTAACGTAATGCTAAAGTGGACCTATCTACTGCTATCATAAATTCTTCGGTAGAGGTCCCACAAAAATAATCTCGGCCAATCCTAGATATAAATCACGGTCTTTCAATTGGTACATATTAATCATGGCATACAGGATGACCTCTACAGGTATACTTACACGTGTACCGTGGTACTGTGGTTAAAAAACCCAACCCATTATTGCGTTGAGTAAAGTCTTCATTTTGATAAACGTTGTCACCATACACTGATAACAGCAATCGTATGGAGTGAAGTGAGAAAGCCTTTACGATGAATCTATAGGAAACGAGAAGACTAAAACACGGCTTTTTCACTACACTCCATACGATTGCTGTGATCATTGTATGGCGAAAACGTTTAGCAAAATGAATCTTGTTACTCAACACAATATTCAAATGTTGTACCACAAGCCAACTTTTCAAGTTCAGTTTATGCGAAATCCAACTTTCCAACCCATTATGGAATTCACCTTTTGGAATTAAAAAATTTAACTTAAGTGTATCTACTTGCATGGGCTAAGCTTGTATTTCCACAAAAAAGATTTTAGTTCCTTACACACTCTGATCAAACCGTAATATCCAAAATCAGAGTTCATGCAAAATGCATAGACCCTTAAACACGCCTGCCTTAGTACTGATTCATGTGGCATAAAAAACCTCTTCAGAGGCAGGTGGACCACAAAGTGTAAACCATCAGGCCATTTCATCAAGACTGTTCTATTCAGTTATCAAATGTGCTGTACTATCAATTTTCAATTATGTCAAACATTTATCAATGTAGGAGCACACCTTTGCTCATACTAGGGTTTCTTCATTGCAGATGAGAGGCATCAGATCTGAGGATAACGCACAAAAATGATTAAACGTAGGCTAACATGGAACACATTTTGTACCGTACTAGTCTGTGTACGCTGGTATGTTATAGCTGCAATCTGGAAGTATATGTTGGTATATGTTGGCTTAAATTTGTAGTTTTTTTAATCTTCTCATTTCCTTGTATTCATACATACTTTTATAATGTTTGAATCACATTGTATGATTTTAAATTCACGTAACAGAAACAATTAATACTATAAACAAAACTTCGTCGATCACACCATACTTAAACTTCTCCTTCAAGATTTTCCTTGTCTTTGAAGTATATGTTGTGAAATAAACTTACAATCTTCAAAATTACTTTATAAATTTTATATTCATTAATAATGTTAAAACGTAAGCACCAAGATAATAAAGGGCAAGTATAGATTACGAGAGACAGCTTAGTGCCATGAGATAAAAAATACTGTAACAGCAATACATAATTCTTCCTCAGTAATCAGAGAACCGAGGAAGAATGAAGTACTAAATTAATGACGTCACAAAAATCTTATTTCTAGGAATCGCAATTATAACTATATCACAGTGTATATCTTGCCACCAAATGCCCGTATGAAAAATATTGCCTTCGAATATCATATCATCAGCGAGAAACAGCTGTTTGAATTTGGAAAAGGCCTTAAGGAAAACACTGTTAATTTTGCTCAGTTCATACGATTATAAACTGCGTTCATTTAACAAGGTTTTGATAGGCATGATTTAAAGTTTGAAAGGGCGTATCTCATCGATTGCTCAAGATATCGTTCTCCAATATGGATAGGTTGTCTATCTCAACAAGAAGAAAGTAACGAGTGGAAAAAATTATCAACTTTCTGATATTCATTAAATCGTAATGTCACACTTTAGTACTCTATTATCTCAAAACGTCAAAAATGTAGATTTTCTCCTTGAATATTATATATATATGTATATATACATAAAAATTTAAATATATATATATAATTAAGCAACGAATTATTATCTCGTTCTTTTACAAGTAGTGAAGTGTTTTATGATAGGAATAGATATTGGACGTTTTATGTCACTGGTGTTATTGATGAAAATTTGATTTGTAAAAATTCCTTGTGTAGACAGAGGTCTTGCTTTAAGGTTTAAGAACTTTAGATAAATGAAGCTTCAAATACGACACGATTAGAGGGAAGATGCCCTTTGCTAACTCTCTTTAACGAATGATCTTGATCAGAGGCAGTACATGCCTGGCACTGAACCTCTCTAAAGTACAAACAATGCTTTTTATAGTGCTTTCTGCTTGATAACGTAAGGGCCGTTTCCTTGTAGGAGCTAAAATTTGGCGAAGTATTCATGCACTCAGTGGTTTTGAATTGGGTACCCTCTTTGCTATCAAAATGCAAACAGCCCACAACGAATTACTACAAAAGATAGAAAGAGTAGGAATCACCACTGTTTTTTATTTGCAGTAAAACGCTCTTTACGCACCAGGTTATTTAGTTTGAGGGAAAACAACAATACTTGGGTAGAAGAAGCTGCGAACTCCTTTCTGTATTTACATACACAATAAACGTTTAAACTTTGCAGTTCAAAGCTACTTTAAAGTTTTCACTGGAGTTGTATGAAATAACTTACGACTAAATTTCTTCTTTCTTTCATCTTACTCCTTACTCACTTACTGCGTGCTCGGAATTACTCTGTCGAAGATTTCTTGACGTCGGCAGAGCGCACTCCTCCTTGAACCCACTGATCTCTAAAATCTCTTTTAGAGATCAGTGGTTGAACCTCCCCACAAGCGATGTATAATAATTTTTTTCCGTACAGATACAGTCATAATCTTGTTTCGGTAGCTACAATGTTTAGATTGTGCTGGCTAGTAAAGCAGTTGTAGCACTAATTTGTTGCCAGTTGAAGCAAAGAGAATCGTCAGCAACACGCATGTTCACCAATGGGTGTATGTTGACAGCTTCCACTGAGCCAGGGCATCCAGAATGATATTTTTTATAGTTAATGATGACTTCCTACGATGTCTTACGATTTCTGATTATTTTTTTATGATTTCTCATGGTTTCGTGTGATTTCTTGCGATTTTGTAAGATTTTGTAAGATATCTTAACATTTCCTTAGATGGCCTTTCATTTCCTACGATTTCTTATGATTCTTACGATTTCTTATGAATTCTTACGATTTTTATGATTTCTTACGATTTCTTACGATTTCTTATGAATGTTTATGATTTCTTTGGATCTCTTCATTGGTCATCGAAAAATCTGAACAATTACTGGAGAAATAAAGAATATAGCCCTAAAAAGTCAAACCCGTGTCCCACGCTTTCACGGTGTGTGACTCTAGCAACGCAACTGTAGTGTCTGGAAGGTGAGATCATTTTATTGCTCTGGTCACCAATGTAGCTCTTAGTTCTCCCAATATTTGATTTAACTTTTATTTACGAACCCTAACAATCACTGAAAACGATCTAGGAAATGTGTCGCCTCATTCAACAAGAAGTTAATATAAATTGTTGTATCCCTATGCTCACCCTTAACATCGAGCTCGGGTCTTATGCTTGCACGCTTAGAGTAAGTAGGTCCAAGGCTCAGACATGAATCCTCTTATTTCCTACTACGGACCTCACGTTCCATGCCAGGGGTAGATGTATATAATTAAAAGATGCAAAGGATCGCTTTTGAATTAAATGCAATCTATCTATCTATCTATCTATCTATCTATCTATCTATCTATCTATCTATCTATCTATCTATCTATCTATCTATACTCACTTGATTTTAATTCTTCCTATTTGAACTCTGTTGTCTTTGCTGTGTTCTTTATTATATCCTTGCTTTGTTCTTCATTACATCCTTACTTTGTTCTTC
Organism: Alatinidae sp. Z8VKAUB7J3; assembly: GCA_010016025.2. NCBI lineage: Eukaryota > Metazoa > Cnidaria > Cubozoa > Carybdeida > Alatinidae > Alatinidae sp. Z8VKAUB7J3. Next base: position 75,557,305 of record JAAAKM020073195.1, on the reverse strand, counting down.
ATTATATCTTTGCTTTGTCTTTCATTACATCCTTGCCATTTCCTTTGTAACTTCTTGTCTTTCCTCTCACTGCGACATTCTGGCAGGATCCAGATGCAAATAATTTGAATGGTGACATTATCGTTTCACCACGTATTGTAAGCGGTATCTGTAAAATAGGCTAGTGTTCTTTGTGGTAGCTCTTTGCTACTGTTTTGTTGGTTGCGACATAAACGTTTTATTTTATTTTATGAATGTTTAGTTGTTACATGTTACTTGGTCTTACGAGATAATGATTGGAGCTTGTCAGAAGTAACCCTGTGGTAATTTTTTGTTTATAAATTTGTTTTTAAATGAATGTCATGTTTGTGAAAGAGTGATGCTGGCTCAAGTAGTTTGGGGTTAAAGCTATTTTTCTTGAATGTATAAGCTGAATTAACTGCACTGTAGTCGTTGACGTGTAAGTATGTTTGTTCTACGATATCAGAAATAGCAATGTCAGAAACACTGGTAGCAGAAAACACGAAGGTGGAACACGCTTCTCATGAAATATTTACACTAAAATTCAATTAATGCTACATTCTAGTGCCACAGGCTGTACCTTCACAAAATATGATACGTTAATCAGCAATTCCATGCACTGATACTTTTCGGAAGTTGGTTCCTTCGGCACTCTTCTTGATATTTTCATGAAAAATACAATCACAGTCCAGATGTTATTACGACGTTTTCTGCGTTGATGCGTTCTTTAATGTTCTGACAATTAGTTACCGCAACATATGCACTAAAAACGTTTCCAATAGCTCCTGTATATCTTTACTATTTTACTCCTATTACTATTATTCTTATCATAATAAATAATGATAATCATCATTATTATTCTTGTTGCTATTGTTATTATTATTATTATTATTATTATCCACTTCTATAAATCTCACTGTCCCCATTATGCCGGGTGAAAACAGTGAGAATTTTATAGCTTGTAAACGTTAAAACTGTAACGGTAATTTTATAGAAAGAATAAAAGGCAATGAAGTTTTAAAAAAATATTAACATTGTACAGGACAAGTTTACAAATATTGGTAAAAAATAACTATTATACCTAGTTACATTCTCTTCACATACTCTATTGGACACAATAACCGGATTATCACATTACAATCGACGTATATGTAAGTGTATATGTATAAAAAATAAGCGCTGGCAACTTCACATCTTCACTTCACAATAATGCCTTACTATCTGCAGAAAATGCTTCCTTGATAAAGCCAGCCACTGATTAAGATTCTCAAATATTTTAGTGATAAACACTTATCATGAGAAATCCAGACAAAAATTTATCAGATCTAGTGGACCTGTAAGCGCAATCTCATATGTATTCACTCTTCTTTAAATAATAACTACATATAGTGGTGCTGCAGCTGCTGTACAGGGCGACCAAACATTCCACATACTCGAAGTCCTGCAGGACGTTTTCTGTAGTAAAAAGACTCCCATGTAAATTTTGTTAATCTTAGAAGCCTTCCAGAAATCAATAAGGGTTAGAATAGATAAATGATTTCTCTTCATGTATTTCTCATTGGTCCTTGCTTGTGCATAAACGATACTGTGATTCATCCATCGGCACCTGAAAATACAAAAGGACCTATCAGTTAGGTAAATTTATCATTTTACCGGTGTGGCGTCTCTCAACAGATTCCGAAGATTACATAAAAGACTAAAGCTTTTTGCATCATTTCTACCAAGTACAGTTTCTCTCTCTTTTACAGTTTTTTTTTCAAAATGCTACCTCCCACGTTTTCACAGAATAAATTACTGGTAATTTCTAAACCATTTGATTTTTAAAGAGAATTTAAATCCTCTACTCCTATTACAAGGACTTCAAGGTACACACCCTATCTTAGACCGTTTTAAACCCCAGGGAAATACTTTAAAATATATTCAAAAGCATTATTTCTAAATGTAACTACAATTTTATTACCAAAGTTTTATTAAAAAGAGTAAATTTTGCTCTCCCTAAACTTCTGAGCAATTGAAATATATTGCTTATCACAAGTAATAGTTAAATACTCGTTTGTTCTTACGTCACAATATTTTGCGTTCATTTTTATTTTAGATGAAGATAGCTTGATTGTTTTTAGTTTTGCAAATTAACTTCGCTGGCATAGTTCAAGGCTGCAAAATCACATTCTACTTATAATGCTTTTAAACTTTTGATCTAATTATAAAGGGACATTAATAAAGTACCACATGGTGCCAAAGTATTAGGGCGTATGTATAGTACCAATAATGAAGCATTTCTTGCTAATCTTTACTCACAAGCGAAGATTAAATAAAAGAATCGCAACATTCATAACGTATAAATAGAGAGAAATTGTTATCATTTCGGCCTTTCCTTAACTCTAAAAATTCATTACGGTTTATTTCCGTTTAAGTACTGAGACGAAGATCTACACATAATATTTATGAGTCTTTGTCACTTTTAAAGGGCATTTGACAGCATGACGGGCGGATGGCAGTCCTCCCTTGGTTGAATAACATGGCGCTGAGAGAGTAAACTTTACATGCGTTGTGCTACACGTCCCTTTACGAAGGTAGACAAATAATTGCTAATGTGGCCCATAACCTGATACGTTCTTGAGGACTTTTTGCTCTGATCTGTCCTTTCCTTGAGTTTTTACGACCAGATATTTCATGAACAGTGTCCCATGCCAGTCAGGCTTTGTGATTTAGATGAGCATTTTCAATAAATGTCACCTTTTCCCGTACATATTTTTCCTGCTCGACACGATATGCTTAATCTAGTTCTTGTTTTGCCTTTTCTACACGCTGCATATTCGTATTCTTGGATTTTTGCGATTTTCCTCAGACGCCTCGTTTAGAAATATGCGCCTTTCACAAAGAGGGGTTGTACAATTATAGAAATCCTGGACAGCTGCTCTGGGATGCCCGTGGAAATGCCAGAAAGCGGTTTAGACAACCTCAAATTCAGAAACTCTTTTAGAAATCTAGAAATCATGATAAAAATGCAGAAACTTCAATGAAAATCAATAAATTATTGTAAAGATTTAAAATTGTAAGTAAAAATTAATACCGAAACACGGAGAGCCGATTGAATTCGCAATACTGGATAGCAAGTACCACTTAAAGAAATATTTGATCAAAAAGTTTCATCTGTCAAACGAATCCTGAGTAAAAGTAAGGTAAAGTCACACAATTTCTAGTCGTCAAAAAGTTACGAACAAAAATATGTAGCCGCGGGCCTACTAGCCCCACCCCAACCCCCTCCTTGTAAGGTAGGGTTAACATATTTAAATAAATACATTAGCTATTGTGTCATAACATGTTGAAAATATAAGTTCTTTTTGAAAGTAAGCGTATTCGAAGTTCTTCTAAAAGCTGAGAGAGGAAACGCCTTAAGAGGATACAGGTACATTTCTTCCCTGCCATCTTGCTTACCACACTCTGAGTTATTTGCTTCCCATAAATAGTTGCCTAGGCACTTCTACTGATTTAAGGTTTAAGATCTCATATCTTCCCTAGCAGAACCGAAATTCTCACGGAGCAGGTTTCATTAAATCTATAGAAGGCTCAAGAATAGCCGGAAGTCACATAAAATCGTAAAGAGTACCTACTAAGACGACAAACTAAGTAACTAGTAAGACGATCTTTGAGAAATTTAAATAAATGCGTAGGAATTGTTAAAAAAGTAAAGAAATAGTAGTAAACCGTTATTAAGCGACATTTGTTCATGTTATAGGTCGGGATTTTTCAGTGCTTACTGACAGCAAAATTATCTGAAAAGAGTGAGAAATACACTTAATCGCAACCATTTTCGACTTTAAATTTCTGCACATAATTTTTCGATGTATGATCTCAATTTGAAAACGTCTAGAGAAAAACCCCTCCCCTAAAACGTCCAAACGACGTTGTTCGGGAAAAAATTAATTTGTTTACGAATCAACCTATGTATATTGATACAATGGTATCATTATTTTGTGCATATGCAATTTCCGCAATGCTTGATCTGTAGATTTCGGAATACACGCACTTACACACTTTACGACTTACACATAACCTATACCTTCGTCTTCTCTTGTCACGTTTTTCGTTTTAAACCTCTTTTTACCTCGTACCTTTGCAACTGAAACCAGCAGACTTCCAATTTCTTTAAAGTGCTTTCCATCTATTGACGAAGTCACAAAACTAAGAAATTTTGTTGAGACAAAAGAAGGCTAGAGCTGACTAGATCAAAAAGATATATCCGTAAAAGATAGCACGTGACAACGGATACACAGCGAATCCATTTGACCAAAGTTGTCGATCGGCATTTGTCATGGTCTAACGCCAAACATTTAGGAAACAAGGAAAGATTCATTCTTAAATACTACATTTTTGCAATAAGATATTTATGTGCCACAGTAAGTTACAAAGCGATTGTCTTTAATTGAATACGACATCCATACGGCATTGTTTTATCAATCTAAATACAATTTATATATTTTTCTTAACAAAATATTAAGGCTTACTCCCCCTTATCTAGTTACCAAGAACGTAAAAATTTACTTCAGAGGAATATAAAAATCATTCTTTTGCAGAAGTGCCTTCCTAAAAAGTTAAAGGGGGGGGTGGGGAGTGCTGTGTGATGAGCAGAAAATCCCACGCGTACAATTATTCTCCTCGCTGCTGCGCAAGATAGAATTTTGAATTAAGTGCAAATATTCACGCTGCCGAAAATGTTTATCAAACAATTCACAAAATGAATAAAATTTCTAGTAACATTTACCGAAAATTAACCCCGAGCTCCCCTCCACGGCATCCCTGTTCTTTTGGTAGTATCGATTTTGTAAATTTACCTCAAAATTAATTTACTTCGCTCAGGCGTACCTGTGGACCCAAAGTTGCCAACACTACATCAAGCATGCCTAATTTTCCAACTCACAGAAAGAAAGGAAAGCATATATAGTTCTATATTTCTATGATCCACCAACAGAATATTCGGTGCTAAAGCAGCCACAAAGAAATCATTATTATGGAGAAAAGAGAATTTAGGTTGAGAATTGGGAGCTAATGTGGGAACTAGAGTATTTTAACATCGGGGTCACGTAGCTTAGTTTACAGAGGACACACCTTAAACGCATAGGTCAAGGATCTAAGTTTTGGTGGTGACATATTTTCTTATATCTCAACTCCATTAAATTTTGTTCTCAAAGAGGTCCACTTGGACCTCGAGGGAGGAATTAGACAATCTAGGGGAAATAATATGCCAGGGGAGAAATGACGAGGAGTTCTAATAATATGAACCAACGGGGAAACAATACGGGTATCAAATTACGATTCTCAGTGAAAATTTCCAATGTTCCTCCTCTTAGAACTGTCTTTTTCAGCAACGCATTGCATTTACAGGTATTCAAGGGCCATACATCAATTTAATGTTCATCTAAGAATGAAAAGGCTATTTATGTATTGAAAACGCTTATTATTTGGATCTTAAAGTTTTTATTTAAATCTTACTTTTTTTTAAACTTATAGAAAGACGTTTAAAATAATCCATTAGAGGAAGAGAAACAAAAAGAAACAAAACAAAAAGATATTAAAATCAAAACATAGTGCGTTAATCAACTTAATATTTCTTCCCTTTATTCTATTAAAACTTTATAGAGTTTTCAATGTACAAATTGAAGGTACAAAAGAAGCTGAAAAAAATAAGAAAGAGGCTTTTAATCGTGCAACAAAAGTGTTAAACTATGTCAAGGAATCCAAAACATATCGGTTGACGAGAAAAAATGTCAAGAATGGATTCTTAGCATTTTCTTTTTAAAAAAGTGTTTATATCAAAAACTAAAACTAGCAAAATCAACACAGAGATCGTTCAACACAGTTACTTATTTGTCCTTTATTTACTAAGACAGTTTTAGTTTGTATCAAATTGTTTTGTTTTCCAATAATGCTTGGCATTATTGCTTAGTACAATATGGTCACTCCAATGTCACATTTAGTAAGCTGAAACTTAGTCTACTGCTTAAAATTTCACAAGTTACTTTTTCACGAAACGAATAGGTACATGACTCACTTTGAAAAGTTAACATTCAGGCCATCGACACAGAGATGTCTCAACACATTTAATTGTGTTTAGTCCTGTTAATTAAGTACGTTTTATTTGTGTGGTATTGCTGTGCCTTCCTGCAATATTTCAAAAAGATAACTGTGGTATATTTACTATTTACAGTGTTTATTTCTCTGTAGTACAGTATGTATTTCGCATAGAATACTCAGCATTGCTCAATCAATTGCTTATAACTTTATAAGTTTTATAACTTTAAAAACTAACAGCAATATGACTTACATGCAGGCCATTAATACATAGATTGCTTAAGACAACTGCTTGTTTTTATCCTAGTAATTAAGTAGGTTATACTTGCATCATTTTTTATTAATATTATTGTGATAACAGTAATTCTTATAATATTGGGAATCAGGAAACTCAGTCTATTTATGAGAACTTCATCAGTCACTTTTTTCTTTAAAATAATAGCAATATGATTTTCACTTCAAGTTTTTTGCTCAACCCCTCAATTGCGCAGAAGAGATATGATATTATATATGCACAGTTAGTCGGCCCTATTAACTGAGTGTAATGTTTCGCATGAGCGTGCTCTGTCTTTCGGCAATTTCCTCAAAAATGTGCTACTTCTGATAATGGAACATTTATCTCTAGATCGATGGGATCACTCGAATATCGCCTTTGGAAAACCTTCAAGTCAGTCTACTACTCAAAACAGTATGTAAGAAATTTTAACCTACAGATCTCGACAAGGCTCTTTTTCCAGTTTTGCAAACCGTAATACCTTTTGCAGTGAGGTCTGCTCTGCACTGAACAACGCATATAAACTATTTTGTTGGGAATTGTTTCGTAATGAAGAATTCGTCTCAACAATTTCCGCTATTTCATCTTTACTGAATACTATAGTTTGTCTTAAATGATCGAGATTTATTTCGAGTACATTTTTCTTTCCATTCTTTTCAACGTTACGTTACAGACAATCATTCTAATGCCCTGATCTGGTGCTTCTTTTCCAGAGCCTACTTCTTCTGTTTCATGCATCAAACTTGTTCTTACGTGGAATTGAAGTACCATGCTTGCAATGTGCAGACTGGCGTAAGTGTTAGGTAACATAGATTTTAGTTCAAATTTTTATGCATACCCTACAACATATAATCTTCGTAGCATTCTTTATTGTCATTTTAATCATAATACGAAAGATACATAAACGAGGTAACATTTTCTTATCAGGGGGCTAAACTGAGAGATTGGTAACATTTTATATTTCTCCTGATTCTATACTAATCAGTGTTTACTTTTTTGTCGATCGTAGTCACGATATGAAGCAATCAGACCGCATTTCAATTCAACGACACACGTGGTCCCGATGATGCGATCAGAAAGATTGGCCATTTCCTATCTTCCTCTTAATTGTGGTGCCGGTATGTACAAAACCGGGCTAATATCTAGGAAACGGGTGAGACTTAAATAAGGGTTAGCTTCACATATTACTTCAAAAGCATTTTGTACAAGGAAGAGAAATGCAGAATGCTGTAAGAAATAGTGAATATCACGCATTACAAGAACATGGGGTATCTTAAGATAAAAATTAAGTCAAACGGTAGTTTGTATTAACTGACGACAAGTACTGTAAACGTAGTCCCGTAATCTTTTATTCGGCATAGAGCAGTGATTTTCAACTGGGGTCGGGGGAGCCTTTACGGGGTATTTAAGAGTTTAAAGGGGGTAAAATTGAGGCAGGGGGTACTAGGGGAGGCCAACAGCTAATAGCATGTTTTCTTGTTTTCGGTATTTGTTTCGGTCTATTGTTTTATGTCAATATGCTACAAGCACAGAAAGGGGTATTGCTTGTTTACTCCCTCGTTGCACATATTTTGTTCTACAACTGGTAAGTAAGTTACAACTCCTTATTGACTGTTTATTTTATGGTGTATTCGTTTAATTACAATGACGTAAAAAATGCCAAATTTCTGTGTACCCAGGGGAGAGGGGGGGATTTAAAAATTTTCGTAGCTTAAGGGGGTACAGTGCATCGTCGATTATCCAGACGGTCAAAACCAAACAGACACAAAATTTTCCGGATAATGGAAAAATCCGGATAATTATAAGGCTTCACCTGGAAAGTCTTGATTTGTTTGACTTCGTTGACGGGACTGAAGTTTCGCCTCAGGATTCAGCATTGGAAGCTGAAAAAAAAAGTTTCGCTTGAGATCAAAGAAAGCAAGGAGTCATATTTGCTTATCTGTAGAGCCAGAGCAACAAATTCACGTTAGAGAAACTACTACTGCGAAGGACGCGTGGGACGCTCTAAAACATCAGTTTGCTCGTGAGTTGATACTGCAGAAAGTCCAATTACGACAGCAGTATTACACATGCAGATATAAAAAAATGGTATGGGTATGTTAGAACATATCAACAAAATATGTTCGCTGCATGATCAGCTGAGGGAGATGGGAGCCCCCATAATCGACAATAAAGAGCTCGCCATGACTTTGCTAGGGAGTCTGCCCGAGGACTACAAGCCATTAATCACTGCTTAAGATGCAGTTGGAGACGAAAATTTAAGTTACGAGAAAGTTAAGGAGATGCTCTTAAATGAAAGGGATCGTGCTTCTGCCATTTCGAATGTCAAAAATGTAGAAGATGCTCCTGCTGTTGGATCAAAGAGTCAACCCTAATCGAAGAAAGTTAATTATCATCCTAAACCCCAACAAAACAGAGGTCAAAAGGAATTTCGAGGACTTTGTTATTCATGTAAGCAACGTGGACATTTTGCACGAGATTGCCCTCAAACGAGGACAACGGAGAAGCACCATAATTATCAACAGAATAATCGACCGTCAGCTAATTGTGCAAAAGACGAAATTACTGAGAGTTCACAAGCGTTGCATGCTGCTACCGGCCTGTTGTCCAGTCGCGAATCGAATTGTTGGTACGTAGATTTGGGAGCTACGCAGCACATGACATATAATCGTGAGGTTCTATCCAATTACGATAAATTTCAAACACCATGTAAGGTAAATTTAGGAGACGATCGAGTGATTTATTCTTACGGTAAAGGAGTTCATTACCTCAAGTCGGATGTTGATGGTCAGGCACAAAAACTCGTTTTGAAAAATGTCCTGTATGTACCAGCGTTAGCAGGAAATTTAATGTCAGTCAGTGCAATGACGAAGTTAGGAGCTGAAGTTACATTTATTGGCAGCTCATGCAGAATCACAAGAGATTCGATGTTATTGGGAGTCGCGGATGCGATAGGTAAATTATATCAGTTACGAATTGTCACACCCGAAATGGTGCATGTAGCTACTCATGAGGATTTAGAGTTATGGCATAATCGATTTGGCCACTTGAATGTAGACAGCCTAAAGAAATTAGTTAATGCAGAAATGGTTACTGGCATGAAAGTCGACGATTTCAACAACAAAAATTTGCCGTGTGAAGGATGTTTTCTTGGGAAACAACATAGGACCCCGTTCCGAAAAGTTCCTAACTTTAGACAGTAATGATGACCTCCCTGTTTATTCAGACCCCCCCCCATTTATTTGGCACTCCAGAGTACTGTAATACCTGCAAAGAATGATTCTTCTCTGCTAATGAGCGTAAGGATAGCTGTGGAGGGTGAGCCTTCTTCGGTGCTGGTTTTACCAACCCAGATAATTATACTGTGCTGCAGAAGGTTTCAAGAGCTGGACATATGTGCGTGAAGTACAAGTATATATGTTTAATTGTTTAAAAAAGGTATGGACTTGAAAAAAAAGCTCTGGAAAACAATATCATTAACAGTAATAGCTCATTATGGAGATGTTGTCCCACATTGAGGAATGCAAGGAAGGTTGAAATGTGCCTACTGTAATAATTGACCACCACTGGTGTACAGATTAGTTTAGTTTAGTTACTCATTATGTGCCCTTCATCTGTCACAATCTGGTTTCTTTCAGTCAGTATACATGTTATCCTCTCAGTCAGTGACAACATCCAACTAAGTTTCAGTTTAAAATTTATGTATGTTGGAATAGCAGGCAGTACCATAAACATCTAGGGTCAATTTTTACAGGGGCCCCAGAATAAGGGTACTTGTTTTCTAGGTATCAGCCCATTTTTAGGCTTGCACCATCTTATGACGGTTTAGTATGAGGTTGCACACTTGGAGAATATCACTTTGATGTAGGCCAATAAGATCATTGATAAATTCCAGGATAAAGCTTTTCACTTTGTGATGAAGTGAGATGAAGTATGTGAAGCAAGTACATAGTGTGTACCCCCTTACCATTAGGGGGTGAGACTTTTTTCCAAACTGCCACTGTAGGTGAGGGGTCGGGAAAATTTCAAAACTTTTGCTGGAATTGCTAATATAGGTGGGGTTTTTTGGATGAGGGGGTGGGTTATGTTGTGAATCACCCATTCAGAAAGCATTCAGGAACCTTTTTCTTCTCACTTCACTTTTTCCTCTGAGAAGTAATTGGTTGGAAAGGTACTTTAGAGCACACTTTTTAAACTTGTTATATATTGTTCCTTGCTTGACATGCATTCCAAAACCTGATGGTAACCCAATCAATGGGGAGTAATTCAGTAAGTTATGTGATTTTTAAGTGAGAAGCATGGGAGGATCAAGAGTGAAATAAATATACAACAGTGACAAAGTAAGGGATATAGATTATACAAATTTATTATGCAATAGTTTATCGAACTTAAACTGTCAAGATACCTTCACATTTAGATTTTTTGAAGTTTTAAACAGAGTTTGTTTAGCATGCTTCCCCGTTGGATCTATGGTGCACAACAATGCCACAGCTGTCCATACCTACAGGTCTACATTTTCAAATTAATTAATAATGTCATTATTATGTACATTTGAACACCAACAAGTGGTTATATCTTTGATGGTTGACGGAGTTTCCGACAAATCATGGGTTTGCCAAGTGAAATCAGACGAGGCAGTATCACGGCCTATTGTCAAAGACTCGCTGTTGGAGCTTCTGGAATCTATAAGGTGGTGGAGAGTAGAGGTCATAAAAAATCAAAAGCGAATTGAACATGCTTGAAATATTGTGATCAGAAACAATACTGAACAATACAGAACACAATACAGAACGCAGAACACTATATAGAACACAAAACGCAATACAGAACAAATATAGAAGACAGAACACAGAACACAATACAGAACACAATACAGAACACAGAACACAATACAGAGCACAATATAGAACACAAAACACAACACAAAACACAGAACACAATACAGAACAGAACACAATACAGAACACAATACAGAACACAGACCACAATGCAGAACACAAAAACTAAGATGAAATAACAGCATACAACAATTTAAAACGAAGAATATATATATTAGTATTTCAGAGTTGCAGAATCTATGATAAAATCGTGTAAAATAATTTTTGGTTACGACTAGAAAAGCCTGATGTCAGATAAAACCCCCTTAATAGTTCTCTTGCGAAGATATTTGTGCAAGATTTCTGACACTTCGTTGATTGGCAGCCTTCCTATTCTTGTGTTCAAACTGGAATTTTCACCTTTTCAAATACGTTCTTACGCATTAGAATAGGTATAATTTGGCATCATGTCCTTCTGTCAACCTCCTCTCAATTACAACTCCAATGCAATGTAATCCCGATAACTCCAGCCCGAGACAACTCGAAGTTTCAAAAGCTCTTTTTGCATTCCCCTTGAACCTTCACTTATACCCTTTTCATAACTAAAGACCCTGCTTACTCGACCATTCGTTTACACAAACTATTTTCACTTTTCCAGTGGCTTCCACCAGACGTCTTTAGGTCTACATTCCAAAGATTCCATCTACTCTAAATACAGTGTAGACCTGAAAATCTCTTGCAATATGACAAAATGCGGTCGGTATCATGGATTCTACCTAGGAGTTTTACGCATAAAAACCTCCCCTGCAAAAGGAGTCCTTAAGATTGAACTGATATCCAAACTGTACCTCAACTAATACACAAGTGGTTTCTTACATACATGCAACTATAAAAGACAAGTGTTGCCTTATATACATGAAACTATAAAAGACAAGTGGTACCTTATATACATGCAACTTTGAAAAATAAGTGGTGCCTTACATACATGCAACTTTGAAAGACAAGTGGTGCCTTACATACATGCAACTTTGAAAGATAAGTGGTGCCTTACATACATGCAACTATTGTACCTCACTTGAAAATGGCAACAGGGAGTGCCGAAACGTTGTGTATACAAACGAATATTAAGACTTATGATTGAAGATTATCAAGTTAGCAAGTCATCTTAATCATAATCATAGTGTAATAAGGTAAACAAGCAATGTTATGAATAATGGTATATGTTGTTAAGACAGTCAAGACCTATACAAGTCAAGTCAATGTATATATTGGTTTTGCTTTATTACAGGCTGCTAACAGTTACATAAAGACCAATAAGTGCACATCATCACTGGCAGTATGGCTGACATTACAAAGGTATTCCTTGCAAGTATAAAGTCAGTCAAGACAAGGAAGAGGGACCTCTCATCACTCTTACATGGGAAGAATCCTGAAAGCAAAACTGCAATAAATTTGAACAGGAAGTTGTCACAGAAGGAACTGGATAAGTTTGAAAAGATTGCACATGACCTAGTAAGTTATTGTCCTTGATCATAGTCACTATGTTTTTGAAAGAATTATCTACATAAAATGCCTACTGTATTGAGTAACATTTATTTACTTTGTGTCTAGTTATCAAAAGCAGGCAAGGAAAACTCTTCAAGATAGATATTTAGCATGTAAGAGGATAATAAAATTGACATCTATGTATACCTCTGTCACTACAACAGGGAAAACATGTACCATTTCTTCACAAAAAAAAATAAAATAAAGACAGTTGCTGATTTACCATCCATATAACCATGAAGAGCATGTATACAACACCACCATAAACTATTACTTTTGCTAGAGGTTACCTTGTAAGAAAAGTAAGATATTTTGTCCTGATAGTAAAAAGATCAGATTTATGCATGGGAAATTACAAAAATGGGAATGAAATCACCTGGTTAATAATATGATGTTAATGTAGCCTCATTTGTTGTAGAGTATGTATGCCTGCTTGAAGGTAACTAGGCTGGCCTTTGGCCAGTAATTTCAGTGACAATTTCCATAGAGTTATATACAGTGTCTCTTGTGACTGTGTGTATAATTTTAAGTTTTATGTTATATGTAGACATTCATTTTTCTTTTTTTATTCAGCATAGTGGACAGACATAACATCTCTCTATCACACATATCTTCCTTCTACTTTGTTGTGCTTACTTGTAGTGGGGTCATATTGCATTTTTTTACATTTTTGACCCTACATACCAACAAGAAAAATCATTTAGTGGCAAACAAAACTCTTTCAGGGAACAAAACTTAACAAAAATGTCTACATCATATTGTCACTCATTGTTGCAAATGTCAAAAGCATCTTTACAGAAAAGAAACAAAACTTTTCAATCAGAATTCGAACATGTAATTGAATTTGCTATTACGCCATAAAATTGCGTTGGTGGGTCTTCTGTAGTAAAGTTATGTGTTAAAACAAATATCCCCCCCTCCATTTTAATTTCCCCCCCCCCCCCCATTTTCAGAGTTTATTTATGATTTTCCCAGTAGGTTATTTTTATATAGAACCATCACATCTAAATCGTTTTCTTCTAAGATGATATGTGCCACCCTGTACTACTGAGTATGGTAGGACATACTTACACGGCTAATTAGCGCAGTTGCATATATAAACACTATAGAAATTGATGCTTTGGGATTTACTGAAGATTAACTACAGGAAGCAAAAATTTTCTTTGCCAACACCGGCCCAGCAACACAAAAACACCCTAAGAGGAATAAAGGTAGAGCTAAAGACCTTAAATACCCTAATTCTGTGATTAGATCATCACACATAAACCTGAACTGCAGGAGAGAAATTGCCTTTTTAAACAGTAGGAATCCGATAGCATGTCTTAGAAGCTTAAAATGACACTCGTTGACTGTTTGATCATTAGTATCCTACTGCACGGGTTCGAACCCTTATTCCTCTTAAATGTGATGAAAGAAAATGAAATTGATTCGCCACCAGCTCCGATTGCATCATGCTAGGCATAAAATGAATGTGCAGGATACGTAACTATGTTATTTATAACACGGTCACCAGAACGCGTTTAGAGACCAGTCCTCCGAGTACAGCTACAAGAGGTTTGTTAATGGATAATAACTGACCAAACTTCACTAGTGAATATACTAGCACTGTTCATCCTTGACAACGGTCGCAACTGTAGAGGGAGACGAGGGAACAATTAGGTCGAGCACATAGAGGGAGTCGCAAGAATGAGGTGGCCGGAGCTAATGGTTCTGGCAGAGGATCGCCCCGGATGACGCTTAGGAGTGTTTGGAAGGTTTGATACACGTTCCCCCAAGTAAGTACCTATGTATCATGCAATTATGGAAAGATTGGAATTGCATTTTAATGGGTTTTTAGGTTTGTTCAAAAGAGGAGAGTTAGACAGCCTGCCCTGAACTAGATAATGGCTCCTAGTGAAATATGTGATAGAGCTTGTGCCAGGAGGACGACGTATGTTAGGAGAACGCCTTGACATGATCAACAAATGTGTGCAGAGATAATAATGATAGTCACTCTTACACAGTTGTTTCAATGTCTTCACATAAGTTATTCTTTTAGAATTGGACTCAGAAATAAACTCGCAGCACTATCAAGAAAATCTAGAGTCACTTAATAGTTAATTGCGATATATGATGTGGTTCAGAAAGTAAAACGTTGGTTTAACCCTACCTAGCACGGGGGGAGGGGGAGGCCTGCGGCTGCTAATATTGTTTAATAACATTTTAATGGCTTATTCTAAGTTGTTGAAACATTCTGACTTTTCCTAACTTTTATCTGGCAAACTTTTTGTAAAAAAATTGGTAGTCACGGCCTGTTGTCTGGTCACGTGACCCTGATAAAAAGGTTGACCATATATGGTGGAAAATTTCAAAGGGCTATAACTCGGGATGTTTTACTAAAAACAGCACCCCAGGTCTTCTACCGTCAATTGGTTGGGCCTGTATTAGGTAGTAGCTGTGCTGTGGGGCTACTATCTAATCAATGGAAGAACATAGATATTATAGCCTGCAACTGACTATATGTTCCAAAAGCTGTAGTGGAGGCGGAGGCATAATAGATGCTAGGAGATACGTGATACGTGATCCGTGAGAGGGGGTCCTACTGCGTGGCTGAGCCTGCCTCATTGCTTGGTTCTCTGCCCGGTATCCTAAATTGAGGGTCGTTGCCCTTGGATGCACCATTATTGAAACGCATTTTGGAAAGTTATCTTTGATAAATTTAAATTAATAAATTTGATAGACTGACATTTTGTGAGTTTATGCTAATCTGTAAATGTTCATCACCGTCGAGTTATAGAATCAAACAGGCTGTCTGTTGGATGTGGATATTCATTTTCTGGGGTTATGTGCATGCTGCAGTTAGAGAGTTCCCCATATACTCGTAGGTTGGGATATTTAATCTTTCTTTGAAAATGTGTTCCCCTACCGACAACTTGTCATTCCTCTGACCTTTTGCAAGAATAATGTATTTTTAGAGAAGGCCTACCCTAACAAACATTCTGACTTTCTTTCAATTCATAACCACCTCACTTTTGAGTTCGTGATCCTGTTTCGTGGCGACACTATCAATTTAGGAGAGTTACAAAGTCGGGTCATTTGCTTATCAGGGTTGTATGACTGAGAAATTGCCGCCCCTGTGATTAAGAGAATTTCTATGAAGTACGAAAGAGTGGGAAATCGTTTATTTTCGTAAAACGATGTACCCAGCTTGATTCGATCTCTTATATGTCCGACCTCTTTCCACTAAGTTAGAAAAAATATCAACAAAACTGTTCAGTCACAAACTGACTCGAAGTTGCCCGAAGTTATAAAAGTCAGGCAAAAAATAGGGTAGGAAAACCTGATGCCCTCATTTACCTGAACCATTGTGGTAGTTGATGTACAATCGGAAAATATTTATAATCAATAAAATCCGTTTGACGGGACATGGTAAAAATAAGCTATTAGTTCATCTACTTTTATCATTTGAGGAAATATCTATCAAAACTGTAATAGTTACTGCTTCCATTGGAGTCGATCCTCTCAACATTTCCTCTACACTTATTGTATCTATCTCCTTTATTCTTTATTCTACTACTATTACTACTACTACTACTACTACTACTACTACTACTACTACTTCTACAACCTCCACTACTAGTACTACCACTACAACTACTGCTACTACTACTACCACTACTACTACCACTACTACCACTACTACTACTACTAATACTACTACTACTACTACCACTACTACTACCACCACCACTACTACTACTACTACTACTACTACTACCACGTCGATCAGGGCTGCCTTCGAAGTCCCATGCTGGTACTGGGGGAACGCTAACAAAACAAACATATGCTTCAAAATGAGTAACAAAAACAGCGAATATACACTTAACGACTTTGTGCGTGTGAAATGTAACTACCCAAAAATAAACTTAAACTTTCACTTGCTGATATTTATCATCAGATAAACTTTTGATAGTGAAAATGTCTACATAGCACGAGCACTTACCTGTGAATTTTCCGAATTTCGCTCTCAAACATTTTCACTGACACCACTGTACCGAAATTTCATACCTATCCTTTCCCGGGGAATAGTTACATTAAGAATCCAGTCTGCCTTCTAAACAAATGGTTCTCTTCCTTTGAACTTACTCCTATGTAAAAACTATTACTTGTGGAATCACATACCAAATTCGTGCTTCATACAAAACACGACACAACATACAGTTAAATTTGATAAAATACGATATATCATCGAGAAGAGGGGATTTAAAATGTTAGTTTTGAAGAGAACACTAAGAGAAATAGAGTATGTTAACATCGGAGGTCACCTAGCTCACTTGGTAGAGCGCACACCGCGAAAGCGTGGGTCACGGGGTCGATCCCCAGTGGTAACATATTTCTATTTCTCTAGTGTTCTTTTTAAAACTAAAATACGATGTGTTTCTTGAAACATTACATTTTATCACACGGTGTCACATTCCGTAGAGTTTTAAGGTCGTGTCGTAAAAGCAAGTACCTTTTTGAAAAGGTCCTTAAAAGCAAATAGTTATTAATTGAACACTGGGAGAGATGACTGGAGGTACAAAATGTGTAAATGGCCTTTCACGAAGGCTCCATTTTGTAAGCTTCCTTAGTGCAAAGTGTAGTGGAAATCCTCAAATTGCAAACTTGGAATTGGTCTTTACTAGAATGATTAATAAACGGAGAGGGATTCAATCTATTCGGAAAAATTCGGATACACCCTTTAATTGTACCCCACGAAGTGGGCTTTTTATTACCTGCAGGGAAAAATTTGCCTTTATGAGTATACGAAGACTCGCTCAAAGTAAGACCTGGCGTAACTGAGCAGTAAGTAAACCAGACCAATCCCCTCTTATGACATTTCTTGGTCATCATGGAAAGGACGGACATTAATCTCGAATTCTATTAGCGTTACGTCTCGACGCCACAGGGCCATATAGCCATATAGGGGTATGCCAAGCCTGGGCATACAGATTATGCCCTAAAAGTTTATGCAAGTTATAGCACTTCCTCAACCAAAACTAGAACACTGAAGCAATCATCGGAATTGTTATAATACCTATAATACCTATGCTTATATCTTCAGAAATCGATTTCACTTACAATGTTGTCTCATCTTATTTTCGCTGGCATCCACAACAAAATCAAAATTTAAGTTTGTAAAGCACAAAGAATTTTGAAAGTATCAAATCCCTGCAAAATTTATACTTCTGTTTCACGGATGATACTTACTCTATTTTACAAGATCTTTTCTAGAAACGTTTGGAATTTGGGATGACTCTAATAAAAACAACACAGTCAAAAGTTGAATCGTAGCGGAGAGTTATTGTTAAAGATTTTACATCATAACGAAAAGTGGTTTACTGCATAGTCATCAACAAACTCAAACCAAATCAAATGAATTTCACAACATTTTCAGGCATTGAAGTAAAAATTATATTCTAAAGAGAAGATATTCAAAATAGTGAAATAGAACATAGCCTGTTATTATCTTTAGTCATAGATTTTGATTTCGATAGGCCTTGTAGAGGTACCTCTTGCGAGTAATTTTATTTTTTTACCATTCTATCCGGATATTACCATTTTTAGGTTGTAAAGCAGCTTTGAAGACGTGCACTTTTCAGAGACTCACCAGCATATTATACTGTTAGAATTTTAGGGTGCTTGTCACACGCGCCTTCATCCTGAAAGCAATTTTATAGAACTGTTTTTGATCAATGATAAAATTAATGATTGACGTCAGGTAATGCCTGGAAGTCATAAGTTTCCTTTACATTTTATCGTCTACGTCCGCCGTACAGGGGCATGCATATTTACTTGAATCAAGCTTTTACTCAACAAAATTTACTTGCTGCGAGCACATCTCAAGATTACCGTAAACTAGGGTTTAAGAAACAGGAAGAATCACGTTCTTACCGGACAATTTGTTTGCTCTTTTCTCCTCGCAAAGAAATTGTAGTATATATTAATTGAAATTCCAAAAGGGAACCACTTCGTAACTACGTTCCGTGAAAAATCTGGTTAAGACAACTCAAAGAAAGCATCCTTACACCCCTAGCATGCTCCTTTCCCGATGCGCTTTTTTGATTTAAAAATAGGTTGAATTGGGTTTCCCTCATTTCTGCAGCGATCAGCAACAATTGCAAGACACCACGATAAACTTGCTGTTTTCAGTTTTAAAACTAACGCATCCTTGTGCAAAAAAAACCTACAGCTATGCTATCGGTATTTGCTGTATATTCTTTTGACTTTAGAGTGTCGGGGAAAAAATCGTCCAAAAGAAGATTATACTAAAAACTACAACCCATGCTAAAGTTTCTTTTCACAGCTCTTGCAGAAAGGATGTGCTATAACGGATTATTCATCATTGTTAAGCGTACCTAATGGATTAAGTGGAGCACCGGGCTCAATCTGGATCTGTGTATTTGCCGAGATGATTTAATTTTATTGATTTTCGTTGTTTTTTGCTATTGATAGCCAGATCGGATATCTAGCAACTCCTTTATTACTCCTTTACTTGTTTTGTTTTACATTTTTTAAATTCTTACGACCAAAGAATTTTTAAAAATGGCCAACGAAATAAGGAGATAACTAACACTTTTCAGGACTTAAACGAAAATTGCCTTTTATTTCGTGGTATAAAGGCACTGTTTCTGTAAGAAAACTCTTGGATACCAGGCTCTCTCAATTAGCACCTTAAATTCTCAGACCGTCATTACAAGGAGCTCTCTGACCTTGTCGTCGGTGTTCTACAAGGTGATATTTTTATACCACTTCTTCTAAAACTTATGTCGGGTGAAACGTTAAAAATTTCTCTTTACTATATAAGAGGAACATATTTGGCTTCCCTGGTAATATTCATTGTAATACGTCTCGCTATTCGTCTGACAAATAACATCTCCCCTCTATGTCTTGCGCGTTTTGTTCTGTGCCCACTGATTTCGATGGAGGGCTATCCTTATGATAAAGCATGTCGTGTGGATATGGATGACTTTCTTACTGTATAGGAGCTTACCCCTCCACAGCGCAGGGAGGCTGACAGTGAAATGAATCTAATCTTCGAATACCATATCTACTAGTGACGAAGGAGGAATGATATGTTTGGAAATGGAGGATCTTCTAAAAGGGCTACCATAAGTAGCTAAAACTGCATGCGACTAGGACTCTGGGTTTTTATCCCCGTCGCAAGGTAACCCACTTTTTTATAACTCTTTAGAACACATTCCCTAGACCTTTTTTCCTGCGGTTTAATATTACAGCTACGAGAAAGCCATACTAACCTCCCTGCACACTGCAGCTATTTGCCCTTCGTCCATACATGTCTCAGTAACAACATCTGTCAGTGAGCCTCCTGCAAGGTACTCCATCACCACCTTAAAGGAACAGAAAACATACGTACATGTCGCAAAAGAATCAAATTGCCACATGGTATCCTAGGAAATCAATGTAATTTATCGGCGCTACAAAAATGAATGTTACCTATGCTAACCCCCAACCCCAAAAAACTCAAGAGTACGAAATGAGATCGTTGTGTTGCATTGCTGCATTTCTTGATCGATACAGTAAATTGTTTAAGATCAGGAAACTAACCATACTAAACGCTATGTAGTTTTGTTATTACCATGTAGGTGTTGAAGCTGCCCATAGTCATGAAGGGAAAAATTTCAAACACCTAATTTACAGAAATGATTTGAAATTTACTTACTTTCCTATTACCTGAGAAATACATTACTACGTTAGCGTTAGAAGGATTTTCAACGGGGTGGGAAATAGTTCTGAAAAATACCTGAACGACCTTTATGAAATTATAATAGTTGAATCTGTCACATTAATGAATTAATACTTTCTCACTTAGAATCTTATTCTATTCAATGTGACCCGTGTTACAATATTTCAATCAGACATATGCAGTGAATGAAAATAAAACGTCAGTCGTTCATTCGGTAATTATTAAGTGAACCACGTCGTCAGAGACTTTAAAACAATACCGTCTCAGGTACATCTGTTCAATGGTTTAAGAGATTTCTACTAGCCAAACTGGTTCAGGCGGATCCCAAACTGTCAGAGGACGGTCATAACTGTAAATGCCTTTCTTAGCCTATATTTACCTACAAATGCAAGAGAGCACGTAGTAAAAAGGGGCGTTGACGCAGTATGTTACTAGTCCGGTCACTGGTATTAGCGACAGTCTCTCAATCGAAGACCCCTGGTGAGCAGTGGGCCCAACATTGAAACTACCCTAAATTAACAGAAAAATCGCCAAACAGGCTAACTAATAATTGAAGGGCAGCTGGTATTAGTAGCCAATCTGGGAGTGAAATCGGTAATCCAGAGGCACTTTGCTCCTGTGAGTGTAGAGTCTGTCGACAAAGTGGCATCAAAGTGCTCACATTCTGACTCACTGCTAAAGCACGTGAGTTTCTTTGCATGTTTTTTTGTTGTAACTGTTCCTCGTGTGTTTGCTGACATGCCATTCCACTGACGTCAAGGGTAAATGGTTACTTGATTTAAACTTCACTCAAACGCTCTGGCTTACCTTAGGCCATAGACAATGAGCAGAATAAAATATCTTCTCTTGTGTTAAATCGTAAACACTTTTATCGCTGAAACAAAGGCACGTACCACAACCTCGCAAACACTGCAACACTCCATAAAACTCTGCAAGGCTTAAATAAAATTTAGGGAAATTGCCATTGAAATGCCCTCTACATACGGGCATGTCTCCTCCTAGTTTAAAACGCCCGGCTACGCTTCTGAGCGCCCCTCGCTTCAATGGCGCATTTTTTTTGCCGTGTGTTACTTATTTGAAGGTGGCCATGACATGACCTCTTCTGGCGACACCAGCGATAGAAAGGATACATGGGGGGGGGGGGGCTAGTATGCCAGTATGTGTATGGTCATGAAATTTCTTGACTTTCCCTAACTTTCACTGGGGATACTCACGAACAATTTATTTTGGTCAAGAAAGAAAGTTTCGCGGTATTGACATTTTCTTGGCTCATTTTAGAATTTTTAGCATTTCAATGTTGTCACTCATCCTTGAAAAACACAGCCATTCCATATTTTACCTCAGATATTTTTTACATATGTGTACAAACTATTAGCATTCATCAAATAATACCAAATACTATAGAATTCCATTTTTTTCCAATTTTGGTAAAAAGCGATGAAACATGTTGCGCAATAAAAACTAATTTATCAGACAAATTGCGCAATATGTACCGAAAAATCAAGACAAAGTCGCATTTTCTAATAAACTTGCCTCAGTCAGTGAATTAGCAGTTACATTTTGTATCGTTTAGGCTATTTTCTTATTATTATTATTATTATTATTATTATTATTATTATTATTATTATTATTATTATTATTATTATAATTATTATTATTCACATGCGCCTTCTTTCTACAAGCACCGCAGGAAAATTTTCGAGGATTCACTGGGCAAAGTAGTTGCAAACTATGCATCTCTTGTGCTTACAATAATAATGTTATTACTATTCGACGACTGGGTTTATTCAATGCGTCTCCAAATTGACGTTGATTGTACAAGAAAACAAGAACAACATTGGATATCACATACACCGCTAAGATTGCCCTGCGCCCTCCAGAGGTGAATCAAAGCATTTTGTAGGTCGGTGAAAAAAAAAATTGAGACCTATCAACAAAGCACATTGGAAAGCAGCATGGGACAAATGACTGCCACTTTGAGTATGATAATGGCAAGATATTGTACAGATAAATAAACACAACAAATAATAAGGAAAATAGAAGTAAGAGAAAATAGAAGTTTGAGAAATTCTTGCAAAACCCCTTACTCAGTATGAAGACAAGGCTGTGTGTACTAAACTGCTATGTTTACCCAGTGTTGACATATCGAAGAAAGGCCTGGTTAATAACAACGGACTTGAGGAAACGTCTGGAGAGCTGTGAAATGTGATTTTTAGGGAAAATACAAAGAATATTGCGGACTGAACGCGTGAGCAACATAGAGGTGTTTAGAAAAGCTGATATGCAAAGAAAACTGGTATGCGACATGAGAACTCGGCAACTATGTTTCTTGGGGAATGTGACGAGGGAAAAGGGGATAGAAAGCCTATCACTGACAGGCCAGATGAAGGGGAAGAGAATTAAGGGAAGACGAAGGACCTGAGGACCTGACTAGAAGAGCAAGGAATTGCAGAGAAAGAAGTTGTGTTGCCGAAGTAGCTAGGTACGGCAGTTAGAGAAGAATAGGAAGTCACTCTTGACAACACAACAAGAACATCAACAATCATACATATAATACACATTTTTCCAGTCATTAGGCTTCCAGCACTAGAAACAATCAGAACACAATATACATTTGGCGTGGAGCCTCTTATTAGATGAATCAGGAATTAACCACTGACGTTCTCCTATATACATGACAAAGTAGCAACGTCATCAGAATCTGGTATTTTAACGCTAAGAAGTATCTCTCAAAACGAAGCCTAACGATCCATTTACTATTTTATTTCTATCAACAAAGTGTGATCAATCATTTTCAAAAAACTCTTAATTTCATTTTTTACAAATTCACATAATTATAAATTTATATCCTATTATTATAT
Organism: Alatinidae sp. Z8VKAUB7J3; assembly: GCA_010016025.2. Taxonomy (NCBI): domain Eukaryota; kingdom Metazoa; phylum Cnidaria; class Cubozoa; order Carybdeida; family Alatinidae; species Alatinidae sp. Z8VKAUB7J3. The sequence continues at coordinate 75,534,010 of JAAAKM020073195.1, read as the reverse complement.
AGTATAGTAAGTCCTGGTGCCTGATGTTAAATTTCTCGCTTTATTGAACCAGTTATACACTAATTTATGAAATTGAAGTAATGTTTCGAAGTATAAAAAGGGACAAGTGGACTTTAAACAACGGTGGAGACCCGTTATTGTCTCATTCATCAACGGAGCGAAAATCGCCATAAATAGAAATATTACGTGAGCATCGGATTCATTTTGCTTTACGTTTTCGCCTGCCACTGATCACAGCAATCGTATGGAGTGAAGTGAGAAAGCCATTGCGATGAATTTATAGGGAACGAGAAGATCATAACACGTCGTAGTCAGTTGACTTGACTTTTTGCCAGATCCAGATCCAGACACAGACTCGGCAATATGATAGCATTCGATTGAAAAGCCATCATGTTCTGACAACTATCAAGAGGATTCGTTTAGGGTATTAGCCAGAGCCTGATCTCCTTTTCATCTTGCCGCTTTACAAGCCGAAATTATCAAAACAAAGAAGCCGGTACTCTGTCGACAAAAAGAACTTCATTACAATTTACGCCGTTTTCAATAACACGAGTCGCAGAAAAGGTGTAGCTCTCGTTTCTGCTATTTTCTACAACGTGTTTTAGTCTTCTCGTTTCCTATATTTTCATCGTAAAAGCTTTCTCACTTCTCTTGATACGATTGCTTTCATTAGTGCAAGAAGAATATTTTTTGATACGATCTACGGTAGAGATTCATAAAATAGCTGACAGGTTATCCAGAAGTTTCAGAGGCTCGAGATCCGGTCCAGTTCTCGTAACTTTGAGGAAGATGTTTACTCTTCTTGGTTGCACTTAGGTGTAACTAAGTTTCTTGGGTGTAATAGCAAAACATCCTATAGATCCCATTCGTACAGCTGGTACTAGTCACTGTTCTACATGTAATGAAGCAGAACTAATTTTGAAGACCACGCCCTAGCTGTGGGGTTAGTTTTGGTTATTAAATCACCTTAAAATATGCCTTGCATAGAAAGGGTGCCATATGAATGTAGATTTGTTGTGGTTTAAGGATATTGTGATGCGACTATTACCGTTACTAAGGGACGCAGCATTGTGAGGTAGCGTATGTTGTTGTAATGTCCGCGGCCAAGGGGCACAGAAGCATACTTGGAAGAGATAAAGAACAACGACGCTCTTGTTGAAAGCAATACAACGTTGCAAGGTTAGCACCTTTTGCTGGAGAGCAAAAGTAAAAAGTAAGGGGTGCTGCAGCAAATACTATGAAGACATTCCAGAGTGTTAAGCAACTATTTAATTTAATGTGTGGTGTTGTGTGATTACCCTAACTTCTTCTTCGTCGTGGTCTTCTTCTTCTTCTCCTTTTTCTTCTTCTTCTTGTTCTTCTTCTTCTTCTTTTACTACTACCAGCTAGGGAACGTTCGTGTGGCAGTCAGCATTTGTTTCCCTATGATTCTATCATTGGCATCTGTCTCGCTTGATCCTGTCGACTTCAGGTCGGATTTGATGGAGTCTAGCCAAGTCTAGAAGAGACGTGTCCAGTTTGCTGGGCATAGTGCACGTGCCACAGATGAACTTGTTTCATCGTTTGTACTATGGAGGCACCCATCATCTAACAATCGGTCTCGTAAGTTAACCTTTCCAGAGAGGATACATAGAGATACATCTTTTGCCAGAGAAGACCTTTCAGGAGCTATGAAAGATAGCAAACACTGAAAGAGTGTAGTAAATTCTATCTCGGATGAGGCCGCAAGATGATGATAATGATGATGCAACTAGGTTTTTTTTGTATTTTACATGATAACTTCTACCTTAGTGTACGTTAGTAAACATCGAAAGAAATAGCATATATAACTATAAGCAGATTTCTCTCGAGAATTTTTAAAGCTATATTACTGCCCCTGTTGTGGTTATATGTAACTAAAACTGGTTATAGTAGCATGCAACTATAAAAAATTCAAAAACTTTGAAAAGGATGCTCACAGGTTGAATGAAGATTGCCTTCCTAGAAGATTTCTTTCTCAGTCCTTTCAGTGAGGCAGAATACAATATCCGCTTATTAGCTTCTGATAAAATTTCAATCAGATTGATAATTTAGCTATATTGCTATTATTGCAATGATAATTGTAACTAAGAATAACAAATGTTAAGAAATACAAGGTAGCAAAATACATTGTTTCAGCTACTCTATTTTCAGTTCATCCGTGTTAAAGAAAATAATTTAAGCAAGATTGCATTTATTTCTTCTATATTTCCTTTGACATCTTTCGTGTGATCAGTTTCTATACATCGGTAGATATTTTTGAAATTTGTCTCATTTATATTTGTATGCATCTTAAAGAGATTATAGTTGTATGGAACTATACACAGGGTGAAATTGTAAGGGAGGTTTATACGGTAAAAGTCCTTTCTGACTCGTTTTGCATAAACACAGATACTGAAAATTTCCAAAATTTCCAAAATTTAAATAGGAACCCTTTATATACATATTTGTACATTGAATTTAATACCAAGATCTGATCCTGATCCAGATACTTCACAAATGCTCTATATTTCAAGGTCTTTGATATGAATCAAGGAGGATCAAATCTGTTCCGTGGTTGACACAAATATATTCCACGATTTTAAATTCCTGAGTACATTTTCATTTTGCTCTATCAGTTCAAAACATGGTATATTTATACATGTCTTGCTTGGTAAGTGGTAAGGATACTAATAGTTTTCACAATCAGCTGGTTTTTTTCAGCGTTCAGTATGTTTTGATTAATTGTAACATAAGAACAGAATAACGCTGGCTTTGCAACATCCAATGTTTTTAAGTCCCTCCTATCAGGCATCAAGTCATACTGAACCTGTCAAGCAATTCCAAAAATTACATGATATATTGACTTAAACGGACATGTACCGGAAATGGTATAGCTACTTTGATTGTATAAACGGTTACATTATCGTACAGCGTTGTATTCTCTCGTTGTTATCTGGTATAGGTTCACTGACCTTATTTTGAAAAACAAAGTCCTGCGCAAGATACAACAATCTGGCATAATGGTTAGAGTCATTTCCCATTATCATCAAGTTTCGATACCATCAAACCACTATCATCAGAACATTAAAGTAAAACGAAATACTTAGGGTCTAAGTCAGTTTTTACCAAAACATACTACACAAAATCAAGGACGAACTGAGAGACACTGTGGGCATTTGGACAGCAAAAGAATGCAGAACGTAGATTAACATTCAAAGTTGGTATTTAGCAAGCACTCGTAAAGTAATAATAGTACACTTTCAAAAGTTGCTGAAAGAACCCCACAAAAGCTGGCTTAAACAATCGGTATGAGTTTTATACTTAGTGGGAAGCGCGTAGCGACGAAAGCAGGAATTGCGGGGTTGTTTGTCCGATAGGCTCCATCAGTAAAGCCAAGTCATCAACCTAAATACCTAATTTCTAATCAAAAGGATCACGTCAAAGCCACTGGCATTTTTAAATCTGATAATAGCAAATTTGACACAGCTACCCTTCGACGAGCCACTACCTGCATGCCAAAAGGCAGGGGAACAAAGCAATTTGACACAGATTCTAAACTTACATAATAGAAGCTACATGAAGCTTGGGAGCTGATGAATCTACCTCAAACAGTGACAAAAAACTGGTGTACAATAACATTTGGGCAAGAATGACAAAATTCAGATAATGCATCTATTACACATCAAAATAATATGGACATTTAAAATATAGACTTTTCGACTCAGTCATTCCCATGGACGGTAAAGTTTATCATGTCTTGAATCTCTATCTTTTTGCAAAATATGTTCCAAGAGAAACTTCTTCCATCTTCGGGCTAATGGAACTGGTAAGTGTCGCTGTTTTCATGAGGCTGAGTTTTGAACTTCCCCGGGATCTGGGATCGAACTAGGTGATGACGTGGCGCCATACCGATCTTGTGTTTCTTGGTGTTTTTCCTGATGACTGGATACCATATGTGTGAGAGTCGGTATGAGATGTTGTTGATGTGGTTGTGCTAATGTACATTAAGGAGTGGATAATTTCTTTGCTTTTTCTGGTGGTTCCGTTGATCTCAGTGTCTACAATTCGGTTGTTTTCTTAATCAAAGGTGTGTCCTTCCCTCCAAAACTGATTCCGCGATCTCTTGATTCTTCATCATCATCTTTCGGCCTCAGCCGAGATTGAACTCACCACACCTTTCCAGTATTCTCTATTTCATAGCTGCTAACAGATTTTCCTTAGGAATTGTTGTGTCTCGTCTGATCCTATCTGGAAAGGTTAACTTACGTGACTGACACTTCAAACCCTCTTATGTTGATGATACTTTAAAATATACTAGCACCCCCTTTCTTTAAGTGGCACAAATTACCACACAAGAATGAGAAGAACGAGAAGAAAGAGAAGAACGAGAAGAACCAGAAGAACCAGAAGAACCAGAAGAACCAGAAGAATGAGAAGAACCAGAAGAACCAGAAGAACCAGAAGAATGAGAAGAATGAGAAGAGCGAGAAGAACCAGAAGAACCAGAAGAACCAGAAGAAGAACAAGAAGAACGAGAAGAACCAGAAGAACCAGAAGAACCAGAAGAACGAAGAAAACGAGGAGAACGAGGAGAACGAGGAGAACGAGGAGAACGAGGAAAATCAGAAGAACCAGAAGAACCAGAAGAAGACTGAGAAGAACGAGAAGAATGAGAAGAACGAGAAGAATCAGAAGAACAAGAAAAATGAGAAGAACAAGAAGAACAATAAATAAGACAATGATGATTGCCATGATGGTGACCATGATATTGGTAATGATGATAATGTTGTCTACAACGTTAATGATTAGAATAACAATATTCGTATTTTGTTGCCATTCAAGGACCAAGTCTCGGCGAAAGTCGTTAAGAGACAATTAGGCAATCTCAATGTTAGAGTTGGGGTTGGTATTTTACCCATATTCGTAAACTGCAAACTAGGTGATCTTTTGACGAATAAGGAACCCAAGCCCTCTTTTATCAACCAGCAATGTGTTGTGTGCAAATTCAAATGTGACTTGTGCGCTGCAGGCTATGCAGGTTAAACACGTAAGCATCTTTTCCAGCGCGTGGATGGACACAAAAGGAAATCTTCCTCCATCTACACGCATTACTGCTTACTAGGTGTAGAAGCAAGCCTGAATAATTTTTTTTATTTTTAGTTAAAGAGACGCTATACATTCGCACACTCAAGCCTAACTTGAATGTTCAAACAAACTCCATCAAGGCAAACGTTTTTATTTATATTTTGCATATTGTATACAAGTATTAAAAAATTATCGTTGTACAGTTATTCTTTATCCACCTTGATAATGGCGTCAAGATGACACCGAAACGTCGGGAAAAGATGCTGATATTACTTTTCACATAACGTTAGTGATATTTGTAATAATCATGAAGATAACAATGAAAATAGTTACAGTGATACTAATAATAACTATGCGGCTCAATGATAAAATTAATGTTGATAATCACTGTTATGATGATGATGATGATGATGATGATGATAATGTTGATGATGTTGATGATGATGATGATGATGATGATGACAACGGTGATAATGATGATGACAACGGTGATAATGATGATGATGATGATGATAATGATGATGATGATGATGATGATGATGATGATGATAATGATGATGATGATGATGATTGTTGCTGTGTTACAATGCATTTTTGCTTTAAAGTATATTTGTATGCCATGTATTTTGTTGCAACTTGCCTTTGCAGGCCTCCAATATTGCTTGCAGTGCATGCAAATGTTTCATGTGGTTTGTTGCATGGTTTATCATGGAAAGTTTTCTAGTGTTTGTAGCTTCAGTGATGTGATCAAAGCAAAAAAAAAAATCGGCACATGATATGGAAGGCAACTCTGGTGTTTGTGATCTGCAGGCTTTGGGGTTGTTTTAACATGCGTATTCCTTGAACTCAGATCTAGTTTTTGTTTCTAATTAACTATCTGAATAGTTCACATTGCATTTAAATAACATTCATTCTGATCAGGAGTTTGTACCGAGAATGTTTGTGACTGATATATGGTAGTTTTTCCTTTCTTGACTTTGCACGGCATGAATAAAACCTACTCGGTGAAGCCAGAAACCCAAAGTGAGCATAAAAATCGCTGTGTGCAAACTGACGTCATTGGAACAGTACCCAGCAATCGTAGAATGGGAACTGACCTTAACTAATTACCCAAAATTCAGAATTTTTACCCGTTGATGTCGATCGGGTTACCGGTGACCATAAAATTATCTCTGAGACGGCTGGGTCGATGATTCCTCAAATAAAAGCTGATTATCATCATTTCACCTGAATTCCAACATATAAAAAAATCAGTTTTTTGATCAACCAGAAACCTTATGGAATTGAAAGGGTTAAAACCTGACTACTAATTACAGTAAGTACTTATTCTCCTAGATCGGCTACATCCAGTTCAATGGATTGAAGTATTTTAGGGTGTTAATTGGCTCAATTCAGTAATGAAATGATATATGATAAAAAGCAGTACCCTTCTAGGATTAAAAGGGACTATCCAATAAAGAAAGTACGCGTCTTACTTGAAGGGACAGAACGAGTCCAATGAATTGAATCATTTTAAGATTGTCATTGTTTCCATTCAGTATTGCAATGAAAAATGATAATAATAAGTAACTTTCAATGATCCGAAACGGACAAACTAGTACATTAAGATCTTGTCATACTTGAAAGGGCAGTTCTAGTTTGATGGATGGAATTATTTTCAGGTTGCTATTACTTCTATTGAGTTTCAAAAGTGATAAATGAATGAATAGAATGGAGTGGAAGTTTCCAAACTCCACTTTACATCAAAGTAAATACTTGTCTCACTTTAAGGGACACTTTCAGTTCGATGAATGGGCGTCTTTTCAGACAATCACTATTTCCGTTCAGTTCGAAATGTGATCAAGTATAGAAAAGAGTTCGGTGCAAGGAATCGAACCGAACTTTACATTACCGTAAGTTTTACTTGACACCTCTAGCTCGATGGATAGAAGTATTGATAGTCATTATTTCCATTGATTATTAACATAACTATAAACATAAAAACTGATACACCCTGGTGGCCAGATTGCATAAAATGTTCAAACAACCCACTCTGTGGTACACATTCCCCCCCCCCACCTGTCTTGACGTTTTAGTAAATTAAGAAACTGTGATTTATAGTTGTCAAAGAATGTTCGAAATTGAGTGGTTGTGCTATCTACACACGAAATATTACATGCTTTGCATCGTAGAATGTATACCACATATTTTGACCTACAGTTTAGGAGGGCTCAACAGATGTTGAAAAACGGTCATTATTTTGGTTTGGAAAAGTGCATATTTTTAAGTAGTTGAAAACATCACAATTTTTTTCATTTTGCATGGACCATAACCCTTACTCTCTGGACCTACAACCTGCAATAGCCTTGACGCTCCGGTTTGTCTTTAAGCGATTTTGCCAGTTCCAATTTCCTGGCCAGAGTAATAAATAGATCACAATGCACTGCCTTGTTCCATTCTTACATGGCAATGCTGACGCTATTTGACACTTAGGTATATACAATCCTAACTGCATACATATATATACTTACTGACTTCCCCTGGGTGGACAACAACTTCAATCTTTCCATGTGGGCACTTATAATAGCATTCTGGGGGTGGGACAATTGTCCATCGTTTGTGCCCTTTGATCTGGGCCTGCCATGAGGACTGTTGCACGTTATCAATCTAAAAAGTTAAGAAAAAACAGTTTCAAACTAACATGTATTCTCGAAATGCATTAATGTAAAGATGGATTGTAGGATTAGGGAAGTTATACACAATAAAATATAAATCACAATGTTTCTACACTGTGGTAAGACATTCCAAAACAGTCTTCAAAGTACCTAGACTCTATTTTTAAAGGTGATTTATCACTTCATAATGCCTCTGATGTAGTTTAAAAAGGTGAAGGGGGTGGAGGGTGTGGGAGGGGGAGACTTGCTGCCTCTGCAAGGATGCTATTGTAGAGATCCAAATTGTATAGAATAGTTGGGGAAAGTTCGAAGCGGTGCTTCTCAAGTGATTTCATATTCTCAAGAAATAAACATTGAGTAGAAATTGTACCTGCAATGATGAGACAAATAATGATTGAATTTGGACGAGAATTTTGGATATGAAGTTAATTTAAAGAAGTGAGTTGGTACAGTTACTTCATAGTGAATATATGATAGTAAAGGGCCTAATCAAATTCCACATATGGTAATCTGGTGGGGAAATCATAGTGCGGGGAAATCATAGTGCGGGGAAATCATAGTGTGGGCAGCAGTTTACAGTAATAGAAGGTACAAACACGTAAAAAGGAAGGCGAAGACAGGCAAATGTGGAGGAACTGATCTGCACTGGAGCCTTTAACCCATAAGTGGAAATAACATCCTTAAGCAGGTGGTTTTATGTCGCCTTCTATCCTTCTTTTCCACCACGGTTCCTTCTTTTCCTTTAGTTCTAGTTTCTTTAGCCCCATTTGCTCTGTAATCCACACACTTGCAGCTCTTATCAAGTTGTTAGTTTCTGTGATGTTTTTAGTCTTTATTTGTGCAAGCGCAGCATTTACTTTCGCTGTTTGACTCCTAAGAGTACTCTTATCAACTTTTTTGAACATAACTCCTTCACATGTTTTACCTTTCGCGTTATTACCTTTAACTCTTCAATGATTTGTTTTATGTTCCTGCCTTAAGTTACCATCCCCTTCTTCTACTTCTCCAATGTCTGCCTTTACATCTATTTCGATGTTATGTTGTTCACTATATGATTCTCTGTGGTGGTTTCAGTTTGATCATTAACTTGATCATTAGCTTCATCAATAACTTCTTCCCGTTCTAGATCATTTCCTCTAGCTTCATGTCCTTTTTTCCTTCTGATCCCTTCCAGTTCTAGTTCTGAAAGCCATCCATTTTTCCGAATTGCTCTTGCTTGGTCACAAACTCGTTGCCCCCTTTCATTCCACTCCCGAAATAATCTTTGTCGGTATCCCCTAATAGGTTTTCCCTCTTCATTAAATGGTTTACTTCTATAAAAGCATTCCATAACAACCTTATTTACTTCCTTATTCCATTTCATTCGAGCAGTCACTTGATGACGACCGGGTCTCCGCTGCTGAGCCTGAGAACACCTGCCGGGCTAGGCACCTTCACTCGAAGTTCCAGTACCATTCACGCCGTTGTTCTCATTATTTGAAAAAGACATTACATTCATAAAGAAGATTGTGGTGATAAGGTGACACAAACACCAGTAATTTTATTGAGACACCAACTCTAGGAAAGTTGCTAAACCAAAGCTCAAGACTCAATCCTGGTCATAAGGCAAAGTTAATCCCGTCGGACGCCAACCCGGAATTTCACACGTACGGACTGTTTTCTTATTCGGAATTTTCCTTCTCCTAGGAAGATTCTCAACCAAGATTTAAGACCCCTCCCTGGCCTCCCTGTTTTTTAAATTCCCTCAGCCGAACATTGTCTCACACTGAAGTGATTAACCTAGTTACCAAACTGAGCGGAATAAAAGATCATCACAATACATCAACAAATCTCACACCTAAGTGATTAACTATGTTACAGATCAAGGGAAACAAGAAACAAGGAAAGAAGGTGAGACTTTTTCATCTGACGTTCTCCAGGTCATAGACCAGTTTGCCTTAAAAGGCTCAAAGAGGCTGGTCTCCCCTTGGTAGGATATCCCCCCGCCAGTTACCAGCTGATGTTAAAAATGTCCCCCGGGGTTACCATTATTATCATTATTATTATTATTATTATTATTATTATTATTATTATTATTATCACGACACTACCAAATGGCTTATACCTACAGGCACAACTTCAGTTGGTGAAGAAATGTGTATTGCAGTTTTACTGATTCTTATAACCCGGTAATTAATTTGCTCAAACGTTTTCCACCAAGGACATTCTTATTCCAATCTCCCTCCACCCCCTATTAATTTTAACGTAATCTCCTACCCATGACAATTTTTGGAGGAGGTACTTTGGCGGGCAAGTAGTAAATATCTTTATTAAAACCACACATTAAAAAGGTGAAAGTGGCCTTTTACGAGGCTCGAAGAAGAATGAAGACGCACATTACAGATGTTAGCAATAATACTGTCATTGAGCATGAGGATGAGGGAAACATTTTTAAAATCTTGGAAGGAATGTAGGAGACTACCATGACTTTAAATAACTGGCTAGTGTTTGTGTTGTATTACCCTTCGTTTAGGAAGTTGCAGTTGATTCAAAACATTGATTTTTGGTTTCATTTTTAACACTTTTTGTCCAGACCCCGTCCATTACGTTTTGGGGGATTTTCCAATCCCCATTTATTCCAACCTTCCTTCTATTAGGAACCCAGGAGTACTTTTCAGCTGATTATCGATCTCCTAAATTCAGTTGTAATCTTATTGGATTTGCATGTTGCTTTCAATTGCTTTTCAGTTTAACGTGAAGGCGGAAAAACATATCTGAAGAATATAAATATTAACTTTATGAGTATTGTTCCATAATATTACTGCTCGAAATACCGAAAACATGGTGCTCAATACCTTTTTTCATCTGACACTTCTCGTGGCACACTCGTCATAAACGATCCAAATGAAATGAACGAAACTTTGTACGCAACAACAATTTGGCAATAGCCAATCAAAATTTTGGCTGCCTGAATTGTTTTGTGTTTTTAGACCAATCGGCGTCGACTACAACTGTAGATTGATTGAATAGGCCCAATGAGAGAACGAATTCTTCTCTTCTGAAAATCAAAGGTTTTCTTGCTTCTATGTGGAATGGCATTTTCCAGCCCCCCATCTGTTCCGCCGCCCCCTCGTTTATGAAGTTTTGGGGATTTTTCCAACCCCCGATTTATTTTAAGCCCCCTTCTATTAAGCACCTGAGAGTAATTACTCCCTGCTGACAAATCCAAGGAAGTTTACGTTTCCTTCATTTTGATGTTTTCATCGATGACTTTCTTGCATTCTGTACTGTTATTGAAGTATTGAGCTTCTTAATAATAAAAACCTGGGAAAAACTTTGAAGTAAAGATCATAACCTTAAATTATCATAACACCTGGTTTCACTGACATAACTCCCGTTTTCATCAAATTTCTCCATCTTTCCTTTCCATCTTACTCAAATTTTCATCCATCCATACCTAGCCACCTGCACAGATCTACGAAAATGTACCAACAAGCTTGCGAAAGCCGCGACCCACACCGAGAATGTTATCAGAGTAATAACTGATGTACAGCGTAAAAATGTGCGCATAAAGAACAGCGTGATTTGCCCTACCGTCGTGGTGAATACGGGACAATCAGCAGCCGTCACATGGAGTGAAACAGTGCATGTGCTAATGCTATGGTGCAATTTACAACATTACTGGCTCCGGCGTCATGCTGGCAAAAGCACCAATCTTTGGGACACGAGGTTACTAACTTTTTACACTTAGCCAACTGGACTTTTGATATTAATTTGCAACGCGAGTAATGATAATGGAAGGACTGAGGCGTAGCATTGTCACGTTTTTCATTTACAGACATGCACAGTGTAACAGAAGCAGAAGAGTATTTTATTCCAATATCCATGGAAGATAACAAGCAGCCCGTTGTAAGGATGAAAGTGGACAGGTGAGCTTGTTTTCTTGCAAAGCTTGTCTTGAATTGCCTAAAGCCTTATGTTCCTTTCTGTAGTGGAAAGTTCTCGCGCTGTTGTGTTGTTTTCAACGGGATAAATGTGGTGAATAGGAGAAGTGGGAGCTGGTTTGCTAGATGTCATTTTTGCTACTGTAACATGAATACTTGTCTTGAATACCTTAAACAAATACAAAAATACGTATCATCGGAGGTCACCTAGATCAGTTGGTAGAGCGCACACCGCGAAAGCGTGGGTCACGGGTTCGATCCCGGTGGTGACATATTTTTTATTTCTCTAGTGTACTTTACAACAATTTAGAAAAATACGTTTTAGAAAGTTTTTAATCACTGTTTATGACTGTTCTTTTGAAGATAGTACTGAGTATCTTTATGTACTTATTCACTACAAACGTTTAGGCTTTTGAAATGCCATTTGAGCATATTCGGAAGCCACCAGCTGAATTCTAAGAAATTCATGCAACTTTGTGACAAAATCGGTCGGCCTTTTTAGTCTGTTATAACATAAATTAAAATAATGTGGTTTTTCATGATTTTCGAGTTTTCAATGCTATCACAGCCGTTTTGTAGCAAGGAATAAAATATTCCATTTATTTCTGTTATCTTTTTAGCCAGTACTTGTCGAGCAGCGAAAACCTCAAGGAACAGCTTTGCGAGGTAAAGACACGGCTCGTATGGGTTTCAGTTACTTAAGCCCTTCAATAAATAGTCGGGCCGGAAGCACAGTAGAGTTATGTGTGACACATCTCCATTGCATCAAACAGACGCTACCACTAAAGCTATCATGTCATTCTTATATATATAGTTACAAAAACGTAAAGCGTTGGCATAGTGATAGTTTCGCGTTGCAGTGTGTACGCTGCACGAAAGCGACAAGTGGAAGTAAAAGAAATTGTTTTTTAAAGAAGTGATGTACTGCTTATGAATAGTGTAAGTTATTAGATGCAACTAACTGTGTTACTTTTTAAGCAGTGTAAAAGGCTTGGTGACTTTTTTTTATCACGCGACAATTGATCACGCGACGATTCATCACGCGACAATCCATCACATCGACGAAGTGATGAATAGTTGCGTGATCAATTGCCGTGTGATGAAAAGTCGTAGCACCAGTGTAAAAGCCTCTTGTGCCCTTTCAATGCCTAATCAATTGCTTTACATCATTTTTGTGAAACTTTGTTGTTTTCCCACTTGCTATATTAGAGACGTCAATGCATGGACACTTTATACGTTCACGAAGAAATAGCAATCATTACACGTTGCATATTACTAAGATAAAGTGTGCGAATTATATGAAAACAGCCCTGTTTAGGTCAATACACCGACATTCTAGGGCAATCTGTTGTGATGACCGCTGACCGTTGTTGTTGTTAAAGTGTTACAAGTCCCTTAGGCAATAGAAAAAATCATCCAGGAAATTTCGGTTTCTACGTTTTCGTCGATTTTAACCTTTTGGCCGGCATTTCTCCATATGGGTACATTTAGTTAATAAAATGCGTTTCTGGTATATGGTTTAATTAATAAGGAAAAAATGTTTAATAATCTATTGTAAAAGAGTGCGAGCCTCGTAGAGATTTCTTTAAAGTCAGAGGTCAGGTATTTGAAAGGGAAGAAAAGGGGAGCTTAAAATTATGCGAAATTTTTGAGTCATTAAGAAAGAATTTTACTGCATCGGAGCTGCAATTTTGAATGTGTCATTTACCATAATTTTCTGCACATTATTGCTTATATTATGCGTAGTTATTCATCAAAAGACTTCGTTCAACTCACCAAGTTAATACTTTGGCATTTTAAAATACTTACATTCGCATATCAGAATGAGTATTGTCAGCATGACAAACCTTTCTTGCCCTTTTTAAAAGTTATCAGACTGAGACTTCTCTCATATTAGCTATGGTATAAAAATGCAGGACTGCTTGTAGACATCGTTGCTATACTTATGTTAACGTATTGTATCAAATGGATACTGTGTAGAAATTCATTTTTACTGGGGCCACCCAATATTTACTCTCTAACCATGATTTTCCTCCGGGATCAATCTTCTCATGGTTGTCTTTATTTTTAAGAACTGCGTGTACTTGCAGCTGGCAACGTTCCCAAATAGTAGCATGGGTAGTATCTTGATATCCAATAACCCTAGACGTACAAACGCCGTACTATTTAAAGCCACACCACTATAGTTAGGTATACCAGGTATGAGTTTAAAACAGTTTAGTTTTCGGGTATCGCCAGTTAACGGTTTCGAACTTATTTAGTCTAAGAACGAGGTGGCGCATGGTATAATCAAACTGTCCGATGGAAAAAAGAGACCATTGTAGATTAATGGGAGTTCTACTAAGATATGTCATGAATGGTAAAGAAACATTTTTAGGAATTCTTCTGTCGTAGAGTGACGAGATCATTAAATTCTATGTAACGTGCTGCTGCTTTAGTTCTAGTTTGAAAGAAAAATCTACAATCGTGTTTCATTTGAAATCTCTTTCATGAATAGTTGCAAACCATGTGTAAGACAGGCTTTGTTATTAAAAGAAAAATATAGTAAAGACGAGAGCTGGGAATTTTGCTTCCCGTTGGCTTAAATGGTCTCCAGTCGACTTTATGTTCGTATCAGTAGTGTACTGTAAAGGTTTCCTCTCTCCTAAATGAGTTCAATGCACTGTAGGTACAATAGTCTTAAAGCTTATGAAAAATTATTAAGGACAAGGAAATCTAATTTTTAAAAAGTAGAAAGAGAAGGAGCACCTCCCACTGCCCATTGTAGTCAACATTTATTACGATGTACCAAAATAAACCTTTTTTGATTTGCTAACTAAACGACAATGAGTACAGCGTAGTTTACTTTGTTATATGTAAACAACGTAGATGTTTTCTACATAACAATTCCAGTAGCTGGAAAATTGACCTTAACCCCCCTGGTCATTTATACTTTTATAATCTTATCAACAGGCCGCCCTTCAATTATCATCAGGTTTCTAAAGTACATAGCACCCGGTACACTTACCTTCTAGGGGGGTCATCCCAGTTCTTCAAAAGCAGCTACGACAGAATAAATTCTTTGAACAGTCCTTATGATTATGACAGCATTATGCATTATGGAACTTATTACTTCTCCATTCAATACTGGAAGAAGAAAACAATTGAAACGAAAGACCCCAAAGATCAACATCGGATTGGACAACGAAGAGCTATGAGTACTCAAGATGCATTTCAGATCAATCAGATGTACTGTAAAGGTATATTTCATTAAATTTATTTCACTGACCTTATAGAGAATCACGACTTTATTGGATTTTCTCATCTTTTTTAGGTTTGTTTTAATTTGCATTTTTAACAATGAGTTATTCTATAATATTTTAGATTTCTTATCAGCCTCATTACGGATTGTTTGTGATATTTAACATTTGATAATTTCTGGTTCTGTTACTCTGCATGCCTTTACATTTGCTTTCTCTTATGCAACTTTTAATGGTTTTGAACTTTCGACTGAAATGGGATTATGGCCACAACAGTTACCATTAGCGAATAGCTGTTAGCAAAATAGTTACTCCCCAAGGTTAAAAAACTATGAATATATTTATTTGACTACAGACACTAATTTTTTTTCATATATGTATATATGTATCATTGAACAACTACAACACATCCCAACAGATAAAGAAATGGCTAGAACCCGCCTCCTAACCAGAGAGGACTTCTGCGAAATTGTAAACATCGAGATTTTGGAAAATATGCAAACAACTTGTACATAAAAATTGTAGCTGTATGTCTTAGAGCTCTTGTTACTTTACGTTTCAGCCTTTGCATCTAGGACCCTCACAGTCCACATGACAACACAACACCTTTTGTCAATCTATCATTGTCTGGTTCATATGTTTTAGTCGTCTTAACAGGGATTCCATGATCATAGGAGTCACCGATAAATGCATTGTATACGAGGTCATAAGTGGAATGCCTTGATGATTTCTCAAACCACTTCAACAATCGGTCACCGATTTTTTTGTATAATGGTTTTCGAAACAGTTAGTAATTTCCCTATTTGAGTTTTCCTTACTCTATTTTGGAGCGTATTTCCAGGAATTGTCCGGAGACTTTGGTGACAGACTCATTTCAAACGTTTTTAGCATGTTTTTTTCGACTTGTCTTAAGGTCTTTGGCTGGGCTACATACACAGCAATTGGAAGTATAAAGAATTAGTACAGTCTGACTTTAAGGGGTTGACGGTATGCCATGATTATTCCTAACTGATTTTTGAAAAGGGTATATGGAAGCTAAACCAATCGTTGGCATTGGTTCCAGGAACTACTCCACCCAAGAAAATAAATTCACTTAAATTATCATGGGAGTGGCCATCAAGTTTCAGTTGTTGGTTTTCTGTTGTTCATACTTTAAATTTTGCACCGCTCACCAACAAATCTCACTTCTTTACATACTCTTTCAAGCCTTTGTGACAGCATTCAAAGTTAGAGCACAGTAACCTTGTATCATCGTCAACTAACATGTAAACAAAGCTTCAGGCATAACAAACTGTCAGAGTTAGTAGTAGTAAGGTACAGAATTACATTTTCAAGAAAAATATTAAGCAAATTCGATGACTCGATGCACACTTGTCTTACTCCAATTAAAACAGCGGACCACTAAGCGAGGTGATGTACCACACTTTGCTGACGCCCGTTTCAGTAAAAGCCTCTTAAATGCTCTTACTGGCATTGACAATAGAGCAATAGCTATATAGTTTCCTGGATCAGACTCATTTCTTGTATACATCAGCCAATATCATTTTTGACCAGTCATTACTCCATATATTTTTTCCGAAAAGTTACTATACTATGTTTCAGCACTTTTGCGATGATACCATCCGTTTCAGGTGCCTTTCTCTTTTTCATTTGCTTTCTAACTGATTTTATCTCCTGAATAATGGGTGGCTCGTCAAGGACGTGACAGGTAGCTGCTTTAAAAAACGGCAATCATGAAATACGTGGACACGGGGTGCATTGATATGGACCAAACAGGATGAAAGTATTGAAACAACACATGCAAATATCACTTTTACAGGTGTAAAGCCTCTGCTTCATAAACATCATAACAATAGAATAGAATAGAATAGAATAGAATAGAATAGAATAGAATAGGAATAGAATAGAATAGAATAGAATAGAACAGAATAGAATAGAATAGAAATAGAATAGAATAGAATAGAATAGAAGCTGCATCAGAGATGAGAGACGTTCTATATTCTAAAGAGTTTTTGTGACATCCAGATTGTCAAAAGCCTTAACAAACAAGAAAACCTGATATATTTATTAATGTTGCAGTTTGCAAATAAAAATAATTATTTCATTCCTTGTTACTTGCAGCAGTAACCATCAAGACTAGCAAGAATACAACAGAGCACAACCGTACCAAATAACACACAGGCTTTCAAGTTAACCTAACAATGCAACGATAAAGAGTGCAAAAATGCAATAGTTAATTTGGCGATCTAGAAAGTTAATGCCAAATCTCTGTCACCGTCAGCATACTTCTTTTCCGTCTCGCAGTAAAGTTTTATCAATGCTTTTTTGCCACCTTAAACTCATACTTTGTACCCAATAAACACTTTGTGAGTCCGTCCGACGGTTATGTTAGAGAGGCGTTTGCTGTGTAGCGTTTGGAAACCAAAGATAAGAGGTGGAATGCTCCTCGGGTACTTAACTCTTGAATAAGGATATCTACGTGTAAAATGTAACTAATGAAACTAGTAACGACCTTAAAAGGAAAACACTCACTAAGAGCGTCGAGGGACGGTAGGAAAAGAAGAAGGCTCTAATGTCATTACGATAGAATTAGTTCAACTGTATAAAAATTGTACAAATTGACTGGATGTGGTCTGTGTAATGATGAAATAAAAATTCAAATTTAAAAATAACAATTTTAAACAAAATACAAATGAAAAGAACACCACTTTGCTCTATTTTGTCATTGATTGACTCCTAGTAACCTGTTCTCTGAAGTCCTAGAACCTGTATAAAGCATTTCTTAGAAAACTTTTCAAAACTCTGGTACGTTAACCAAACAACGAAACTCTTACGGATTTATCTGAAATGCTTCTGTGCTCATTTGACATTAGCAGCCCTTTACCAACGTTGCTTTGTCCAAAAGTATAAAAAATTGTGCTACTCAAGTATATAGTGAAGAATTCAAAGACCTCTCCTTTTCCTTAAGATGTGTTCAATGATTTTATGAACACCACAACTCTGTCGGTTGAGTTTAGTCTTAACAACGCGGCGTTGTGCCAGATTAACGGAGTTACTGAGCTCGCACCTTTTGCCAACTTTAGCCTCTATGCACATTAGTCTCCATTAAGGTAAACCTGTTAATAAATAAAACGTTTCGTCTGTCTGTTTATTATCATTGTGTTGATGGCACTGTCTTCAAAAGCGTAGAGGAGTGTGGGCACCTTCTCTCCAGACTTAATGAATTGTATTCTTACATAAATTAGTTAAAAAGAAAAAGAGATTAGTATAGCTGTATGTATGAGGAGAATTTGCGAGAATTCGTTATTTAAATATTTTCACAGTTTTCCCAGCTAGTATTTTCAGTGTCGTGTTTAGTACTTATATGGATCAGATGTTTGAGCTCAGAATTTTTATTACAGATTACCTTGAAATTAAAGATATGTCGTTCTGAGAAGTAGGAGGGTGCATGACTTTTTTTCGTTACCGCGCCATAGCTATATAATACCAAAGACTTTAAAGTGTTTTATATTGTTGACCCCGTTTTACAAACTGGCATTATATATTGGTCGAGTTTACTTTAAGTGGACTCCTAACTAAGTACTGTAAATAACTAATCTGATTAACTAACTAACGAATAAACTTAACCAAAGGAATTAGCTTAATTAAATACATAATTAACTAAACTAATTAACTGAAGGTACCTGACCTAAATAATCACCCTTCTTAATTAATTCATAGTAGTCCACCAATGGTAAACTTTACTTTTGCGGCATCTCTCTTCTTATGTAATGATGAAAATCGATTGTCACGAATCGAGTAGAAAATGTTATGAGTAGGGTCGTTATCAGTGCAATCTGTAGATTCAAAGGCGACCCAACAACTTCAATTACAAAATGCCTAGATTTATATCTATATATTTAGGGACTTAAGTATAAAAATAATGATACTTGGTTTAATTGCAGATTATAAAGTTAATTGAACTTAATTACTTGAAGGTAGAAAAAAGGATTATTTATTGTGTTGAAAGGGTTCCGGAAACGCTTAGTTGAAAGGAGGAATAAAAATGTGATTAAGAATTCAAGTAAAAAGAAGCGACTGGTTGCTTGATGGTCGCCCGCCACGTAGTTGATTTAAGCTCTTTTGTGTGGGTCAATGCTATTTGCAAATTATGTTAAATCCATTCTGGAAATGGGAATGATGATATCATGCAATTTGCTTTTTTGTGTTCCTAAATTATAGCAAGGGAGAACTTAAATACTAACACGCAAATAGTTGCTAGAATGAGACATCGAGCGCCATCATTCATTAAATTGAACCCAAAACAATCTGGAACCAAACTTCATGAAGTAATATTTGTTGCCACTTTCCCCTCAAAAGCAAACTTCGCCTATGCCACAGATGACCTGTCTAGGTATTTCCTAGTTACACATACAATAACTTTTCAATAACGACTTTCAAATCCTCTCTTCTCGATGATACTCTCTGACTTTCAATGAGGTTTGGACAGATAGACGAGTCGGATGGCAGTCCTTACTTGGTAGTCACATGGCGCAGAGGGGCTGGTCTTCAATTGTTAGGAGGCTGGTTGTCGATTTCCACCGGTAGAAGACTGCCTGTTTATGTGGTGACTAAAAAACACAGTAGGAGTACTAGGAGTACTAGGAGTACTAGGAGTACTAGGAGTACTAGGAGTACTAGGGGTACTAGGGGTACTAGGAGTACTAGGAGTAGTAGGCGTAGGAGGAGGAGGAGGAGTGACGCCTCCATGTAATTTTACATTTAATATCTATAAGTGTTCGTCTGGCGCTCAGTAATGTTGAGATGTTGAAATGTTGGCATCTTTACTAGAAAAAGAGTTCCGTGGATTACTGGCCCTCTTGAGTTTAAGAATGTACCTCAAACTGTGTAGCAACAGGGGAACCTTGCCTTCATAGCCCACTTCGCAGCTCCGTGGTCTCTGTAGTAGTCAAACCTTTACCATTCATGGGTCACTTTTAAATATATGTAAATTTGAGGTCCGTTTTAAAAACATTACTCCCTACTTTTTTATCTGCTTCCATTGCATAATTGCTTACCGATCTGTTTACACATGTTAGCTTTCAGAAATGCAATAAGCTGAATGAAAGTCGGCCTATGTGTAGATAGGTTTCTTGCAACAACTAGGCACCGTTTGAGTTTACAGCTAGGTATATCGAAGCGGGAGAACCTTCAGTTGGTGTAAGTGAGGAAATACTTCAAACCGGGAATGATATTATAGTATTAGAGAAACATCGCTGGAAAGGCCACTTGTTCAGTCGTAAGTGTCTCCTTGCGAACAATAAAACATTAGTCACAGACTAAAAAATATTATCAAATTGCTGCTTAAGATGAAATAACTGACCTATTAATAACAAATTTCCTATGTAATAATGAACTTCATGCATGCATTGGTCCCTTACATTCAAATATATAAATGATAAAAACAGCCAACCTATGTAAATAGCACTTTGGTGCATTGCTTTCAAGAATACTCACTCCATACAAACATTACAGAAAAGGTACATAAGCTGTATTGTACTTACAACACTGTATATTAGTATAAAGTACTGAAATGTAATATTTATCATTTACATACTTAATATCTCTACGTTTATATATGGTTGAAATAAAATAAAATACACACACACACAAATACAGGTATTATAAAAGGGACTACGGTTTGCACTCAGTCCCTTCTACAATCAAGGAATCCGTGATAAGGAATGGTTTGGTGTAGTTTGCTCGTAAATTTCCGCTGTACGCGATTCTCTCGAGACTCAATGAACGGCTTCTACACCTCACTGTTAAGAACTAACTTCTGTTGAAAAGAATTCACAGGCAATCTCTGTCTCAGTATTTTCTACGTCGTGTCCCTTGTGCGGGGAAACGCAAAATCTTATGACCTGGTAGAGAGCAATGGCATGCCCTGTGAGACTTTGTTAGGATAAAGGTATTGTAGTTTAAGCTCTTTTTGAAAGACACAAATGTGCGACAGCCTTTCATATCATTAGATTTGACCTTTCCTGCCGTCTTCGTTGCTCTTCTCCTGTATATTTGGTGCCAGAATTAAACTGTATTTGAGTTGTATTAAAAAATTTTCGGGCCAAATAACTTGCATTTTTTTATTTTATACCTAAACACATGGGCGTCAACATAAAGCGGCAGTTGCCCCTTTATGGACTTTGGCCATGCAATCAGAATGGAGACATCATAAATATCATAGAAAAAGGTTGGTTAGTGTAGCAAAATTTGAAAATTGCGTTAAGTGACAAATTCATTTTGCTGAACGTTTTCGCCATACACTGATCACAGCAATAGTGTGAAGTGAAGTAAGAACGTTTTTTGCGATGGATTTAAAGGAAACGAGTAACAAGTCGTACAAAACAACAATCAGGAGAGCGACACCTTTTCTGCCTCTCGTGTCCTTGAAAAAAACGCGCAAGTTGTGAACAAATTTTTTTCGTCGACAGAGCAATGGCTTCTTTGTTGTGATAATTTACGACCCTAAACGAATCCTCTTGATATTTGTCAGCACATGATGGGTTTCAATCAAATGGTGTCCTATTGCCGAGTCTGTATTAGGATTTGTTGACTTGACTTTCTTTAGACGATTTGGTAAAATTATTGAAACTTTACAGTGTCTGAGAGTAAGACGTCTAAGACTTTATGAGTTAAACAAATCAAGTAAAAGTTAAAGAATTCTTAGATTATTAGTGTTAAAGTGAAGTCGCCTTAATTAGACGAGACATTAATTGTAAAAAGAACATTTATCCTGCATAAAACTAGGAAATAGTCGTCCATTCTAAAGAAGTGGAACGTGTCCGAGCTCGGGGGAAAATTCAACAGTTATTATTAGTATGTCCACTTTTTCTGCAAAATTCTAAAGCTACTATTGGTATGTTCACTTTTTTATATAAAATTCTCAAGCTACAATAGGACATATAGAGATGTTCACCTTTTTCTGCTAAATTCTTGAGCTACGATAGGAAATTTAGAAATGTTCATTTTTTCTGCTAAATTGTCAAGATATTATAGAAATATATAGATGCCCACCTTTTTCTGCAAAATTTTTTAAGCCCCCGGAGATGTCCATATAATCAATTTTGACTGTAATGAGTGTCTTTGCTTCGCTGGGACAATGAAATTTCAAATTGTGTACGTACTTTACCATAGGAAATTTTGTAACTTGTCATAAGATATCTAACTATCCTTAAAGATTGGAAATGATTAAACCTGATTTTTCCAATCCATGACTATCCATTGTGAACTAATTGTCTCCGTGTTTCTAGTGCACTTTTTCCTGCGTAAGATGGCAAAGCTGGAAACCTAATTTGAAGATGTGTCCACATGTAATTCATAGTCAATATCGTTTCTTTCATTAATTATTCGGTATCAATGATTTTCACAACAATGTTTAATACGCGTCTTCTTGTTTGGCTCTTGTAAAAATTGACTCAATTCCGAAAACTTCCTTCCAAATCCTTTTTTTACCTTTAGTTACCTTTAGACACCATAGGTTAAACTGAAGTATTGAGCAGTACACTGCCTGGACGTCTTGGTTTAGATGTATACGTATTCGTAAGAATTTTACAATTTTACATCTAACTCTAAATTTTAGTAAACAAAGAAAGTAAATGACAATTGTAAAGAAAATTGCTATGGTGTTTTAAGTTGTAGTAAAAAAGATACGTTTCACACTTTTAAGTGTGTTTCATTTTTTCGTTTCACTAGAATGCTAGTACTTCTAACAAGTGAAATGCCACTCGGAAAATGTAATCTGCTTACAAAAAGTAACAGCCAGGCTAAGGATCTATAAAGAAAGAGATATAATTTATCTGCTTTTAAACTTAACTAACGTTTCGTCAAACTTACCTATTGACATCTTCTGAGTAATAAGTAATATTACCTTGATGTTACTCAGGGCCTAATTTAAGAATAATTTCCAACACCACACTTTGTTATTAATAAAAACACCTTATGATATATATATTAAACAACATTTTAAACAAAACTTTGAACAAAATTTAACTGACATTCCTTGTCTTAAGTCACCAGAAAGATAGTAACATAATTGAGTCACTAAAATAATACCATTTTCTGTTTGTTTGATATCCTTTGCATCTTTGATCTGTCAATAGAAAATTATTTACAACATGCTTTCAACACTTTTTATTGATTTTAAAATTATCCTGCCAGAAACAACCTACAACAAGAAGTAGACACTGAGAGCTTGGACGGAGTATCCACTGATTGTTGTAGGTTGTGATTGACAGTATCGGACACTGGCTGTATGATACAAAAACGAAACATGTATTCTTTCAAAACCACTGTATTGTATTTTCAATACCACACTTTTGATTTCCAACACCACACTGTGTGGGAAAACGGCCTTCAATTAGGCTCTGATGTTATTTAGTGGAAGCATAATCTATCAGGATACACAGAAAAATTGTCTGAAGTTAACACTACACAAATGTAAATAAAAGCATAGACAAAGAAACGGTAGGAAAGTGATAACAGTTCTTGTTGTTTCTTGTTGTTGTTCTAGGCTTTTGCTAAATTATTTCCATTTCTTAATCAAATCTAGGGTTTAATCCCTCCATGAAATTCTCATTCTTTTCGACTAGTTTGGAAAGATTGGAATTAACTAGTATGTCAACTATTTTTATTTTATATACCTGACAGTATGATAAATCTATCTCTAATGTAGTTTATTGTTTATTTCATAAACACTTAATTTTTTCTTTAATCTAAAACTTTATACATCAAAGTATTCGTAGGTTATCATCCCTTTCTATGTTTGCGAGTTATCATAAATGATGCTTGAATGTTTGAACAACTCGTTCTTTGCACGAGTCATTCTGATGAGCGTGATTCAGTTATTAAATATTATCTATAAATAAAAAACGTGCAACAGTGATTCAAAATGATTCCTATCACCAGCGAACAAATAATGTTCTAGCGAATATACTGCGCTCGTTGACAACAGACACGACGAAAATATTAAGTTAGTCTCAATAAAATCCTTTTGCAATGATCTATCTCTATTTGTCAAGGTTGGGTGAAGTAATTAAACTTTGGAACAACGTCTTCCTACTAATGGCTTTGAACCGTCATCGGTACTTACAATCTTGATCACTTGCTCTATTCTTAATTTTGCTGTTTTGTTTGATGGCTATTATATCGATGCAGAAAAGGGGCTGCACCTACATGGACGCACCCTTAAGAACGGAAAGGAAGGAACTGCAGCGGGGAACCAATACAGTGAAAGAGCATACTTTCGCGGGGCGTACGTAAATCTTTGAATTGCCTCAGTTACAAATAGCATTCGCATCCCGTTCCGAACTAGAGTAACGTCCCAAATACGGTGTACTTCCACAACATCCATTTTTCCCAATATCACAATTTAAAAAAATTAAAGTTAAAGTCATAGCGAGCAAAGAGAAAGCCATCTGCTTTCTCGTGCATACATTTCTACTATATTTAATGACGAAAACAACAATATCAACAGACAATAAGGGCTACATACTTATTTGGCCATCGTACCTTGCAAACGTTACATAGTCATTGATGCAACAATGGTCAAATAAATAGCGAGCCACGCCAAATATAAAGTATATACTTACAGAACGGACTAGGGTCATTATTACAGACATTATCAGTAGCATCATCACCAGCATCATCACCAGCATCATCAATAGCATCATCACCAGCATCATCACCAGCATCGCCATCACCACCATCATCACCATATCATCGTCATTGACATCATCACCACCATCACCACCACCACAATAATCGTAATCATCAATCATCAACATCATCAACATCATTAACACCATCATCATCTCATTTTTTTCTTCTTCGCCATCGTCATTATCTTCCCTTCGTTCTTCGTCAATGCTTCGTATGTTCTTTTCCATTACTCCTATTACCAAGTTTCCCTCCTCCATTTTTCTCACCCCACGTCTAATGCCCCTATCTCCATAATCTCTCTGTCGTTTTATCCTGGAAATTTTCTTCATTCGCAAGTCTGCTGAGCGCTGAGGATTTGCATTTCTATCTTTATAGACTCTGAAACAGTCTCTTTTCTTTTGTTCCCTTAATGTCCATTATTAGTCTTGCAGATTTCAATATTAAGTGTTCGTAGTAGTCGTATTTCCGAATACACCAGCCGTGGAAAATACCTTGTACTTGAGCAATACGTTTTGAAGCAACTGCTGCTTTATTGAAATGTCTGCTGTGGGATCTGTTGACTGCATTTGGTTTAGACAACTCGGTAAAACCAATTTGTTTTGACAACTACCAAGAGCATTCATTAAGGGTATAAGCTAAGGTTCGATCTTTGTTTTGTCTTGTCGTGTAAGAAGCTTCACTCGTTAAACCCAAGAATCCGGTGCTTTGTCGACAAAAAACCCCGTTTATATCTTACAAGCTTTTCAATAACACGAGTGACAGAAGACTTATCAATTAAGTACCTATTAAGGTACCAATTGAATTGACATCTAGGATATGTTACAGGCATCCCGTTCCCTATGAATTCTTCTCGAAAAGTCCTGTTAATCTCCTTTAAGACGCTCGCTGTGATCATTGTCGGGCAAAAATGTTTAGCAAAATGAATCCGTTATTCAACAAAGTATTTAAGCACAGAATTAAGCACAAAATTACTTGAAGACGTAGTACACGCAGTATTAGTTTTCTGTTACATACAATGTAAACTCTGCTCATGTGTAAAGAGTACGTTTGTTGTATGATGGCTCTTTATGAAGTGTAATCAATTAACAAAAGATAATGACTAGAATACACCAAAAGCTCATAATATACAGTCTCGTTGTGTTTTGTCTATGCGCCTTATTCTTTGTACGTACCTGTGTATTGAGACTCCGTTTCTCTTGTGGTTTATCCACCGCTAGTGGTAGGATATATTTGTTCTGATCAGCAACCTCAAGACTAGAAACAGAAGCCTTCAAAATCAAGAAAACACTTTAAAAAGGTTTAAAATAACGCAATAGGATTAACCTAAATATATTATCTATACGTACGGAAAGAAAAAAATTGCCTTAAAGCACGAGCCTAGAAGATACTGAGTGGTATTTCCCTTTTTCTATGTTATTAAATATAAACAAAGCTCGTATGTTGAGAGTGCAGTCTTTGTAGTTAGGTGTTACGTTCTTCATTTGCCTGTTAATTTGTTTCCTAAGTCACCTTTGTGTTGTGATTAATATATTCTTTCGCTAAGTGTTGTCTCGCAATGCCTAAATTTAAAGAACACAAAATAACTTATAGTTGAGGGCGTGGGCCTGTCCGACTCAGTCATTGCAAGAGATGGCAGATTTTATTGTTTCTTGAGTCTTTGTCTTTTTTACGAGCTACGTTTGGAGACTCTACTAGGATTTGATTTTGTCTCTGTTTTGATTAGGTTTGGTTTCAGACCTCCGACGGAGCTGGATTCTAACTAATTTGAAAGGTGACGCTATACTGATCTTGAGCCTGTTGTGTTTCCTCCCATTCTTCACATCATCCACTTTACGCAAAACTGTTCTAGCAGCAGAAACCAACACAAAGAATTCTATAGAAGCAGCTATTCTGTTTACCGACGTACTTGTTCCTCTAAGGTAGATTGAATTAACATGAACCCTTTAAAATCGTTCCTATTCAAAGTGCAACTCAGTTTTTTAAACGTTCCACTTTGTTTGTTACAAGCATCCAAAATATCAACGAGAAGTTATAAAAGAACGAGAGTTAGGAATGTGGAGGTCTTGAGTTACTGTGCCCCGCTGCTGCCCTTTTTAAAAAGGAATCCTTGCTAAACGTACAATTCAAAATCTAACGTTCCGATAATTAAATACTTTGGTCGTAATTAACACTCACTGAGATTGGAAGGAACTCTGACGATGTGACTAAGGCAGCGAAACAACAGTTCTGTAGATCCTTGTAGTTATAATGTGATACCTATCATTATAGGCGTAGAGCACGATTTCTTTTTAGGGGGCTAGGGTATTTATTTTCTTGCGTAAATTATAAAATATTTGCCTAAACATCATTCGTTCAAGCACGAGAGGGTGAAAGAAACCCGTTTAACACAAGACGAGAAAAATACAAACGTCAAGGCATTTTGGTATTAACGACAGATGAAAAGATATGTTTTAAGGTAGTCCAACGTTTTGGATAGTCGTGGTTTATTGAAACGTCGACAGTCACTTGACGCTGATTAGGGTCAAAGCCTCTTCTTTAGAGCATCTTTAATGTGTTTAAATTCGCATAGTGCGTTGAGTAACGGATTTATTTTGCTAAAGCTTTCTACCATACGCTGGTCATAGCAATCGTATTGAAAAGAGCAGTAGAGAAATAGAAAATGTGTCACCACCGGGGATCGAACCCGTGACCCACGCTTTCGCGGCGTGTGCTCTACCAACTGAGCTAGGTGACCTCCGATGTTAACATACTTTTATTTCTCTAGTCGCCGCATTAGCTCCCAATCATTCACCGGTGGACATCGACATCCAGCTCAAAGCAATTGAAGACCAGCCTCTCTACGCCATGTGACTTGACCAAGGAAGAACTGCTATCCGGCCCTTCATCAATTCAAAGACCATTAAAGTTGGAGTATCATCGAATGGTATCATCGAAATGCCAATTAATAGTTAAAAGCAATGACGATTTTTATCATATAGATAGATATAAGCACATAAATCGCACTTAATCGATAAACGGAGTCTTCTTTTTCTAATTCCGTAGTCAAGGCATTATTGATAACAGCTATCAGGAAACCTTTCTTAATGATACCCGTTTTGCTTCGTAAGTGGTCATGCAGCGATATTAACCAGCCTGCTTGTATTGGCTTTAGAACGGAAAGTTGCAGTTTCATGCCAGTTTCTCAATCAAAGACCCCTGATGAGCAGTGCGCCCGACATTGAAACTAGCCTAAATTAACAGAAAAACCACAAAAGGAAGTGGCAGTGTGAAACCGTTCAAGTGATAAAATAAAGTAGCATTGTCTATCCTTTCAAGTGATAAAATGTTTCAATTAGAGAAGTCTCAATTAGTGTTCCGTTTCTATTTACGTCATTGGTGGGAAGCGGCGATTTGAACTTTTGGAAACTTATGCCCAAAAACCTCCTTCAGGTGGGGACTGGCATTTACAGATCTAGGGGGGTTGTCTTTGTAGGAGGGGGTTGTCTTTGTAGGTAAGGGTTACTATTTCTAGACGGTGGTCCAGAAGGTTTGCAAACTTTATGTACTTCATCTTCTTTACCCACTTAGGCTTCTACATAATAGCAAAGTACATTGGCCCACCCAAAAGTAATTGAACACCTCTAACAAATATGGCCTCAAGAGAAAATGCGGCAAATCTCAGAAAAACATTCAATTTCACAAAATGCCTTTAAAATAAATACAATGCCTATTCAGTTGAGTGAGGTTAAAGATAGTTTTCCAATTACATCGATATATCAAGAAATTTCGCCTTCTTTTACACCTGCCAAAAATTATTCAGTGGCAGCTGAAGCATAGACTACATAGCCAAACAGTTGGGATAACAAGAGTATAAATGTTGAGAAAATAACCAAAGTTTACGCTCAAATTTTTGCCTACCCTCTACGCTATAAAATACAGAAATTTCTTTATGAAATGAAGAAAATGTGAACGACAGAACATACTCTCACTTCTCAAACAACATTTCTTACACCATGACAACAGATACTTTGACACTGTAAAGTCATTTACTTGTTTCAGAGATGCGATCTAATTAGATAATATACTCTTTCCTTTAATACCTCAGAACATGATAATTTCTAAATGTAAACTAAACTGCTAACGTAAATGTACCATTTCTACCAAACATTTAACAACTATCCTCTAGAGTAAATTTCAGCGAGCGATGAATTTCAGCCGCCATTCTTTGTGCAGAGAATGTAAATTTATTGTCCTACAATCCTGCTAACTTTCAAGGTAGCCATTATAACAATCTTTCTACGAAAAGGACCAACTTCTATATTTTGCATCTAATACTTTCAATAAATGTTTTGAAACTATTCGAGACAATGGACAGAATGCTATTGTTGTCTTAAAGGCTCCTAACTGACTTGGAAGCCCTTATTTAACAACTCCTCTGTGAACTTATGAAAAGTCCTGTCGATCCTTAACTTTGGTGAAGTAACAACAGACAATAATGAAGCAATCAACAAAGATTGTCCATATCCCTCCATTTTGCCATTTGATTAAAAGTATTAAAATTCTCAACAAAGTCTCATGTACAGCAACTACTCTGTTTACTATATATTTTTAGAGAAGCTCCAAAACATACTATAATATTTGTTAGCTTACTTTCTTTATTGAAGTTAATAAACCTTTCAATTCTTTTGCCTCAGTGTTACTTAGTTATGAGTATTTTAATATGCTAACTTTGCAATCTTGATTTCCTATTTTGCTGTATCAGAAGAGTTTCCTATTATTGTTTGAGTGCATCATCTCATCTGGCTCATCACACGATCCTTTGCGCTTTGTGGTTGTAATGGAAAATGTATGCCAGCTTTGCAAGTGATGATCCTGTTTTGACATTCTCTGTTGAGATAATCTCATACAACAGAAGTTGGCAGAAGTTCATTCAATCATACAATTTAAAGATCTCTCTAAATATATGAAAAAAGATAATTGCACCTTGTAAGCAGATAGAATTCAGGTTCCAACATTTCCATGTAAAGGGTGTAACAGATTTTTGGGAGCTAATCCAATATGATGCACGTTTTTTACATTTATGTTTAGGACTAGAAATTTTAAATGTTGGTCATTTTTAATCCCCATTTTTACAATAAGCCAAAGTTTGAGTCAACTAGGAAACTATATATAGTCTGTCTTTTCCTAAATAGTAAAAGTTCCTTCTTAGGGAAGTTGGATTAGAGTGTGCAGTTAAACTAATAGTCATTTTAAAAGTAAAGTGTGATAATTCTACTATACTTTAGTGATACCTACAGTTCTATATAAGAAACGTGGCGACTAAAGAAAGAAGTTAAGAATCCACCATTTAAGTATGAGATAGTGCATATGAGGTTGCAAGACAGGATCTTGAGAACAAAAGTTGCCAAGAGCGGCTATGTGCTAGGATTAAATGCAGTTATTCCCCCTATAAGAATGAGATGGGTTAGCCATGTTGGAAGTCTCCAACGGATATGTGAATTAGATGTTACTTGAAGAAGATTTTAATAATGGATAATCTCTAACCCTAACCTAGGTTATCTGTTCCCGATATTCTGGTACATCACATGATGAAGTTTATGAGCAAATCTCAAGTATTTTGGAAGGTAAGTAATTTGGGTTTGGGATTTCGAGTATTTGAACTTTTACATATACATAGTCACTAAATTCCATAAATATGTATATATATAAATAACCCAGCCATGGGGTTGAGCAAGCCAGCTCAGCTCTGTGCCGGTCCCAAGCCCGGATAAAATTGGGAGGGTTGCCTGTCAGGAAGGGCATCCGGGGTGTAAAAATGGAGGCTCCAACGACTATGACAGATGCTCAAAATGAAATGGCCCCTAGTCCCTGGCAGCCCTTAAGTGGGAGAGGGGTGCAAAGAATCCCCAGGCGGATACAGTCTCAAGTGAGAGTAGCAGGCTGCATGTCTGAGGACTTTGACATCAGGGTTGGGTCCACCAAGGATCTGCTCTGAGTCCTTTACTTTTTATCACAGTAATGGATGAAGCAAGTAAGGCATGCAGAAAAATCCGCCTTGGCGTACCTTTATACAGATTACTTAATTCATTCCCTATTCTCTTTCGTGCCTTTTGTTCCTATTAGTGTTTGTAATTGAAAAATATGATTTATTAGATCAGCTGCTCTATCAACTTAGTGGATGGAGCCACTGAAGTTACTAACGGATGAAGACAAGGACCTAAACCCTGATTGAGAAATATTGAGGAGGTATTTGGAAGAGTCCAGAAAACAAGCTGAAATTCATTTGCCTGAAAAATATGCATGCAACCACAATTGAACTCCAACATTGATACATAAATACATTGGGACGATTGTTTATCAGTCAAATCGTCCAAATATTATAACGGTTCTCGGGTTTCATAAAGGTTTTGAATATGCTGACATGTAAAGAGCGAGAGATGCTCAGCTAAGTGGGGAAAAACTAACATAGGGTTAAATTCTTATTTCACATACAACCCATTGTCACTTGTGTAATACTGTGATTTCTCAGCTAATAAGTAGTTATAAACCCTACTTTTTTACACAAAGGAAATAACCCAACAAATCTTGATTGTGCAGGCCATTCACATTGGCCAGTCAATATGGATACGAAACATCTAGCTCGACGTAACTTGAAGACCATCCTCTCTGCGCCATGTGCCTTGACCAAGGAAGGATTTCCGACGGCTCGTTAATCTGTCCAAAGTCCATTGAAAGTTGTTAGGTGTCCTCAAGAGGAGACGATTTGAGACATGGTTCAAGGAGTAGTAGTTATACGATGCAATATAAGATATATTTTTCTTGTATTTTGCATTCGATGCAATTGTAGAGAAATTGATGAAGGAATAAAATAAAAAGAAGCTATCATAGCATGTGTACTTAATAAGAGGTTGATAGTTATTGGGGATGATAACTGATATCAAAAATACATTTTCGACCATATTATGGTGTTTTCGCTTTCGTATTCTTCCTTACAAGGTTATCGCTGAAATATTTTTCTGTTAAATTCGGCACTTGCGGATCTCAGTGCTTCCATTGGACTCTTGTGTCTCGCCATAATAAATTTTACTCTAATGAACTGGATACATTCAAAGGGTGATGCAAACACGATCATTAAAGTTGACTATTTCTGAATGCAACTCTCTGTTGTTGAAGCATGCTCAGTTACCAAACAAGCACTGCTTCATGTAATGTGCAACGCAAGATTTTGTGTTAGGGGAAAATTTTTTTCTTTAAGTAAACGTATATGTCAAATGCCGGGTTTGTAATACATGGAAGTGTTTTCTTTTATTATAACTTGTCTCGCCTCCAAATGGTGAGATCCGCTCTGTTGGTCACTAACCTGACAAAACTTTTAAAATATACTCGAATACAGAATTAGTAGATGCTGCTAAGTTGCCTTAAGCTACTACAAGTGATCTATTGTCATTTATTTCTTAGATATTTTGGCAAAATTGCCCTTAGTTTGACGTGTGTTCAATGTTAAATAACCCCAACAAACTGTAAGGGCTAGCATCAACATATGATGAATACGATCATATAGATTGAATAGTTACCATCCTATAGTTCATATTGACAAACATTTAAGCAGATAGCTGGTGCTGATGAGATCTACCCCTAACATTCATCCACTCCAGTACTTGTTTGATAACATACCGTAAAATCTCGAAAATAAGCCCCCCCTGAATATAAGCCCCGGGCTTACATTTGATACTCTGTGTGTTGGATCCAAAGCTGGTAGTGTAGAAGGCAGTGATACTGAATGAATATGTACCTAGTATATATAGAGCTTCTGTAATTACTTTTATCGAGGGTGTAAACACTTTCAGTCAAGTGCGCAAAACGAGATATGATAGGCTTTTACCGACCTAAGTCCCTTACAATCGAGTTTTTGACAAGATGGCCTCTCAACTTTTTTGTGAGGTTTTAAGCGTTCAATGCTGTTACTAGTCTCTCTGATTGCACACTGAATGGGGAAATTTTTGAAATACACAAGTCACCTGTTAACCCAAAAGACCCTCCGCATATAAGCCCCCGTATACAAGCCGGCCACATATAAGCCCACCGAAAAATGCTTAGGCATCTCCATAAGATAAGGGCTTTTATTCGGGATTTTACGGTATCTCAGTGTAAAGAGACTTAAATGTGTGCTTCGTCTATTCTATTACAACAGAGGACTACAAAGTTCCGCCACACCTGCTGACTAGTACACTATTGATACGTCGACTGCTTGTTCAAATTGACGGATTGCGTTGTTTGCAACGGATATGCCATCCAATAATCCACATCCTCATCAGCAATTATTTCTCTTTTTTAAGTATCATTTCAGAGCTACTAACGACGGTTCGAAGTAGCATTGGCTGCTTTTACAAATTGGCAGAATGTGTTTCCACATTGGATATGCTTGTTTCCTTCGCCCATTCCTGTACAATTTCAAACTACAGTAAGTATAATTTCTACCGCTAATTGCACACGTTTGTAGTAACCGTAAATCCTTAAAGCTTACCCCAGAGCTTTTATAAACGCTATTTACATATTCTTTCTAGCGACTGAGCTAAAACCTAAGCTCTACCCTTATATAACTTTGTTAGGTTGTTCACTACCAAAAACCTAAAACCCGACTCTTATTTGGAGGCTTAGACCTTATTTTGTGCTCCATTTTGGTGCTCCATTTGATGGTCCGTTTTGATGCTTTGTTTGAAGCTCTATTTTATGCTCCATTTTGATGCTCCATTTTGATGCTCCATTTTGATGCTCCATTTTGATGCTCCATTTTGATGCTCCATTTTGATGCTCCATTTTGGTAAGATAAAGAGATAAAAATAGAATCAACCAATATCGGCAAAATAGAATGTTTCAGTCAAATCAGAAAAGACTATTTGATGAATTAGGTGGTAACAACAGGAATGATGCAGTAATACCCGATGCAGAAGAGAGCAAAGAATTTTGGAACAACATCTGGGGAAAGGATACTAAGCACAACCCTGAAGCAGAATAGTTAGAAGACCTGAAGGAAGAATATGAAAACAAGCAGAAGCAAGATGATATCATTATAACCAAGAAAATGCTCGATGACCAATTTAGAAAGATGCCTAACTGGAAAGCGCCTGTACCAGACGGGCTGCAGGTTCTTTAGCTCAAGAACTTCTCATCGCTCTGGGAGAGAATATGCCTCCAACTGAATGAATGTCTCAAAGAAAGAGAAGTACCGAAGTGGATGACAAAAGGAAAAACGGTATTAATCATGAAGGACAAAGAAAAAGGGAGAAATGTGAAGAACTTTAGACCAATTACCTGTTTGCCTCTGATGTGGAAGTTAATAACTGGAGTATTGTCAGAAGAGATGTACAAGCACCTAGAGGGGAACCAACTGCTGGCGGATGAACAGAAAGGGTGCAGAAAGAGATCAAGAGGAACAAAAGACCAACTGTTTATTGATAAGATGATTATTCGTTATTGCAAAAGAAGAGGAATAGGTTTAGGAATGGCTTGGATAGACTACAAGAAAGCCTTCGATATGGTACCACACTCGTGGCTGGTGGAATGTATTCAGATCTTTGGAGTAGCCAGTAACATGAAACGTCTAATAGGTAGAAGCATGAAAGACTGGAAAACAGAATTGACCTCTGGAAACCAGACCCTTGGGGAACTTAGTATTCAAGAGGTATTTTTCCAAGGTGACAGCCTATCACCCCTGCTATTTGTACTTGCCCTTATACCCCTGGCGTTAATACTGAAGAAGAAGAAAGAAGGATATGAACTGGGGAAGAATAATATCAAAATTAACCATCTGCTGTTTATGGACGATCTGAAGTTATATGGAAAAACTGAGAAACAAGTTTACCGAAGATATAAGAATGGAGTTTGGAATTAGTAAATGTGCCGTGGTGATAATGAAGAAAGGAAAATTATGTAAAGTGAGGGGGTGAGCCTCCCTAATAAAAAAGAAATCAAGTCATTGGGCGAAGAGGACGCGCACAAATACTTACGGGTGTTAGAAGCTGATGACATTAAAAGTGAAGAAATGAAGAAGAACATCAAAGCTGAATACTTCAAGCGAGTTAGGAAGATCCTTAAGTCCAAACGTAATGGTGGAAACATCGTGACCGCAGTCAACTCAAGAGCCGTTGCGGTAGTGAGATACAGTGCTGGAATTGTCAAATGGACAAAAGAAGAGATGAGAAAGATGTTTTCTAATTGGTTAGTTTATACAAACGAAACTGGCCTTGAAAAATTGTACTCGGGTATAAAAAATGTTTCTCTCCCAATTCCCCCGCTAGCATCGTTTTTAGCATTCTGTGAGAGGTACGCAAGGATTTTGAACAACGGCAAGGTAAAAACACTTGGGAAAGTAGCATTATGTCCCTCACTAGAATCATGTGGGTACGTAATTAATAGAATATAAAACAGATGTGCCAATTTTTCAAGAAAATGGGCCCATAACCCTTTTTCATCTATTAACAATAGTCTAACTTGATCCTCTAAAAGTGAAAATGAGTCCGCAAACAGTTAAGACCCATGACTCCATGACTCCATGGGTATGTACACTTTTCCTACATTTCCCTCGCGCCCTGTGTTAGCATTTTCTATGTAATCCTGCGCACGAAATATAAACTACCATAACCATAAGCATGAGAACATAAACCCAATGTCTCGGTCAATGCCATTTTTGTCATACGTGTTGGTTGGAAATGAAAATTCTCAGTGCTCTGCTCACTTTCAGATTACCTTTTCCGTACAAATGTAACTCAACTCTAATGGTAAAAAAATGCTAAATGCTGCCATAGAGTATGGGATTCCCACACTAGCCACTGTGGGAGTGTAGTCAGTACTACCGATATTTGAGAATTTTGTGAACCTTTCCTTAATCTTACTCTAGACTAATTTTGCATTCTTTAAGTATTTGTAAATTGTTAGTAAAGATATACTCTCAAAACAGAGGTTCAAATGTAAGTGCATTCATCGGATCATATTCCAAAGTAAATGCATACTTAGGCTACCTCCTGTCGTTTAATGGCAAGTCGTTCCCCGTACAAGTATCTCAAGTTTCATGTCACGCAAGAGTCTAACGTTTGCCCATGGCTTCCCATCATACTGAAGAAAACGAGCACGAGAAGAACGAATAATTTGAAGAATGTTTCGGTATGTAGGTATGCAGGCCAGCTACAAAATTGCTCTTTTTACTCCTTTGAACACCTTTTTAACATCATTTGCACAAGATCTAGGGTAATTCAACCTTTTCATTCACCCTGTGCTTAAGTGGCACATCGTCCACCTGAAGAGGTATCGTTGCCATTGCAGACGAGAAATCAATGAAAAAGGAACATCCTCACCCTTCGTGTTTGTCATGAAAAAATCATATGTTTACTTTGCCGTTTTCTTGAGAACGACATGAACACAAGAAGTGTAAACAGTTAAATTTACAGAGCGAAACTAGCTTCTTTCACTTTGCAAGTGCATTACAACCTCGGAAATGGGACTCTTAAGGAAAATGGTCCAGATGGTCACGTTAGCGATGCGGTCGTGTTAGTAAAGTCGAGGTTAGCGAGGAATATAATGCCACATTTAAGGCGTTGTGGAGTGTACGCATCTAGTGTATGCAAACTATGTCAAATATACCTTATTAGCCTACTTTGAACGCTTTGTACACCATATAATGTACGCATTTAGTGAATGCAAACTATGTCAAATATGCCTTTTAAGCCTATTTTGAACGCTTTGTGCACCATGGAATTTACGAATCTCGTGTATGCAAACTTTGTCAAATAGGCCTTAATAACCTATTTTGAACGCTTTGTGTACAATGGAATGTACGAATCTAGTGTATGCAAACTATGTCTAATATGTCTTAATAACCTATTTGAACGCTTTGTGCATTATGAAGTGTACGCGTCTAGTTTATGCAAACTATGTCAAATGTTGCTTTTTAGCCTATTTTGAACGCTTTGTGCACCATGGATTGTAAGCATCTTGTGTATGAAAACTATGTCAAATATGCCCTATTAGCGTACTTTGAACGCTTTTTACACCATGGAATGTACGCATCTAGTGTATGCAAACTATGTCAAATATGCCTGATAAGATTATTTTGAACGCTTTGTGCAACATGGAACTTACGAATCTCGTGAATGCAAACTATGTCAAATAGGGCTTAATAACCTCTTTTGAACGTTTTGTGTACAATGGAATGTACGCATCTAGTGTACGCAAATTATATCAAATAAACCTTATTAGTTTAATTTGTACGCTTTGTTCACCATGGAAAGTATGCATGCAGTGTATGAAAACTATGTCAAATATGCCTGATAAGCCTATTTTGAACGTTTGTGCAGCATGGAATTTTCGAATCTCGTGTATGCAAACTATGTCAAGTAGGCCTTATCAGCCTAATTTGAACGCTTTGTGCACCATGGAATGTACGCATGTAGTGTAGGCAATCTATGTCAAATATGCCTGATAAGGCTATTTTGAATGCTTTGTGCACCATGGAATTTACGCATCTCGTGTATGCAAACTATGTCAAATATGCCGTATTAGCCTATTTTGAACGTTTTGTACACCATAGAATGTACGCATCTAGTGTATGCAAACTATGTCAAATATGCCTGCTAAGCATATTTTGAACGCTTTTTGCACCATGGAAATTACGAATATCGTGTATGCAAACTATGTCAACTAGGCCTTATTAGCCTATTTTGAACGCCTTGTGCACCATGGAATGTACACATCTAGTGTATACAAACTATGTCAAATATGCCTGCTAAGCCTATTTGGAACGCTTTGTCCACCATGGACTTTACCAATCTCGTGCATGCAAACTATGTCTTATATACCTTATTAGCATACTTTAAATGCTTTGTGCACCATGGAATGTACGCATCTAGTTTATGCAAACTATATCAAATATACCTTATTAGCATAATTTAAATGCTTTGTGCACCATGGAATGTACGCATCTAGTGTAATCACAGTTATTGCTATTCTTAGTGCTCTTAAACTAATTGAGCGACAAAGCTAATGGATTCAAGTTTATAAAAACTATAATGGCATCTGCAAATGGTTCTTGCTATAGGGTAAGTTTAATATTCTGGTTTTAGGGGACTTTGAGTCAAAGGATTTTCAAAAAGGCGGTAAATGTCACCAAATAAATTGCTTTATGAAATGCTTAAATGGTCTTTAATGTAAAAAAGAGTTTGTAGGTAAGGAAGATAATTTTCAAAATCGTTGGAACTGTGATCAGACTACTGTAGAATTTATAGATTACGTATGGTTACTTATAACAAATGCAGAAACAGAGCTTTGCTGAAGGTAACACTGACAAAAGCAATCGATCATGTTACGACAAAAGAACGCTTAGAGTAGAGTTATTACAGTAGAAAAGATCTGACGATAGAGCTTTGTTCAAGGAAAAATTTGGCAATGCAGTAGTTCTCCTGATGACAATAGGATCATCAACTGAGTATGTGTGCTCACTGACGACTGTATTAGATATTGAAACCTTGCAATAATAACGTGGCTGTTGCTCAGACAGACAAAACGATGAAACGGCCGCACGAGCTCTCTGACTATTATGTATTGCCCGAAATACAATGAACTTTAGAAATGTTAAGTGGGCTGCAATGAAAGACATAGTAAGCCGCAGGTTTGCCACCACTGGCCTCAAGAAAGTCAATGTAATGAAAGCATAAATATTCCTCTAAATCGTTCTAGGAATCATTAAATATATATTCTACACTGATCACCCACCCATTGTCCATATTTTGTCTACTACTGTAACCATAGATGGTAGGCCATTTTATTGCTACGACTCCTCTGTTATCAGGGTGTTTTCAAGTTGCTTATTGTCAATCCTTCTGAAGCCAAACAAGCTCCTCATCTTCTCCTTCTCTTCTTTGATTTTACCTGACGAAAAAATTACGATCATAATTGTCCCGTTCTTAATCCTTAAAACTGTAATGCACGTTGTATTTGCAATTCGTCTTGGCCGTTTGAATATCGGTGATTTTCCTACCTTCACAGGATACCAGACGCTTAGTACGTCTCTCGCTACGACATCTCGATCTGATGATATTTAGCTTGATATCTTTTTCTGATCATCTTCAGCTTGATACTGAGAACCTAAGAGGGTTTGCATTCAACTTTTGATTTCGCGCTGAAGCTAAATTTAAGAACGAAATCTTATTTTCTTTATGCGCTGCGCTTAATCCTGTTAATCTGAACTTATTGCTCTAGTTGATCTATATGATATGCTTGTATCGACTATCTGTTAGATAAACCCACTTTGCATTCCATTTTGAACGCTGTTTCTTTGGACACAAACTACACTCAATCAAGAATGTGTCAGGAATAAGGTGGAGAGATATTTTCTATTTCTCCAGTGTTCTTTTCAAGACTAACGTTTCAAATCCTCTCTTCTCGCTAGCTATAATTTGTAGAACAAAGTCTTTTTCTTATTTTAGCGCTTACGAATACAGTAGCACTAAAACGCTACTTATCTCAAGCGACTAGAGATTCGCAGTGCCGATGTTATCTTGGGTGGCTCCAAAAGCCCCCCTCCCTCCCAGAGCAGCATTATATGAGGAAAAGCAAGTGCAGAATAGATATTAAACGAGTACATTTAAAACGATACAGTCAATAAAAGAGTCGTGACATACTTACCAGGTGTAAAACAAAAACATGTGCAACAGGGCAGTAAACAGGAACAATATATATCTACTAATTTCTGTCCTTTCGCCATTGTGACATAGAAAAAAAGAAATATTATATTAGCTGTTGGATCCTCCAGGTACCTCTTGCCTCAATTTTTCCTCATTAAAATCTCAAATGCCCCCTTAGGGGGTCCCCGGACCCCCGTTGTGAATCACTGGGTTACACCATGGGATGCTTATTCAACGTTTCTATTGGATACAAAGACCATGGTCACACTTGGTGTGTTTTTACGAACGACTGCTGCTTGTTGTAGCTTCGCAATTCAGCGGGCTCAACGAGTGTCTCAAATAGCGGGCATAAATAATCGGCATATAAATAACATGTATGGAGTCGCCCAAACTTGTCTTCACTTTTCACCATTCTTATCTGCAGGTAGATGCTCCATTATTTATTGTTATTTTGGTGAGATATCATGATGTTATTTAAAATAAGCAGTTGCTTTGTAACAAAAGTCATCGTAGTGTTAAAACGATTTGGAGTTGTCATACCATGTCTTGATTGCTAATTTTGAAAATTTTCGTTTAAGGCGAAGTGGAAGCTGTTCACACTGAAACAAAAAAGTTTCGATGTACAATTTTTGACAAACCAATATGCCTGTTTTGGGGGTTTTTTGTAGGTATTATCTACTAACCCATTTGCGAATCATGCAATATGCGCATCTGTGTCTCACATGTATACACAATGGATTCAACCTCGTGCTTATTATGACGTCTTCTTCTGATACTTTTTGTCTTACGGCCTAGCAGCTTGAGTTCCAGATCCCTTGATATACCTTGCGGAGCCAAGATTGCGGATCACTATCATGGATAACCTAGTTGTTTCTATATTCATAGTTTGGTCGCCTAGGCTTGTCACTTTTCTATTTTTTTATATTTTTTGTTATTTACATTTTTTTATTAGGCAGTTTCAGCTCTGGTACGATAACGATAACGGTAACGTTAGCCCGAGGTTAGAGCACTAATACGCATGCGCAAAAGAGGATTCCCTTAAGGTTATCGTTCTCTGCTAAGGTTCTAGGACCTTAAGTATTCATTTACTTCTTTTTGGTTTAGTAATTAAGTCTTAACGAAAAATGTGTTATGATTGACTAGCTTCAATATTTCTCTTTAAGCCAAACAGTTTCAAAATTGAGTTTAATTCCTGCGACTCTATGTTTCACTGAAATTTTAAAAGAAAAAAAAATAAATTTCGACTGTTTTAACATCAAAGTAATTAAAATTTTCAAAGAAAAAGAATTAAATTTCGAATGTTTTGACTGAAATTTTAAAAGAAAAAAAAATAAATTTCGACTGTTTTAACATCAAAGCAATTAAAATTAAAATTGTACAACAATATATTTGCCACTAAAGAAAGTCTTTTAAAATTTTTAACTTTACAGAGCCTCTGTAAAAGCAGCAAATTCTCCCTGAAAAGTATTGCTAAATAATCTTTAGTAGCTTAAAAGCAGTTTTTTTCGAAAGTTCACCTTCTTTTTAACTCTTAAACATTTTAGAAATAGCTTTTCAGCTTTTTAGGAATACTAGGTTTTTCACTTTTTTTAAAATAAAAAAGCGTCAATAATTTTTAAAAAGTCAAAAACAAGCACGTAAATCCACAAGCTTCATTAGGAAGAATGAAATTTGATGCACAGATTAACCTTTTCACAGCTAAACTATCTTGGGATAATACTAAACAATCTTTTGACTTTTTTACAATTCCTATGAAAGTTTCCATTCCAAGCTTCCAAAATATTGAATAGATGCACAAGCCATGAAGTTTCTGAGAAAAGTTCAAATTCAAATTGGAGCTTTCATGCTAGAAAAAATACTTAACATCCTTATTCCAAAAAATAATTTTTAAAAATTTAATTTCATTTACTTCTTTTTGGTTTAGTAATTAAGTCTTAACGAAAAATGTGTTATGATTGACTAGCTTCAATATTTCTCTTTAAGCCAAACAGTTTCAAAATTGAGTTTAATTCCTGCGACTCTATGTTTCACTGAAATTTTAAAAGAAAAAAAAATAAATTTCGACTGTTTTAACATCAAAGTAATTAAAATTTTCAAAGAAAAAGAATTAAATTTCGAATGTTTTGACTGAAATTTTAAAAGAAAAAAAAATAAATTTCGACTGTTTTAACATCAAAGCAATTAAAATTTTCAAAGAAAAAGAATTAAATTTCGAATGTTTTGACTGAAATTTTAAAGAAAAAAATTAAATTTCGACTGTTTTAACATCAAATTATTAAAATTTTAAAAGAAAAAATTAAATTTTGACATCAAAGTAGGAGATTGGTACAAAGACGCTACGAGCCTCACAAGATTTTATTCGATACGATAATGTTTAACAAAACGTACCGGCCTTTATAAGTGCAAGCAGTAAAGTTTCAAAAATATCAAAAAGGCGTGTAATAACATTTAAGCCAACAGATGCCAAACAATTCTACACAAATTTATTTACATTTGAACTATTGACACATGTTACTCTATTTACAGAAAAAACAATAAAACTAGACTAATTGGTAATAACAGGTTAAAACAGAAACTAAGTTTGAGAAGGGTTTTACAATTATTAAACAAAACATGGCAAATAAACAATACGCAACACATGGACATAAAGTAGTACTTAACACTTAAACTAATGTTGCTGTGTGTGACTTGGGTGTTAAGGTCTGTCCTTTCCAATTTATTTGCAATGCTTCCTTTACTTTATTATCTTAACCATCAGTAGCAGCATATTTATTGTCATCAACTGAAGTCATGTATTGTCATATGTGGTGCTTACCAACAAAGACAGTTATGACACTAAAATGTATCAAAGAGGCAGCGTTATGAACAAAATAGGGTAGAGGATAAGAATCTGGAAGAAAATAATTGAAGATAAGAGACAGTTTGGTTAAATTTTACAGCATTAGAATTGTATTATTTCATCTCTGCAATATTAATTTTGTATAATATTAAGTTCTTAATGGTATTGCTATGTATCATTTGAACAGATTATCTGCATTATTGTGGAGGAAGAAGGAGATATTGGTGCTTTCAAGGATTATGTACATGTGGCAGAAGCAGAAACACCGGCAGCAGAAGCACCTGCTCCTGAACCAGCCACGCAGGTATTTTGTGGAAAATGTTTTATTACTAATGACATTCATAATGCCCTTTTGATAAGTGTAACTAATTATAAACTCTTTGAATATTTTATACCCATCTTTTATAGAGAGCCCTCATGACTACAAACCAGAAAGTTGTCGTTCAGTAGTATGTAAAAGATTGAATGTAGTTGAAAAGGTGTTTAAAAGATGAAGGTAGAAAACATTTTTGGTAAGGATAGCAATTTGGTTACCAAGTCTTTAGTCTGATTGGATAGTTGCAAAATTTACTGAAACAAACTTACAAACAAGACATTTGCTGCAAGGGACCTATAGACTTTGTGGATGTACTATCTCCCTGCTTCTTTGACTTCATAACATAACCAAAGTATATAAATAGTGTGCAACATGGATGGAAAAAACATACCGTAAGAAATACTAGATAATTGAGGCCATAAAATCAACAAGATTCTTTTATATACTGTGTATTAATGTTGAAAAGGCCAAAAAGTGTAACATAACATAACCATCACGGTAAGGGTGCTGATATCCATCAAGACTATCTTTTAGCACAATACAAACCCATACCACACGTAGATAGTATTTGACATGGATGGAAAAAACATACCATACTACATCCTAGATTATTGGGTCCATCAAATAAACTATATTCTTTTATACACTGTGTACTAATGTTAAAAAGTCCGAATTCACGAGTTTGTGAAAAGTGGAGGGCACGGGTTAAATATACATTACAACATAATATAAGTATAATAAAATCAATCCAAAATATATGCCAAAACCAGTGTCGACGATTCGGGAGCGTTGAAAAAGAAGAGATAGGCTGAAGAAGTGAATCCTCGCAGCGCAGAGATGTCTGGAAGGGGTACCATTGTTACAAGTGACAGGCAATTCTAAGATTACCATATGAGCAATGGATACTGTTTATCGTCTACCCAAGGATATTGATAGCCATATTGAAGTGTAAAATAGTAATTTCGATGGCAGGAGCGTAGTGAAGTTTGTAAGCATTGCTATTTTGTAGCGGAGAGGCGTTAAGTGTAGCACATCTAATCTAGAAAGCAAAATCATGGGATAAGCGTAAATTACAAATACCAAATCAAAGCTACATCTATCTCAAAAACCGGAGTCGATGATTGTGGGGCTTAGAAAACAATGGACTTCGTTGAAAACTGTGTCCTCGAAGCGTAGACCTCTTTGAAGAAACGACAGAAATGCCATATTAGTCGTCAGTGCAGGTTATCGTCGTACCAAGGATATTGCTGACCTTATGCCGATGAAGAAAAATACTTTCGGTGATAAGAGTGTACTCTAGCATGTAGGACTAGGCATTATGTAGCAGAAGGTGGTGACGTGGAGAAGACCTAACCTAGAAAACAAAATCATGTGAACTTAAACAACAATAATATAAAATATAATATACGAAACTAAAAGTACATTTATTTCTGAGGCCTGTGTCGATGATTATGAAGCGCTTTGACTAAGAAGTGAGTCGCCTACGTTCAGACAGTTTGGAAAAAAATACCATCTTCGCAAGGGAGAGTATACCGATGTCATATGATCTTCGGATAGGATTCATCGTCGTGCAAGGAAAACTGATGACCATATGGAAGTGAAAAATAGTAACTTAGATGGTAACGAATAAGTGATGTTTCTAGGCTTTGGCATCATGGGCGGTGAAAAACAGAAGACCTCACCTAGAAAGCAAAATCATAAAGTTAACATAATTGCCACTACTGTATAAAATTACGACTACATCTATCTCTAGATGCAGTGTCGATAGTTGCGAAGATTCGTAAGGGAGAGTACAATGATGTCGCAAGATCTCCGGAGACAACTCATTGTCGTGTCAAGGATATTGATGATGATGTTCCGGAGTAAGATGCTATCTCTGGTCATTATGTCTAAGTGTAGTTTGTAGGTTTTGGGATAATGAAGTGGAGGGCGATGAGACGGAGTAGGACGAAGCTAAGAAGGAAAATCATTAATTAACCATAATTTACACTACACTATTTATAAACTAGACTAATACCACATCTACCTCTAAATGTGGTGACGTTGCTTACAGGGCTTCGTAGCGGAGAGGCCAATGATGTCATAAAAGACGAAAAGCGCGTTTATGTTAAGGATGATTTCGCTATACCTTGCAGTTTTCATCTTCTTTAATTCCGAAATCTTATTCCGAAAATTGAACTTAGATGTTAATAAATGGATCGCCGTGCGAAAATTCGCCTCAATGTATTTACCGCCCATAAAATTAAAGGCCTGTCCAACAGTGTTTGAAATCCTCCCGCGTTATTTAACTATTGTGATTAATTAAAAGGGGTTTTCCACACTTTCTTGATGAAACTATAAACTATTTTGCGTAAGAAAGAAAACAAATTTTGGGACACATTTAAAGACATTCTCAAAGGTATTCTTTAAAGGTAGTGTCTCAGGGAAGCTTCAAATGAAACTTGTTTATAGTAAATGTATAACAGAAATGGCAAACCTGTGTCAAAGAAGAAGAATACCGCAAGAAAACAACAAATCCTTCGATGCCAACTTCCCTTTGTGCCATAAAGAGTTTGGACAAT
The DNA here is from genome assembly GCA_010016025.2 of Alatinidae sp. Z8VKAUB7J3. NCBI lineage: Eukaryota > Metazoa > Cnidaria > Cubozoa > Carybdeida > Alatinidae > Alatinidae sp. Z8VKAUB7J3. Next base: position 75,489,043 of record JAAAKM020073195.1, on the reverse strand, counting down.
TTGCTCATTTTTAGACCACTTTTTACGTTTGCTCTTTTTTATCGATTTACTGCGTAAAGGTTTAGTCAATATGTTAACAGTAGGATCTCTCGGGGTCAAGGCTGTCCAGTTTGTCGAGAACAAGAAAAAGTCTTGAAAAGAGGTTTTGCTGTCAATTTGAGGAAATGCATTATTCATAAGCTTATTATGCTTTCGTGTACATTCGGAAATAGGTTAAAATACAAGAGTCAGAACAAGAAAGAGAATATTATATCAAAATATTTTCTCCATGATAATCCATTACAGTACTGATAAATAGTTCTATTCAAACGCCAAAAAGTTAATTTTTGTGCTGACACTCGTTGTTTAATGCCTACAAATACCGGCATCTTTTGAGATGACTTGTTTCGCATGCGGTGCGTAAATCACTATGTTTTTTCGACCGTACCCTCATAGTGGTTGATTTGCTGTCTCAATCAAGGGCACCTGATAAGCATTGGGGCCGACATTGGAACTACTCAAATTAAACAGAAGGAACACCAAACAGGCTAACTAATACTTAAAGGGCAGTGGTTGATTTGTACCTATATTTTTTGACGAAATGTAATCAGCATCAAATTATCTTTCAGATTAATAAACTATTATTTATATTCTCGAGTTATAAAGGTTTAGTAAAATGTACATAGTGAAGTATTGTTTTATAATTGGTGTAGATTTGCCATTTGCATGTCTACTTAAATTCAGAGAAATTCGATTTTGTAATTTTTACAATTGTTTTTACAATATAAATGTTAATGATTTTATCATTTGAGAATGACAACAGTCCCGAAACATCATATTCAAATTATAAATTCTATCACCTGGGATGGCTACCATTAACTATCTTTGCGCAAACTTTCCTTCGGATGGACGTTCAGAAAACTACGACGTCTTAATTCTATCAATGGATATAATTCTCAGCTTGCTTCTAGCACCGGTCTTAATAAAAATGGAAGAATTATTCAGATGTCAATTAAATGCCATTGCTAAAATAACTACATCAGTATCTGGTGTGTGTATGAGAATGTCCTCATGTTATAGATTTGCATGGCGAGCATGGAAAATTATACGAGTATCAGCTTCTTCTTGTGAGCATGCTAGGTCCGGCACAAGGATGTTGAATGTATGTATATATGTATGTTTGTATGTATGTATGTGTGTAAATATGTATTTATTTATTTATTCACCATATGGGGAAAAATAGAAAAAAAATACAATTTTCAATTTTCAAAAATACAAAGTCAAAATTACAATTTTTAAGATATGAATTAGTTTCAAAAAATTAAGCAATAAAAATATATAAATTACTTTAAAGAATAAAGTAGAAAATATCATTCATTAAAAAAACAAGGAAATGGAAAGCAAAGAAACCCCTACTGATAAAGTTGGCAGAGATAGTATTAAAAAGATTCAAAAGACCTTGTTTCCATAATGGTCCGTGTTGGTGTTCAGATTCAAACAATTTCCCCCGTACGTTGCGTTAACGGTCTGTATGAAAGAGTGTTGTTTCCACTAGTCGACTAAGAAAACTATGAATTTCGTTTTATTAGAATTACCTCCAAGAAAACTACTCCTTTGAAGAATTTCTGGCTTCCAACAATGTTCCTAAAATTGATCTGATTATTTGCATAGCGTCTGTTTCGTTCCAGAGTTTTGATAGAACTTAAAATATACATCAAAGACAATATCAATCCTTGTAGAAGTATTACAAGAAGCAAGAATACAGTTGAGGACGTTTTCTACAAGTCGAGAGAAAGAGATGCCTGCTGCTTTTTGCATAAATGCCATTCCATCGATGATAAAGCAACATGCTAAAGGTGGCTTGCAAACTGCAATCGTTTCTTTTTCCAGTGTTTTCAGTAAATCTGCTTTATTGGTTTTCATCATCACATCCATTGTATCTGCCATTGAGTATGGAAGTGGACCCAGCAGATAGGAAAAAGTGCTCTCGACTCAATCAATCTTGCGTGAGACACTAATGCTTTTAACGTTTGTTATTTGTTTTTTGCATAGATCTGAGAAGATACCCATTGACAACTTTGTATTGTATCAAATATTAATTTATTTAGATTTAACAAGCGTTGATTAAAAGAAGTGTTCACTGCATCCTCTCCACGTTCGTACGCCGTGTGTAGATCTTGACATATCTTGGCAGGGGGGCATATTCCGCTTGACAAACTCATAAAGCTCTCTTCTTCAACAGGATTAATGAGGGACACAGGAGATCATATATTGCAGCAACATCGTTCAAATCTCGTTTGATTCTTTTTGATTGAAGATCATGTGACTACAATTTGCTGGCTGTACAATACGGTTTTGTAGCAGCTGTTCCGAAGTAGGGGCAGGTGGTTTCTGAAGTTGTGTAAGAAGTCTGAGGCATGTAGTGCATGCCGGCTTTTCACCCAGCAATCTCTGTTGATTCCTAGGAATAGCGTTTCACGAAGTACTGGTAGAAAGATAGAGAAAAGGCCAACGAAATCCGTTCTGTGTTTGAAATTAGTGTTAGAACTTTGCTTCGGCGGGGAATTTAATTGCTGTGAGTCATAAGTTATCTGTCCGAAAAGAAACAAAATCACCTAACGGACGTACTATGTCAAGTAAGGTAAATTCAGAGCAAGTTAAAAAGATATCAAGTAATGTAACGAAGAGGTTGTTGTAAGAACCACTCAGCTTAGTTTCTGTATGTGCCCTCCCTCACCTGATTGCGTAACGGGGTTGAATAAGTGGGGGTAGATGCATCGATAAGATTTTATAGAGTTCAAGGTTCAAATTACTTAGGAGGGCTGGAGATGTCCTATACCGTTAATTACCGACTAAGCGGCCAGGACTCAAATAAGCGCCAAGTTTGGGAAAAATATTCCTCACAAGCGCCCAGGTCCAAATAAGCGCCCAGGTCCAAATAAGCGCCCAGGTCCAAATAAGCGCCCAGGTCTGGACAGCCAAGACGTGGATGCAGCAGCTCCAGAGTTTATGCTTTTAGATGATGACACGGAGGACGATGAAGATGTATTGACTGACTGATTGATTGATTGAACGTTATGTTTCAATCTATTCTATAGAAAGATCATGTATGTTAAGGTATCTGTTTTTCATTTCCTTAATAAGCGCCCAGTCCGAATCAGCGCCCACCCAAAAATATTTGTTTTTAAATAAGCGCCCAGGGCGCTCAATCGGTCATTTACGGTAATCATAATCATAGTAGGGGAGGTCAGCATTTTCTCACCCTCCGACGGTAAACTGTCCTCCTTGTGCTACCAAACGATCGAAATACATCCAAAGCATCCCCTGCATCTAAAGAAGTACAATCAGGGATTAGTTTGGCCCCTTCGGTCCAGTGGACCTTCCGCGGCCTCGGTGTTTTTAATTGATGATAAAAATTATTGTTTTTCTACGTTCTAGAGGAGAGTGATACGATAAACGTACAGAGATAGGAAAAGGGAATGTTCCACATCTTTAGTTGAATTAGAAGATAGCTAATGAAAGTGAAAAAATGGATCTAGGGGTCGCGTGAAATTATTGAAAGCGTCGTGTCAGTTGACTAGAAAATCAAAGAAAGACAGGCAAAAGAAGCTGAGGTTAGCTTTATTGCCATGACCGGGAGTAAATAAAATGTAGGGGGATATTTGTAACAAATTTGTAACCCTTAAATGACATATTCAAATTAGCTAAAAGCGAATCAATTTATTGCGAGCAGACAGAGAATCTGGAAGAAAGTTTTATTGGAAGCAAATCGGGTTCTATCAAAGAAGATGCTATCTTTTAGAAAAAGAGGTGATGCAGTCGGGTTTTCTGCAAAGTTCCAAGCACTGTGGAGTCGTTAAATCAGATCCAACAGATGAGAGATTCAATGTAAACGAAAAGATGTTGTCGTTAAGAGCTACTGCAACTGTTTCACCTGATTCTAAAAAAGATAAAGTCAAGGGAAGTAAGCATTGCCGACTCTTCAAGTTGTTTTCCAGTTGCATAACTTCAGTTTCTCCAATCCAACGAGGCCAACAGAAATGCCAATCCTCTTTTAGCGGTAAAGACAAGGAAGAAGGTGACATCGAAAAGCAAAGAGAACAAGAGAATAATGACCTAAAACATTGTCTTCGTGAAGCTGCATCCAAACACAAACAAGTTGTCTGCCAAAACGATATATTGAAGCAACAACTTCAAGAGTATGAAGAGCAATTGCAGACCAAGGAAGCTGAAATAAAGAGACTTCGACAACAGGTGGATACTTTGAACGAGGTGGATGACTCAAGGAAATCATTCTTGCACCAGTCTGTAATCATTAACACCAAAAGAGACAGTTGTAACAACTTGAGCAGTTCCTCTGTCCCTGAAGAAAGTTCAGTTGTTGTGGACTCTAAGTTGCACAGCTGTAAAACTGATGAGGGGTGTGACATTGGAAAGGTTTATGATGAGTCCAGCTCTATTTAAACGTTGCAGAAAGTGTCCATGATCTGTTATCAAATATGAAGAGTGAATTGAACCAGATTTTGGAGAAACAGATGGAGGAAGTTAAAGAGCTGAATGAAGAAAAGTGTAAAGTTGATAGCTATCTGTATAATGCAGAAAATACATTTTCTCGTTTAGTAGATAACTTAAGAAAGACCAATGAGGAACTTGGCAACATTAAAAAGTCGATAAACGGTAGTGACCATCAAAAAAAGAAAAGTTTGGAAGAGGGAAAGAAACTCTTTGATGGAAAAAGAAAGAGGAAAGATCAGAGGCAAAAGGTCTCGGGAAAAGGTTGTAGACCTAAGAGTTTGGCAGGGAAGAGTAGATTGCCTGAGGCATGTGGAAGTTCAGATAGTAATGATCATGAACAGAACAGAGAACAGAAGCAAAAGGAGGTAGACAAGAGGAAAACAGTCGTCATTGCTGAATTGGATCGAATCTTACAAAGCATTGAATGTGATTTGTCCAAGGATAATAGAAGTCATGGGCAGATTGGAGTGAAGACACCAATTGTAGTTGCAAGTATTAAAGTTATTGCTATTAAATCAGAAGGCAAGGGTTCAGACAAAGTTCATCCAAAGTGGTCATTATTCCGTAACGGAGACGATGGGTATATACACACTTCGACAATCATTTCTCAAATTCTATCAAAAATAAGTGTTTCTTAGCGGAGGTTGCTTAGTACGAGTATGATTGAAACCCTATAGACAGAACCGATGCATGTTCTTATAAGTTTCAGAAGATTTTTCCCATAAAACCTTAGGATTTAACAATCGAAAGACTCGAAAGCCTCATGATCAAACAAGGGAAAAATGCGAACGGAAATGTTTTCCGAGCTGCAGAGTTTCTAGACGTAAGATGGGTGTTGATAGTTCATAAAGAATATAACAAGACAATAAAAAAAGTCACCTACACTCAAGTACTAGTCGAACTATACTCTAAACCTGAATCTGTAACAATGCTGTAAAGAAAATGACAAGCTATTACAAGCGTCACCCAAAGAGGGCATACTTAATAGAATCATATATACGCTAATAAACGGAAACGCTCCTTAGATCATAACCACCTTGGTTACGTGGTAGCAACGGCATGATTAATGCAATTTTTTCTTAAGGCTGCTGTGGGGATATTTATATTATTTAAAGTATCTCTTAACATATTTTAAGATTTTTGATAAATCAAATTAACTTATAAGTAGTTTGGTTGTGGAAATCGTAATATAACTAATAACTGGAAGCCTGAAGACATGCTTTTAACATTTTTTAGAAAATTCTGTGCTAAGTGTGTCGTTGCCACCACGCAACCAAGGACGTTCTAGCTCCGGGTGTAGGAGCGTATTTGCTCAATACTTATCTATAGCTAATTCTTTTCTAAGGGTATCGTTTGATTAAATCCATGTACATCTAACGCTCTGTCCCGAAAAGTATTCAATAATTAATTAAAGTGACACGTAAGTGACTGTGACAGACTCAGGCACGGAAGTCCTAATGTCGTCAAAAGGAAACAGCATCTATTGACCACTTTCAATAGAAGAGAGAGGCTACTAGAAATTTCAGACCTTGTTCTTATTTTGTGGTATACTGCATCTTATTTTACTTTATATCAAAGTTCCTAGATTCAATTATGGACGAGTCTTTAATAATGATCGTGTTTTATACATGAGAATTGTAATGACATCTCTGATCGACAAATCATTACATAACTTCTAATCCTATGATTTCTACCTCACACAGTATTAAAATGCCTCTTACTTTATTCAAGTGAATTGTGAGGAATTGTCCATACATCGGAACGTTTTTACGAGAAAAGACGGTCTCACCAACTGGCAGTGCATCTGAACGAGCAGCAAATATTTCATTTGTTAAATCATTCTTGAATCCAAATCTTATTTCGAAATCAGACAGACGTTCTGGTCTCCAATCTCTATTTGTTATGCTCACCAAAAATACCATCGATCGTGTCAGCAAATTTACCTTCCACCATGGCTTGTTTTGTTAAACAGGCTAACTAATAAATAAAGGGCAGCTGGGGCGTCCAAGGGCGACGCCCCTCAATTTTGGCTACCGGGCAGAGAAGAGCGCCATGAGGCAGACTCAGCCACCCAGTGGGACCGCCTCTCGAGGATTATGGAGAGCATCTGCCATCAATAAGAACAGAATCTACATCCATTCCTTGCTAAAAGGCCGAGAAGCGAGGGGTAATTTGGCGCCTCCTGTCAGGGAAGAGTAAGATTCAAGAACTGGCTTACCATGAACTGCTGTATCCATATTGATATAGGCAACTGCTCTGTCGCGAAGTAAATTGATATGTTGCTGATAATTGAAGAAGACATTAAAATATAAGTCAAAGCATGAAGGTGTGAAAAATACATATTGTTATAAAGATATGACAAGTACGTATTAACAAGTTTCTGTAGTCTTAAATTCTTAACACAAACGCAGACTTACATTTTACAGTGAGAATCTTTACAGCTTAGTCACTGGTTCCAAAAAGTACAAATTATCTAATTTGCTGATCTAACACATGACATCCGTGCGAATGGAAGAACTTTTGTCCGAGTTACGTTTACACAATTACTTCTGTTTGCAGCCTTTGTATATACGTCAACAAATGTCCTGAGTTTTGTTAAAGAATTCTGAGCCGTGATCTCTTGAGGCAGAAACTTTAAGGTTACACCCTAGGTATGTCCACATTTACTTAATCGGTAACCTGTTATAAATTGCCTGCACCATATTCCTTGAGTACTGCAAGCTATGATAGTAGTCCCATCCTCCACGTGAGTCCAATACATGGTCCCATGGGAACTGAAAAGTAATTGTCAACGTATTTTTCGACGTTTCGGTGTCATCTTGACGCCATTCTCAAGGTAGATAAAGGACAACTGTGCAACGATAATTTACAACATTTGCACACAATATAGAAAATCTAAACAATCAAACGCTTGAGTGTGAGAATGTATAGCATTTCTTTTACTAAACAATGAAATTTGCTACTGCTCCTAACAAGCACTTGAAAATGTTCAATCAGGCGATCTTTGAACTCCGAAGTTATTGTTCTCAGCGTAATGCTTGTAGATGGAGGACGAGTTCCTTATGTGTCCATCAAAGCGCTGGAAAAGACGCTGGCGCGTATAATCTACATACCCTGCGTCGCACAGGTCACATTTGAAGTTGTACAAAACACATTGTCGGTTGATAAGTGATGGCTTCTTCTTCAAAATATCGCCTAGTTTCCGGTTTACAAGTATGGGTCAAGTCTCTCGGAATTGGAGAATTTTTGCACAGGTTCCCTGGCCTACAGAAGGTGGATCACCTTCAGAATGATAAAACCAAACATGATACTCTGTGTTAATGTGATAAAAATTGCCGAGGCTCTCTAACTAAACAGGTGACAGGTGAGGCTCAATCGAACAGTTGTTGACAAATCAGTCTCACCTGTGGTGAACTTCACAAAGCATAATTGTAAGTGTATAGTCCAGGAGAAGTTTTGCTGAACCTCGAATAAATTGCAAACGTTTGATATTTGGTATCGTTAGAACGGGAATTTTTGGTAGATTAACATAGTAAAACCCCAAGAAAAAAACGTTCGGAGAGAAAAAAAGTTACAGCGCTTTTACTAAAGCGATTTTTCCTTACTAATTTCTACTTTCTACATATTCGAATGCTCGAAACTCTTCAAAATTGATGCTACGAATGTCTTTAAATTTGGGTAAATACAACAGAAATTTTATTCTTTCAACTAAAAAAGAAATTAATCTTTGTCAATTATATTAATTCTCTAAATAAGCAACTTACAGATGTACATAATTCCGCCAACGTTCGAGCATGCCTTATGGAATGTGAACACCCATGTTCATGACGATTTGCCACGAACAAATAATCACCTGGAGGGCTGGCATAACCGATTTGCAAGCATGTTTGCCTCCCCTCACCCTGGAATTTGGGAGTTCATAGACATGCTTCAGAGGGGTGCAGCACACGATCATATGTTGATGGCCCAGATAGTTCCCGGTGCCCCTGCACCACCTCAGAAACGTATCTACAGGGACATTAATAGACGCATTCAAGCATGTGTAAAAGGTTTGTATACACATTGAGTTTTTGACCTCTCTGCCCGACTCGGAAACGTTTTGTGAATAGCGCAAATGAAGTGACATAAGTTTCTATTCATATTTGTGGAATTCAGGACGATGTGATCATATGGAGGGCTCTGCAAAGGTGGGACATGTATGGGATGGGAAGTGTCCGGGATGGGAAATGTCCGGGATGGGATGTGTCCGGGATGGGAAATGTCCGGGATGGGAAATGTCCGGTGATGGGATGTGTCCGGGATGGGAAATGTCTGGGTTGGGATGTGTACGGGAACCGGCTCATAAAACCAACATGAGTCGGGTTTAGTCATTGCATATTAGTTAACAGGAGGCTATCTTTGAACCCTCGACCAGTGATTATATAAGAGCGCATCAACAGCCTCGAACTGATGTGATACATGCAAATAGAATCTTCAGCTATAAGTAAAACTCCAAGAAGCAAAGTAAAATTTTGACAACGTTTCGTCTGAAGGCAAGACTTCATCAGGTCTTGTAATAATCTTGTAATAAGACGAACCGTTGTCAAAATTGTAGTTTCCTTCTTGGTGTTTTACCCACAGTTTGTCACTGTTGCTTTCACCATCATCTTTATAATCTTCAACATGTTCAAATACAATCCAAGAACTATCAATAATCGGAATGAGCAGTCATTTGAAGTTATGCGCAAGAAACTCAGTTCTTAGCAAATATATAAAGGGTAGCTGGAGCATCAAGGAGCGACGCCACTCGATTTAGGCTACCAGGTCAAAAAGAGAGTAAGCTATGCGGTATGCTCAACCGCGTAGTAGGACTGCTCCTCATGGAAATCGTCTGTAATCAAAGAGAGCAGATGCTACACACAATCCTTGCCAAGACGCTCAAAGTGTTACATAAGCTTTGCACGCCAAACTTGTTCATTACATAAGACAGGGTAACATGATGGACTGATGTGTTCAACGATGTCCTTCAAAAGGTAAATTTATGTATTGTGGTTTCCGATGGAGACATAATACATTTGTCTGTGGTGGTCGTCCAGTCGTGTTCTGGCGGACCTGTACGCCACGAACACAATTCCGACTATTGAAATAAAAAGTAAAAAAGGATGTAGTCATTGATTGATGCTTGGTTCATATAAATAAAAATATTGCACAAAATAGCGTAAAGATATTGTACTGAAAAGCATTTTTTCGTCGGACACTCCTCAGAGTACTAACGTCAGAATGACCGATATGGAATGTGTGAAAGAGTATACCCAAGTGTATTTTGAAGGAGCCAATCAGAAACTGGACTGCCTGAATGGCTTGTGGTTTTGGACCAATCAGCATCCATTACAACAAGATTGATTCAGTACAGTATGTTTACGCTATTTTGTGCAATATTCATGTTTTGTACTGCTAACAAATAAAAATACAAATTTTGTGTACATTCCTTTTCCTAGGTTCTAAGATGATAAGATTCCCTACGATCCAAGGGTAAGGTTTTTGCAACACAGGAGAATCTGGGTACCTCTGAACGAAGCAAAAAAATGAGATTTCATCTTAAGAAGAAGAGGTATCCTTAGAAGGGAAGAAATAACATTAACAGGAATGAAAGTTAACTAAGATCCTGTGCCCACGATGGAAGCTATTTACGTCTACCAGATTCTGAGGTATTGGAAAAAGAGTAAATTTCATCTCAAGGCATCCTTTTCTGCATAAATCGTCATATATTATGAAACTTCCATACAAATACTGTCAAGAACATTATATTAATCATTATTATACTTACAAATAAATTATGCTTAATTTCATATTGAACACATTTCATGCACTTTGTACGCGGATTGTCAAAATAATTACTGTTTGTAATCTACTCGATGATACTTCTCGATGCTTGTAATGTATATATTATGTCATGAGATAGGCACGACTATTAGGCTTTATATTTTACAAATTACTGTGTGTCATAATGTCGTGTGGTTTCTCTATTAACGCATAGCCTAGGACATCCGTAAGAGTTCAAATTAGCAGTCTCTCAATCAAAGACCCCTGATGAGCAGTGGGCCCGGCATTGAAACTACCCTAAATAAACAGAAAAACCACCAAACAGGGAATGTACGCATCTAGTGTATGCAAATTATGTCAAACACGCCTTATTAGCCTATTTTGAACGCTTTGTGCACCATGGAATATATGCTTCTAGTGTATGCAAACTATGTCAAATACGCCTTATTAGCCTATTTTGATCGCTTTGTGCACAATGGATTGTACGCATCTAGTGTATGTAAACTATATCAAAGATGCCTCATTAGCCTAATTTAAACGCTTTGTGCACCATGGAATGTACGCATCTAGTGTATGCAAACTATGTCAAATATGCGTCATAAGCATACCTAGGTAGCTTTGTGCATCATGGAATTGACGCAACTAGTATATGCAAACTATGTCAAATTTGCCTTATACGCCTATTTTGAACGATTTTTGCACAATGGAATCTACGAATCTACTGTATGCAAACTATGTCAAATATCCCTCATTAGCTTATTTTGAACACTTTTTACACCATGGAAATTACATTTTTAGTAAATGAAAACTATGTCAAATATGCCTTATTAACCTATTTTGATCGCTTTATGCACCATGGAATGTATGCTTTTGGTGTATGCAACTATGTCAAATATGCCTGATTAGCCTATGTTGATCCCTTTGTGCACAAGGAATTTACGCATCTAATGTATGCAAACTATATCAAATATGCCTCATTACCTTTTTGTGTACACTTTGTGCACCATCGTCTTTACGCATCTAGTGTATCCAAATTGTATCAAATATGCCTTAATAAGCCATCTTTGATCTCTTTGTGCAATATGGAATGTGCGTATCTAGTGTAAACAAACTATGTCAAATATGCTTTATTAGCCTATTTTGAACGCTTTGTGCACCATGGAATTTAAGCTTCTAGTGTGTCCAAACTATGTCAAATATGCCTCATAAGCCAACTTAGAAAGCTTTGTGCACCATGGAATTTAGGCATCTAGTGTATGCAAACTATGTCAAATACGCCTCACTAGCCTGTTTTGAACGCTTTGTGCACCATGGAATTTACGCATCTAGTGTTTGCAAACTATGTCAAATATGCTTTATTAGCCTATTTTGAACGCTTTGTGCACCATGGAATTTAAGCTTCTAGTGTGTCCAAACTATGTCAAATATGCCTCATAAGCCAACTTAGAAAGCTTTGTGCACCATGGAATTTAGGCATCTAGTGTATGCAAACTATGTCAAATATGCCTCACTAGCCTGTTTTGAACGCTTTGTGCACCATGGAATTTACGCATCTAGTGTTTGCAAACTATGACAATTATGCTTTATAAGCCTATTTTGAACGCTTTGTGCACCATGGAATGTACGCATCTAGTGTATGCAAACTATGTCAAAAATGCCTCAAAAGCCTACTTCTAACGCTTTGTACACCATGGAATGTACCGATCTAGTGATACTGAGTAAAAATGTTGTCATACTTTGAAACATTATTGCATGGAAACTGCAATTGACTACCTGTCGTACCATAGCCGAGAAAGATGCATCGCCAAAGTCAAATTAAATAGTGTGCACCTCCGAGAATCATACTTTGTTATGAACATTGTATTCTGCTGTGACAGAGCGTGACAAGTGCTCCCATTCATACACACCCACCTATTTCCAAGAACGTTTTTGTAAGAATGGCTGATCTGATCATGGAATCGGTAGATTGCTGAGTCAGTTGCAGGATGATTACTCCAGAGTTGTTGCCAATAGCAACTCGGAGAACCTGAAAACAGACATTCAAATGGCGCTTCAAGAAAACGCCTGGCATTGAAATGATTTGTCAACAACAGGTTTCAGGAGTACCTGAAACTGACCTAACTGAATTTGAATTCGGTCGCAATAGATAACAACTCTTTGACATGCCTTTATCGTAGTAAAAGCTAAAAGCAAGTGAACAAAATTTGGCAGCTAATCTATCAAATTTCAACTTTACAATTAAGTCAACCTATGAAAATAATGCAAATACGAATGTCTTTAACAAAATGCCATCAGATAGATTTACAGATGAAGTTGTGTAAGAGTTGTTAACAAATATAAAAGCAGAGATTCATTGTCCCAGCTTTTAGAGCCAACAGTGAAGGAGTGGACTAACTATCATTACAAAAGAAATACAGATTTTATAAGAGTTCAGAGATACAGTCTAAAGTAAGTATTAAACTAGCTGAAAAAGAAAACTGGTTAAACTTCTTTTCAAGATACATCAATGCCATTGTAGACTCTCTAAAATTTTACATGGCCAACTTCAAGATTTCAATATCATCAGATTACAGCTCTATCATCAGCATGGAGTAAAGCCAAATAGAAGAGAAAGAGAGTTTACCGACTATCATCCACTTGCTAATTATTTAAAAATAGAGGTAGAAGCTTGTAGATGAAAGTCACAACAGATGACAATGCGATATGTTAGTTGATATTTGTCATACAGGGTTCCGGAAAATTCCCTCTGAGAAAACTCCCTCTCGGAAAACTCCCACCGTATAATTCCTTCTCGGAAAATTCCCACCTAGGAAAACTCCCACCCGGAAAACTCCCTCTCGGAAACTGCCACCCACACAATTTGCTTCAGAATATTACAAGTGAGCGTTGTTATGATATTAGCAAGTGTGGAAGTCACGTGGTTGTCTAGAAGCTTCTGTATTCTAGACATTAAAGTATATACTTTATTCCATCAGTTTGTAATTAATAGTTGATTTCCAAAGCACGCGTGGCCGAACGAACGAAAAGTAGTTCTAGGTATTTTGATAAATGATCTACCGCTGCCAACAATTTGCAGCATCTTGGATAGAGACAAATCCATATTTGATTCAAAGTACCACACCTTCCTGTAATGATACTAATGCCATTAACATTGTCTCGTGTAATGATTCATGTAATGATTCATGTAATCTCATGTAATGACACTGAGTATTACAAATAAACAAAAAGCTAGGGACTTCTCGAATCATCAGCATTTTGGGTAATCCATAATCTCCACTTGATGTTATCTTGGCAATGAGATATTTCTTTCTTTCGCAATAAATTTTAGAGGCTCTGAAAACTTCTTTAGCACCCTTGATTTACCAACCGGTGGTTGAACCTTGTATTTGAAGATTTAACGGACGGTACCTACTTTTTTCTTAGCTCGTTTATCCTCCTCCTCGGGGAAGGTGTCCTGCTTCTTCTTCTAAGGAAATTGCTGACTGGTACAGCGGGCACCTCATCGGGTCGAACTGAACCATAGAGATCCTCAGCGGCTTCTTGTCTAGACACGAAACGAAACAAATTTAAAGTGTTAAAGAAAAGAACATGAACGTTGCAACGAATTGCTACATCTCATATAATGGTCATACTTTAATACGAATAACAAATCTCACTTAGCTCTAAACTGCACTTCGAAGAACTCTGTACATGGAAACACCTTAGAAGAAGTGGAGACGACGATTAAAGAATAAGTTTATGGCCCCAAGTAAAGACGGCATGAACTTCGTTAAAGTGACAAACGAAGACATGAGGAACCGGGAAAAATTTAGGGGATGCGTGTGCTGCGGCGATCCCTAAAACATCGAGAAAGACCACCAGAAGGAGAAGATAAAAAGGATAAAGAAGAAGAAAAGAAGAAGAAGAAGAAGAAGAAGAAGAAGAAGAAGAAGAAGAAGAAGAAGAAGAAGAAGAAGAAGAAGAAGAAGAAGGTTTTTTTCATGGCATCTATGCACATCCATCAGTTGATACCAGAAAGTGCTTAGACATTAGAATCTAAATTCTGTCCTTACCTTTCATTGTCATCATTCTTCAAACTTGTTTCCTGCTGCTTCTCTGAGCTCTTCTTCTTTTTGATTTCTTTCTTCCTTTTCTTTCTTTTCTTTTCTTTACTTGCACGTTCATCGCTCTCTGAATCCGAAGAAGAGGAAGAGGACGACGACGACGACGAAGAGGATCCGGATGATGAGGAACCGCTGACAAGTTTTTTATTCTTGGACTCTTTAAAGTGAAAAATGTATGAACATGTACATGTCTTTAACAAAATCTTTCCGGCGGCAAAGATCAGGCATAAAATGTTTGATACAAAGAGCCTCCACAACCCTGAAATGACATAACGATCTCGGCTCGAGCTCGGTATGTGGACCGCACGTCGCAAATTTTGGAATTGAGTTTAAAGCAACATGTTCCTGCGGAAGTAGGAGGTGGAAGGAATGCCGTGGATTGTGCATTGGCGATTGATAGTCTGGAGAGCTTTAAGTCCCAAAGCTCGGCTTGGATGTCGCCCTTAACCAGAATAAGGGCGGCAAATATATGGACTCTAAATTAATCAAGCCCTTAAATGTTTTAACCCACTGCACATAACTTTTTTAATCATCTGCATATAAGATACCGAAGCACCTCTGACGCAACATGCACGCATGTACATGCATACATGCACAAATGCACATGCATATGCACCACATGCGCAGTCCAGTACGATGACACAGCCATTTCGGACTTAAGATTGGAGATTGAAGAAGATTGATGATTGAAGTGGCAGTGTTGTAATACATTACAGAGGAAGCTTTATTTATACAGCTTTGTAAAAAACTTTGTAAGCCAGTTATTATTAAGGGATTGGGCCTTTTCTATGTGTTTCAGATAGATGCCTTCAACTCTTCAACTCTTACATAAGATCGTGATTAGAGCTATTCTTTGTTAGTTTGTTCAAAACCACGACCGGCGCTTCCTGTGCATGGTAAACCTGTTTAAACGTGTATGTTTCCCTCTCTGCATGCCATTCAGATTAAACTGACGTTTAGCAATTCTGAAACTTGTCTTTATGACACATACGAGATAAAACCCTGTCATGGCATCTCTTTCCGCTATCAACCAGCCTTGCTAGCAAGTACAGCAACAGGGTATCTTCTTCATTGCTTGTTCAAATTTCACTGCCTCTCATCACGTTCGTAGCTGCACGTGCTTCGTCCAACGATATCTATCGTTGGTGGTGTAGCCGCTCCTAAAACGATTTATCATGAAAGATCTCGGTCTCGGTATCGTTGGCGGTGTGACCGGGCGGTGTGACCGGGGTGTGTGACCGGGCCTTACTTTTGGGAAAATAAACTCATAAGCAAAAAACGAACGAGTATTTCCACAAATTTAGTTATAGCAATACACGTAAGGCAATATGACAACATTTTAAGGTTTGGATTATGTGATCAAATGTATGCTGAGGTAATCACAAATTTTATGACTTCAAAATATGAAGAATGTCTCAAACTGCAGTTTTGTCAAGTTTGGCTACTGTAGCTGTAATTGACTTAAAGTTACAAAACAATGAATTACGTTGGTGCAAACAACAATAAATCATGAAATCAGCCGACATGAACCTCATATACTTTTTCGTAGAAAAGTCCGTTGATATGCTTCACGGGATTTGTTGACACTTACGCATAGTAGAGGTTATACGAGGCTTATATTTCGAATGCCTTTTTATTTATGTGATGATAATAATATAAATTTGAAAGAATTTGATATATAATGATATATCTTTTTATAAACAACAATAAATCATGAAATCAGCCGACATGAACCTCATATACTTTTTCGTAGAAAAGTCCGTTGATATGCAATTGTATTACTGTAAAGCACCGCTGAACAATTAGTGGAAGTGGCGCTATATAAATGCTGATATATTATTATATTATTAAAATTAACCGATGTGCTGCAGCAGAGAGGAAGTTTCGCAGACCTGCCAGTAACTTCTTATCCCTGCAAATCTTATTGCTGCTTGGTTACATGATGATCTATATAGCAAAAGAAAGCTGAGAGAGTTCTCTTTCTGATAGAGGGGAAATTGTCATGGTTAGTGAAATGGTAGGGGAGGGAAAGGGGTGCGTAAAAATTACATGACACTTTGGAGTGCATAATAATTACTCATCGTGACTATATAGATGCCATGAATAATGACAGTCTGAGGATGTGGTGCGACTTAGCTTTGGGAGATTGCCTAACAAATACAAAACCAATGTATACAGTCATTTCCTCCTGCTCTACTTAAATTTAATTTTGTCACCATATATACAGTATTAAGCATTGGGCATCATGAAGCAGTATAGACTGTTCTGCTGTTTACAATATTATCACAACCTACAAAGGAATCTTGAAGCTCTCAGTTATATATTCATGAAATAGCGAAAATATTGTGTACTTGTAATTAACCTTGTCGTAATGGATGCTGATTGGTCCAAAAAACACAAGCCATTCAGGCAGTCCAATTTCTGATTGGCTCCTTCAAAATACAGTTGGGTATACTCTTTCACACATTCCATTTCGGTCATTCTGACGTTAGTACTCTGAGGAGTGTCAGACGAAAAATGCTTTTAAGTACACAATGTTTTCACTATTTTGTGCAATATTCTTGTTTTGCAATTACATTCAAAATTACAATCAAATTACATTCTATAGCACTTGCAAGTCATACCAAGGCATCAAGATTATACATCTCATCCAAATGTTCCCACAACTGTTTGGCAGTAACATCTTTTCTTCCTGATGTAGTCGAAAATTTGTCATGGATACATGCCATATGGAAAAACCTATTAATGCCTGCAATAAGAAACACAATATCATTTATATCTTGATGTAGTAAAGGTACTGCAACAGCACTCTACTAAAAACACTGTCCCCCAATTTCTAGTGTATATCACAGCTGTTATGCTCTATTGTTCTAGGGGAATACAAAATTAAATAAGTAAATTCAATGTCATTTTGGAAATCTGACCGCAACTCAAGAGTTTCAACAGTTTACTAAATCAATTTTCTCCAACTTAAATTCTGTTTATTGGGGTAAAAAAAATCATCAATATAGTTAAGTTATTCTTCTACATACCTGCTTTTAAGTTTTTTTAATAGCCTTTTCCAATTTCTATAAAAAAAATTCCAAAGAGACCCAACTTTCATAAGTTATTTTGTAGCAGAAAAATTTGGTCAAAATCAGCACTCTTCTTTCCTTCCGGGGGGCCATGGCCCCCCCTGTGAAAATGTTGTCGGAAAATTCGTCAGTTTTCCACTCTTGTCGGAAAATCGAAAAAAATTGAATTAACCTATTTTCTTTACATAGCTACTTTATGGTAATCGAAATGTGTACATGAAATATCGCTTTTTCGGTCGCGAAAACGTAGTTTTTGATGAAAAAGTAGGTTTTTCGGCAAAAAACTAGGTCCTTCGTTCGTTTTTCGGCAAAAAATTCCTTTTTCAATCGAAAGAAAAGTGTGCTTTCAGCTTTCTATTGGAAAAATAGACACATTAGGCGCAAAAAGTTTCGGACGAATAAATTTCAGACAAATGCTTTCGGTCAAAACATTCCTGGACTTTTCCCCGAAAATTCGGTCGTTTTACCTACATTTTGGTGACTAAAAACGATAAATTTACAATTTATTTTGCACGTTTCATACTTAAAAAATGTCATGCATTTATGGTTTGTGCATTAAGCTTTCAATGAGTTGCTCGTCAGAATTTGCACAAGTGAATATTGTTGAGGAAGATGGAAATGATTACTAAGATGGGATTACTTTCAGTTTCTGTAAACGGATGCTTATAGAAATGAAGATTTATATCAAGCTATCACGTTGTTATCTAAAATTTGAAAACGATCTATTTTTCAGTGCTTTTGAGGTCCTTTTTTCGAAATTTCCCATGAAAAACAAACAGTAGATTCTTCAAAATAGGGGCGTTTTGCAACGATCTAAAGGGCGTGGTCACAGAAAATTTTCCCGGGGGCAAGCCCCCAGACCCCCAATTTTCCTCCTTCCTCGCGCATCTAGCTTCAGCCTCACCTCCAACACCAATCACGTCTCGACAACAGCCTCACCTCCAACAAGAATCGCCTCTTAACAGGACTGCTGTGTCCCTTTCAAAAATTCTTCGCTATTATGGAACTTTTATATGACAAAAGTTCTTGCCATTTTGCCACTTTTTGTTCGTTACATTCCTGCTTAATTTTTGTCGGAAAAATGTCTCTTTGTCGGAAAATTCTGACCCTTGGCCCCCCCTAAAATCATGCTCCCACGACGCCACTGCAGACAGCGTGATTTTTGATTGGTCAACACAAACAGGCGTTAGAATTTAAAAATCCCTGTAAGATTAACATGACCGGGTCATAGGACACCAATTACTACGCGTACAGTACCGGGAATAAACACACTTCCTACAAGGTAGGCGCCCTTGGTATGATCAAAAACAAAGTACCGGCTGAGTCAGAAAATCGAATCGAGAGTTCGAAACTTATTGTTCTTTGCCAAATCTGATTGGTTTGCTAGGAAGCTTAGAGTTTGGGCTAAATAGGGTCAAGTTTTTCAGAGTAATATTATGAGTCTCTGTTGACCGAAGCGCCATCAAGAACGAGAAATGTGGGCATAAAAATGCACTTTTTTGAGGCTCCAAGCTCACTCATCCCACCAAAACAAAGATTCATTGGCACTCGTCTGTAATAGCATAATCTTATATATTTCAAATGAATCACCGTAATTAAATGAAGCTTTAAAACAAATCTATATAGTAACGGTTTATTTGGTATGAATACCCTGAGGACGGAATGCGACACCCTGTGGCATTACTGCATCTAGAAAAGCTCAATATTTAGTTTACCGATAATTCTGAATCGATTGGTTATCGTAGAAACTTCATTACGTGGTTTTAAGGCACCTTTTGGGCCAATTTGTTTATTTTGCGCCACAAAATGACAGAAAGGTCATTTTACTGTGACACAACTTTTTCTTACTTTCAATTTGCTTTCTAATAAGCTTTCTTACGAGATTCTAAGACCACTGGGGCAATACGGTCACTCCTGAAAAAACAAACAAAAAAACATCATACATATGAACAAGCATCAGTGATAATTCTTTTTGAAAAAAAAAAATACAAAACTATATTTTGTAGAAATGGGCTCGAAACCTATTCAATAGGATTTTTCTGCTGAATTTGAAGGTGTAATTTTCATCAGGATCACTCATTTTTTGTGGGGTTGTTTTTCCCTTTTTTCGAAATCAGGCAAATATGCTTAGGCTTGTAGTTTTCGGTTGGTAACTTTAAACTTACTGAATTGTATCTATCTGGAATCATCATACGAGTTTTTCATGGAATATGAAAAACTAGCACTTTACTCAAATCTGAGGTTACATAAGTTTTTATAGAATTAAAATAATATGCTAAAATGTATTTATTCCACGGCTAGAGAAAGACCGCTGAGTGTCTTATAAATTTTTCTGTTACTTTTCACAGGTTATTTAATGACTTTTTTACTCCTAATCCTGTTTGTTGTATTGTTTTTTCGTTTTCAGTAAAGTGTTAGTTTTTCAGAATTCTACAAGTATAGCGAATCATCACGAGTCAGTTTATTTGATTTTCATGCAGAATTGTCGTGCTTAAACTGCGAAGCAACGATTTTATTTGTTTTGAGTTTCAACCTGGATATTTAATCCCATCAGAAATTTTTTGTTTGGGTGGTCATATAAACTCAAGAGGGGGCAAGTTCGATTGGAAATAAGGAATTTTAGTGCTCTTTTTAAGAGTAAAAAGTCATTGAAAGGCAACCAGTCTTCCCTCTCATGCCCTTCTTTCCCCAATGGCATTCGATCAAAATTTTGAGATAGTAATTTATTCAAAATAGTCCAAAGGTCAAATAAATATACCTCCGGGTTTGACAAAACACCTACAATCCTTGGGACAATTGGCTTTGGACTTTGCCAGTTGCACATTGTTAATATATAAGTTTCTATGGAAGGGGTGGTCGGTAGCTTAAGTGGTAGATGTAATAGTATCAGTAGTAGTTGCAGTAACACAGAAAGGCTCAATCTAAAATCATTACTGATATGCTGTTTCGACAAACCGCATGCATATAATACATTTTTATTTGGTTCAACATACGTCCCATCATTCCATAAGAGTTTCACATTAAGACCCAACAGACTTCAAAACCTAGGAAAAGGATTATGAAAGCTGGAATAGCCTAAGATAAATTGAAGGAGAGCAGGAGCGATGGATTGGCCAAAGAAATTGGAAATTGGGAATTTCCCAATTTCCCAAGAAATTGGGAAAGAGACAACAAAAGTTGGGAGAGCTGAAGAGAGGTTGGAAAAGATCAAGAACGTCCGATAGGACTAAAGAAGAACGGAAAAAGCTAAAAACGTCGAAACAGGAGTATGCAAGTTGTAAGAAAGAGTAAAAGAGTCAAAGAGAAGCTGGAGAACAGCAAAAACGTTGGATGGGACTAAAGGTGGCAGGAAGAGACCAAAAACGTCGGAAGAGAATATTGAAAGTTTGAATAGACTAAGAGAAGTTGAAGCAAATCGGGAACGTCAGATAGATGTAAAGGATTCTGCAAAAGACCAAAAATGTCGAAAATTAATATGAGATTATGAATTAACTAGAAGTAGGTAGAGGGATGAAGGAAAGTCAAATGAGTCTAAATGACGCTGGAAGAAACCAAAACCTAGAAGAATAACTATGAAGGCTAGAATAGCCTAAGAGAAGCTGAAGGAGAATAGGAACCTCGAATGGAACTAAAGGAGGCTGATAGAGAAAAATAAAATTTAAAAAGACTTTAAAACCAGGGATAGACTAAGCGAACTTGGTGAAGAGCAAGAACGTCAGATGGGACTAAAGAAGGCTGGAAGAGAATAAATATGTCTTAAAACAACTATTAAATAAAAAAAAAACTTAAGAGGTTGGAGAAGAGCAGGATCGTCAAATAGGGCTGAAGGAGACCAAATAATACCCAAGATGCTTCAAAAGGACTACTGCATGAAAGTTCAAATGGTTTAAGAGAAGGTCCAGCAGAGCAGGAAGATCTGACTGTATTAAAGGAGACTTAAGAAGACTGAAAAAAAGGACTATAGAAGTTGCACTAGACAAAGAGAACTTGGAGTAGGTCGGGTCTTTGAATGGAGCTAAACAAAGCTGGAAGAGATCAAAAACATCGAAAAAGAACTGAAAGAGACCAAGAACGCCAGAAAAGGACTACGAAAGTGAGAATAGACAAAAAGAAGTTTGAGAAGAGAAGATAACTCGGATGGGACTGAAAGAGGCTGGAAGATCAAAATGTCCGGAACAAAACTATAAAAGTTAAAATTGCGTAGAATAATTTTAAGAAGCCGAAATGAAGCTAAAGGACTAAGAAAGCTTTCGTCGAGCTTGAGGGCGAAGCATAATTCAGTCTCATCCTGAATGACGACTGCCACTCATCTCGTCCCTCACACATACTCATATAAGGAGGTATAGCTATCATGGAGAATCCAGTTTACCTAACCCCTGAACAGGCCTGTCAGCTACTGAATATCAAGCGGTCTCGGTTATATCATTTGACGTCCCTGCGCAGGATTCCGCATCTGAAATTTGGCACATCCTTACGTTTCGAGAGAAGGGAACTTTTGCGGTGGGTTGAACGCCAGCGAAATGGCCCACATGCAGCTTGACACCTTCCATAAGTCATTGTTACAAGGGACATAATTATGCAACAGGGTTCACTTTTCAAGCGAAAACGATCTAAGTATTGGGTTGCCCAGTTTCGAGACGGACGTGGTGGACGTCGTGTTCAGCGCTCAACGGGTGAAACAAATCGGATCTTGGCCGTGAAACGCCTCGAAGAAATGCTTGAGGAGGCAAACGGATATACCAACGAGTCGCGCCAAGGACAGAAAATTACGTTAGCGGAGTTCTGCCAGTTACCCGACCCAA
>JAAAKM020073195.1:75423317-75465438 GCA_010016025.2 Alatinidae sp. Z8VKAUB7J3 | reverse complement strand
CCGTTTGACAAACTTCTTGTCTTCACGAGCATACGAGATAAAGACATCGGTCATGGTATTTCATCCATAAAACACGTAAGGGAACATCGTACATATGATGCCCATAATACAGCACTGATCTGTTTTGCCAAATGGTCCCTTCTTCAATTGGTTAAAGCAATCGTGGTGCCGCATGAAAAAGGTATATACCTCAAATCAAGAAAAATACGAGAAAACTAGCTGTTAAAAGAAGACAATATGGGGGTAGTGCAGAAAAAATTTTCAAAAAGAACAATAAATAAGTTTACGCAGTGTATCTGTTAGGATACTCTTCTTGATCTCATCCCTGACACTCACATCCTCAAAAGAACTTCGCTGTTCCCTAACCAAAGAACAGATACGACTAGACAAATTCATTAACCTTTCTTGACATGAGCTAAGTTCTTGTGGCCTATTTCTTCCATCTTTTATTGGACAGCCGATAAACTTCACGAAAACGAAGAATTATGATTGCTCCATTTTCAGAGTTTGATCCCACGAAATTTTCTTTTCACGAAGATCCGGTCTTGGTGTTGGAAGACTTTTGGAGTTCCGAGGAACGGAACCGTTTTCGAGAAGCCATGGAGCGATCAACCTGGACATCTCTTTCTGACATGCCACCAGTAGCCCAGGCGTTTCATGATTGCGGGAACTGGTTGAAAAGCGAAATTGGACCTGATGAGGGAAATTACTTCATTAATCGGGTAGGGCTATCCTGCATCGCTGATTACGTGGAGTCGTTCCCGAATATTAAAGGCAGGCATATCAACTTCAATTACTATTCCTATGGCGTAGGTGATTGTCTCTCCACGCATGATGATACCGACAATGCCTACTCCTACGCCGAGGGCAAACAACCGCCCACACGACGACGTGATTATTAGTAACCCATGCAGGATCTTCGCTGATCCATAGCGTATTTTATCTGAATTTCCACTCGCTTCTCGATACGGTCCTTTTTTATCTGACATAAAAAATTCCAAATTATTTTTGTCACGACTAATTTTGAGGCAAAATTAAAGTATGTAAATGAATTAATTATAAGGCAATATTTTGTTATGTCTAGACCAGTATAGCAGACCTGTTGCTTTTCATGGCTGCGCACAGTTTTCACCAAGGTCTCTGGCAACCCTCAGCTTTTCTGCTCAATCTAAAAAAAAAGTTCAGTTTTCTAAGCTTGTAAAACAAGCAAAAGGAGGTGAAACTACGACCCCCCTCTAACGCTCTTATTAGGAGTAAATCTCCCCAAGTGCCACCAGTCTGCAAGTGGGCCTGGCCCAAGCATTGTCTTAAATTTAACAAAAATCCAAACTTGAGAAGGATCTCAAGATAGTTAACGACAAGCTGAACGGTAAGCGTGACTACTACGTGATTTCAAGAAGTATCTCTGTTTTAAATATATCCTGCAATGTTTTTTAAACCTGAAGGAAATAGTTGGAAATACCCTCTTTTACCTTTAGAAATACAAATTTTCCAGATTTCAGGGATCTTGGTCGAAGTAAAGCGTCCTGCACATCTCGGAGCGGTTTTTCTATATTTTTCTCAGAAATCTCCTGAAGAATCTTCAAATGTAAGGCTTGTGGGATTTTAGAGCCATCATATTTGTTTTCAAAATATATCCATGACAAGTCATGACTAGACATGTCATCCATGACAAGTAAATTTTAAAGAAAAGAGTGACTACAGAAAGCTATGAATGAATAAATAAAGATTAACTTTATTTTATACTAAAGACCTTGAATGAAAACCGGAAATTAATTTATGACAATCAATTGTTTATCACTCCGTCATGACAGCTAGTTTTGATGAATCATGGAATTGAAGATGGTTTTCAATTCAGTTGAAACATGTATTATCTTATTTGGTTTGACCACTTCAGGCTATCCTGTATTTTTTAGGACCACTTGCAGTTTTCAGCAAACTTTTTGACAAACTTCAACTTTGTCCTTCGAACCAAAAGGAAAAACCATGATAAGTGAAACATAAAGAAATGGTAGATATAAATCCATGAAAAAAATCAGTCATTTTATTTTCCAGTAAGTTCTTTGACAACCCTTAACGATTTGACGACCTTCAAACACCCCAAGAATCCTGAGAATTAAAATGTAAAGAAAATTAACTGACTTTGAAAATGACAAATCGATTTATTTATCGTAAAAATTTTGAAAAAAAATGGAAAAATGTTTTTTTTTTGTTTTTTTTATTGTTCTAGCTTTTTAAGTGGTCCACGAAACATAGCTACTATTGTGCTGCTACGATACCATGGTGAGCGAATCGCAGGACTACGTTTTCGACCGGTTGGTCAAATCGAACCTGAACTTTCGCGGTCGAACCTACCAGTGCTTTTAAATCTCCATGCTCGGCATCTTCGATGCGATCATTCAGTTTCGCATAGGTCGGAAAAACGTATCGTTTGTGAAACGATGCAACGCGTGGTCGAGGCAGCGGTGTCAGCGTGTTCCAAAGGGTCATCGCGTCGCCAGCCATGATTTGATAGTGCGTTGGCACCGAACCGACCGACAGGTCGATGTTCCGGGTCAGGATGACCAACGTCTGGCCAGTGGCGATCAGCGCCATGATGGCGACCGAACTGCTGATGCGGTTGAACAGCCGGCCGTTCAGATAGTTCGGGATCTGGGTAGAAAAGAACACCACCACCAGCGCCAGGACGATCAGCAGCGCAAGGATGCGCAGCGTTTGCGGGCTTATACGGCTGAGTATCTGGCCCATCAGGACGCCTCCTGAAGGGCCGTTTGCCCGGTGGCAAGCGCCATGACCCGTTCCTGCGTCGCATCTTCGTTGTCGATCACCGCCATCTGCCGGCCCTCGCGCATCACCAGGATGCGGTCGCCCAGGGCCAGCACCTCGGGCAGATCCGAGGAAATCACCAGAGCCGCCCCGCCAGCGGTGACGAATTCACGGATCAGGGCGTGCACTTCGGCCTTGGCGCCGACATCGATGCCGCGGGTCGGTTCATCGAAAATCAGCAGGTCGGGCTGAAGGTTCAGCCATTTGGCCAGCATGACCTTCTGCTGATTGCCACCCGACAGCATGCCGACCTCCATGTCGACGTCCGGAGTGCGGATGTTGAGCCGCTGACGGAAGGTTTCCGCCGTTTCATGTTCGCGGGCGCGGTCAAGCAGGCCGAACCGCGCGAGATAGGATTTCAGTGTAGCCAGCGTGATATTGGACCGAATGGCCAGCGGCATGGCGAGGCCGAGCTTGCGCCGATCCTCCGAAACGTAGGCGATGCCGGCGGCCATCGCCGCACCGGCATCCTCGATCTTCGTTTCGCGGCCCTTGTAGGTAATCGTGCCGGCGGTTGCCGGAGCGATGCCGAACAGAGCCAGACCGACATCGGTACGGCGGGCGCCAACAAGGCCGGCCATGCACAGGATCTCGCCGCGGTGCAGATCGAACGCAATGTCCTCGAAGACGTCTTCACGTCCCAGGCCGTGCACGCTCAAAAGCACCTCGGGACGGGTCTGCGCTTCCGCCTTATCGAAGAAATGGTCGACCTCGCGCCCGACCATCTCGGCAATCATGGTGTCGGCGTCCGTTTCGCCGACCGGCTTGGTCGAAATGTGCTCGCCGTCGCGGATGACTGTGACCCGGTCGGCGATCTCGAAAATCTCCTCCAGTCGGTGCGGATTATATAAATGTTGAAACTTATGAATCCTTTCTACGATAAAAATTAAAATCTTTCATTTTTTCCATTTTTTTTATTTTTCCGATGTGTGTTTTGCTACAGCCTCAGCTTTTATTTTAAGGGCCATTGTAGATGACTCAAGATTTTGGGAAAGACTTGAAGAATTCACCCCCCCCCCATTGCGTAAGTGCATGAAATCATTTGGCTGAATTAAAAAGATTAAATAAATATTGAAACTTATGAATCCTTTCTCCAATAAAAATCAACATCTTTCCTTTTTCCAATTTAACCAAGTTAAAAAACAGAAGAATAACAGATAAGTAAAGAACCTAAGAGATGGGAAAACCCTGCCCCAAAGAAACATTTTAGCGAGACAAATATATGGTATTATTTCCCAGTTGTATTTACTTTATGACAGTCCAATGCTTACATTTTAACATTTCTAAGAAATAAGAAACTAGCATTTTCACTGCAAAACTATTTTTATTAGGGTATTAGTCTTAGTTCATACAACAGGAAAGTCTTTATTCTGTAACGTAATACTTACCAGTAGTGGTATGTTTAAGTCCACCAACATTTAAATCAAATTTAATCTTAAAAGCGTAATTGCTGTTGCTAAATTTTCTTTTTATCTAAAAAAAAACAATTTATTTTTCGTAAAAATTGATTACAAGTTAGTGACCAGTTTTTGATTGCAGACCAGGTTAGAGGGTTGAATCCACCCCCCAACACTCCAAAAATCGTCTGACTTGTAAAAATGTAGCAAAAATGCACATAAACAAAATTTTGAAGTATTTTTATATTTTTTTCAAACCCCTCCCAAAAATCCCCCCAGAAAAACTCCAGGAGACGGCAATGGCTACTTCTTCTTATTTGCTTCTTAGTGACCTGTTTTTGATTGTACATAAGAGAAATGTCCTACTCCTATATCGATAGAGGAAAGGAGGATAAAACTTTACAACTTATAAATTCTGTTTGCAAAAAAACAACTCAGATTTAGTTTTTGCGCTTTAACCTAGAAATAGATAATTATTTCTTGGTGACAAGCTATTGATCGTACATGTCTCGATACACGATATCTTCGTTTTTAGACTAAAAGGTCGCATTTACCACACTTCTGAAATAATTGCCCAAAAACGTTTGCTAAGCTCTTCTCAAAGGGAGGATCAGCAGGATAGTTCATGATCGATCATACTTCAATGCTTGTGATCTCCCGCTGATTCTCCCTTGGAGAACAGCTTAGCTGTTTGGTCTTTGAGAATTACTTCAAAAGTGTCAAAATGTCAGATACGACGTTTAGGCGTAACAGTGGTGATATACATCTTCGATACGCACTCTAATCGATATTACTTATTCGATACACATTATAATCGATACAACTTACTCGAAAAAATTGATTCTATTCTGAAAAATATTTTTGTTTAATTACAAAAGACATTATGTACACCAATTTTCCATTCAAATGAGCCATTAAACAGCTCTCTGTGGTTTTCCAGTGCCCTGCTAGCTGTGGAGAAAAATAAAGAAAAAAAGATGCTATCAATGCAGAATATTTTAGTTCAAGCAAATGGATTTTCCTTGTTATGCAAGCCAAAAGGACAGTAAGTTTCCTATGTAGGGGTTTCTGACAAGATGGTTCTTATAGTGAACTTCTTGTTTCAATCTGACACTATTTTCAGGAGTTTTGGGCTATAGTATTTTTTAGTACTGGGTGAGAGCATCTCTTACTAGTTTGCAAGCTACTGCTGTAACCTAGATTATGATTGCATTCATCAATTTTGTATTGAAAATCCAGTTTTTGTAATTACAAACAGGAAAAAATCTATGGCTTTTTCTTAGTTTGAACAGTAAGAAATGAACCTTGGAGAATCAAGCAGCTAAATAAGTCAAATATGGTATCATACCCTAAAAGAGTTTACTGGTGATAATACTATCATTAAAGCTATGGCTACTGCTATTATTTAATATTTCAGTTATTATTAGCTACCATTTATGCTTTATTATAAAACTTTGTAAAAGATGCTTTTATTATAATAATTTGTAGCTGCTATATGCCTTGGTTTATTCTTTACTAGGCATCACACATCTTTATAACCATAATATCCATGTCTACATTCAGATTGAACTATACAGATACTTTGCATAATTACAGCTATATCTGATGAAACTTGCATAGTCCCCATTTATAACGAGCTGTGTTGATCCTTTATATAAATGTTGTGCAAAAATGCAGTTTTTAGCAAAAATTTATTCTATTTTGGAAAGCCACTTTTCTTGGTTTCAAGCCAATGAATTTTCCTTGTTATTCAAGCCAAGGGACAGTTAGTTTCCTATATAGGGGTACTGGACAAGGGGGTTCTTACAGTGTACTTCCTTTTTTTTTTACTCTAGTTCTAAGAGTTATGGGTTATTGTATTTCTTAGTATGGGATGCTATTGTCTCTTACTAGGTTGCTAGCTACTGCTGCAATCTGGAAAGAACTTCTTGTCTCTCTGAATCAGCCTGTTGCAGACAGTGTTGAGGCTTCTGTTGGCCAAATACTTCCCATAGTACATGGAACACATGTAGATATAAAACACATGAATAGGAATAAAGATATATGAAAACATTATGAAGTTGCAGAAAAAAGTAAGAAAAATTAGGCCTAGGCTTAGTTACCCAAAAAAAACTCACAATTACAACAACTAAACTGGACAAGTAGTATCAAATTTGAATTGTGTCTCATGGAATTTTGTAGGGTAAAAAAAAACAGGTCCAAATAAATAATCATTATTCCCTTTATTCTGTAGATTCGTCCCTGAAAGTATCATTTTCCTAACCTAAACCCTTTCCGAGATAGCAAGAAGTCAATTATCTAGAATTTTACCAAAAATCAGAAATCAATATGCTATTCGGTCCTCCATTCAATGCTCTTTCTAAATTTAATAGTTGTATCGAAGCCCACCTCATGAGGCGAGACATACCCCTAGGCTGTATACAAAACCTGGCTGCCCTTATCTCTTGTGCTTATTTCTCATTAGTTGGTTCGCAATGCCAAATAAAGCCAGTTTGAAAAAAAGCAAGCTTTTTATATAGTCCAGGGCTATATCTGGCCCCATTAGGGAGAACTGGCACGTGATTATCATGACAGCGATTATATTTCGAATGAGGACAGGGCGAAAAACCTAAAAACACATATACTTTTTTTCATATCTGATTTGGCCCAAAACTTGACTCCTCATTTTTGCAATTACACCCTGACCAAATACATGAATACAAATTTTTCTTTTATATGGATGTAATCCAAAGGTTAGCCATTCTTGCTGGCTATCAGAATAACAATTAATTCTGATGACGAAACAGCTACAACGGGTCGTCTGGTTCTCGTTTTGAAATTAAGCAAAACCAGTTTTTCAACTTGATGACAAAACTTGCCACGAAAATTTTCTTTACCTTTAGGACCAAAAAAAGGATTATTTCGCCATTTTAATGCTAGTGTATTAGAAGGGTCACTTAATAGCCAAGACAATTAACGACAATTCCGAGGAGACACCCAACTTTCAGGAATCACGTGCACAAGGTGGCACGACTCAAGCATGGCGGAAGCAGTGCCAAGCATGGTGGAACCGTGCAGCACACGTGGCGTTCTGAGATGTCCTCCAGGTGGCGGAAGACTTGCGCCTCCTCTGAAAATCCCCTCAAGCAAAGGTTGATTCTAAATGCATTTTGTAAATAGCCTATTCTATTGCATAGGCTACTGATTTCAAAATGCATAACCAAGATCAGGTGCAAAGACTTTTAAATATCACCCCATTGCCTATTTTCACACACAAAAACTAAGTTAAAAAAACAGGAGTTCTCTATCCAACTTATGAGAGTATATTTTCGGTACAGTTCTTGTTGAGTGCTTCTTGCTATCTTGGAGAGTAGGCTAGTTGAGTTAGGGGAATGAAACGTTCATGAACGAGGCAAGATCCTAAATTTACCCTATAAAGCTGTTATCAAGCTACTATCTTTACCCTTTTCTTATTTCCAGGGCTTATAAGATTAAATATAGGCTATTATAGGTTTATATGAATTTTATAGTCTATTATGCATAGGCCATCTAAATTTTGACAACAAGCGTCTTAGGCTACCCTAATTTTGAGTTTTCAGACACTTTATAAGTGACTCTAGCTTTTGAAACGCCGGCAGCATCGCCGCATACACGTCCATCGCATCCTGCAGGCCTTCGACGATGTGGCCGGTGCCGATGTTGCCCACCGGCGCGCCGTAGTTGTCGAGCTCGGGGTTCTTGTACGGCATCGCCTCAGCGGCCGCGGCCACGTAGGCGCGGCGCCACAAGCGGTCGTCCGGCAGATGCTTGACGATCCAGCCCCAGTGGAGCTTGGCCCAGTCGCGGTCGTCCAAGAACCAGCACGCAACGCCCGCGGAGAAGTGTGCCTCGGCGAGACGCTTTGACTTTGCGGCGCGCGCGGTGGTCGGCTGCAGCAGCTTGCGCGCTTTCGCATACTCCTTGTGCGCGAGCAGTCGGTAACCGAGCTCGACGTCGGCGTCGATCGCCGCGGGTTCGTGGTTCAGCGAACGCAGCGCTGCCTCGTGCTTCTCATGCGCGGCCCAGTCCTTCTCGTAGCGTGCGACGCGGAGCAGGCCGACCGTCGCCGCGACGCGTTGCGACAGAACCGCCTTGTCTCGCCCGGGGTTCTTGGCAACGGCGGCATACGCTGTCCGCGCCGATTCGTAGTCGCCGAGCTCTTCGTGCTGGCGCCCCGCCGCGAGCTGCGCTGCCGGGTTGGCCAGCGCCTCGGCGTCGCGCGCCACCTTGGTTTCGTCCGCGGTTGCGCGAGCGAACTCCGGGTGGTCGGCGAGCAGCTTGCGGAGCCACGCAAAGACGTCGTCCTTGTCGGTGTAGACCTTCGCTGCCCCGAGGAGCTGGCCGGTCTCGGGGTGGAACGCGGCGAGGTACGCCCATGGGTTGCGCGTCTGGCCGTCGACGAAGGCGAGCGCCTTCTTGTCGTGTCCTTCCCCCGGTCCGCCGCGGTTGAAGAAGAAGCAGACGAAGCGACGGTTGAGGAGGTCGATGACTCGGTTTTCTGCGAAGCAACCTGCTCGCATGGGTTCGGCACCGGGTCACCACTTCCCCTTGGTCGCGCACTTGGCGCCGATGTCGTCGACGCCGAACGAGATGCCTTTGATGACGAGCAACCGCTTGTCGGCGCGCGCCTTGGCAAGGGCTTTCTCGAAGGTTCCCGGGATGAACCACCGGATCGCGTTGGCGTCGCACGCCGGGTTCGTCTGGGCCGTGGCGTCGGTTTGGGCGAAGGCGCTCGCGGCGAGGGCGAGCGGCAGCGCAGGGGTGAAGAATCGCATTGACTGCTCCGTGGTCGGGAGGACTTTCTGTCCCCTTCGGGGATCTACAATCTAGGAAGGGAAGGTCGACTCCGATCGTCCAGTCGGTCGCGCCGTTTTTTCTTCGCCACCCTTGCCGCCCACCACCTCGGACAGCTCGAGCACCCTGGCTCCGTCCAGCCGCGGCGTGGAGCTCATCGAGCGCGCCGTCGCAGGCGATGCCGAATTATCATCTGTCAAGGAAGTTATTATCATTTTTGGGAAAAATAATTTGTTTTTACTCCCAAGCTACTTAGTATGGAAAGAGTTGTCTTAGAAACTTTGGAGAGGGTTTATGGCTTACGGTCTATTTGTATTTGAGTTGGGTTAATTGGGAGAGGGTTGTGGTTTATGATAAATGCAGTTTTTGTTATTCCTAATCAAAATGTTTACTGATGTCCATTACACAAAGATGGGCGGTACTAAGCACGCATAAAGCATGGACAAGGAGGAGAGATGGGTGTAATCTTCCAAATATCTCCAACTTCTCTTTTGTATAGCCGATTATGCTGCACTTCTTCTAAAATTCTGAAATTTATTTTGGAGACAGGGATTGCTCCCCATGAATGAATTTCTGCTTGCGTTACTGGATCCTGCTAAAAAAAAAATTGTATCTTGGACTGTATCGTAGAGAAAACAAAACTTCTCGAAGAAGTGGGCACAACGTCTACTTATTTATAATTTTTTTTGCTAAGGAATTTCGTTTGATAGGAGTTAGTGTAGAAACTTCGAAAGTTGCTCATTCAATCGAAAACTGCAAGTATATGTGCCCTTTCAAAGGATCAAACGCTATTGAAGGGTAACTAGGTCCCCCCCAACGCGCCAACTTTTTCCCGAAAGCATTCGATAGAAATTTCAAGATAGTTATTTTGTTTAAAATAGTCTAAATATTATATAGTAAGGACTTTGGGGTTGAAAAAATTTCCTAGAGCCTAGGGGAGAGGGTTTTAGGTTATGCCCAAAGGGTATCTAACGTTTTTTTATGGAATGGGCGGTCGAATAAGCTCCGAACCGGACTCATGCGATTGGAAGCTGGAAATTATCGTGCCCCTTTTAGAGTCAAAAATGATTGGAGTTCAACAAGACCCCTTCCATGTCCATCTTTGCACAAAACACATATAATTAGAAATTTTAAGACCGCTATTTTGTTCAACATTGTTGAAGAGTCCAGTTATTACAATTTAACAGTTATTACAATGTAAGTTATACAATTTTCTCATTGTCTAAACATAGTATATGTTACTGAGAAAGGTAATATATTTGACCATTACTTTCTAAAAAGACGAAGGACATTCGAGTGAGCCTTTCAGAGAATTTTGAGGGAAGTGGGAAACTAAATCAAAACACCTAATGTTCATACGGGTTGTCAAAAGGTTGTAACTCGAGAATGACTGACTTTTCGTAACTTTTGTAGCTTAGAATGACTGATATTGGAACTTTCGGAAATGGTAAGAAATGATACGAAATGATAATAAAGATGATCAATTGACTCTAAAGGCAATATTCCTATGCTACAACCACTATTACTACAACTACTCTATTGCTACTGCTACCACTAATGCTACTGCTGCTACAGTATAATTTCCGTGTTATTGCTGTAAATGCTATTGGCGACAGTATTCCATCTGCTATCATAACTGCTAAACCATACACTGTACCTGATGCTCCTCCATCACTATCTGCACAACGTGGACCTGGAGAAGCAAAACTAACATGGACTGTACCTAATGATAATGGACGAGAAGTTACAAAATACATTGTTGAATACACCAATACGGTATTTGATACTGCCAATACTCAGACAATAACTGTCAATGGTGGCACAACAACAAGTACAACTGTATCTGGCTTGGCTATTGGTAAATCATTTGAGTTTAGAGTAAGTGCTGTAAACTTGGCAGGACAAGGTTCTCCATCAGAATCTGCAATTGCAACTCCTGCTACTGCACCTCAACCTCCAATCAACTTGCAAGCAAGTCGTGGTGATCCAGATGTTACTGTAATATGGTTTGAACCAACAAGTGATGGCGGTTCACCAGTATCTCACTATGTATTAGAATATGTATCAAGTAAAGAACAACTTCCACCTGGCGATGTTGACTTTGCAAACAAGTTTAACGTAATTAGCCAATCAACCTCTGTTGAATTATCTGAAGAACTTACAAATGGATTGTACTATTACTTTAAGGTACGTACAGTGACAGCTGTTGGCTCTAGTGTCCCAAGTGATCCTGTATGTCTTGTAAATGGCGGTAGTGGTTCTGGTGATTCAGGTATTGTGGACATTAGCCAATGTATCCCAATGTTTGATAGACCAACATTAGATGCAAGTATCAAAGGAACCGGATTTGATCAAAGAGTGGATTTGAAATGGAATAAGATTGCAGAAGATAATGGCTCTCCAATCACTGGTTACCAAGTACAACGTCAAGTTATATCTGGTTCAACCGTATCTCTCCAATCAATACCTGATGGTCAAATCAAATACAATGAAGATGACTTGCAAAATCTCAAGCGTTTGAGTATCGTTGGACTCACAAACGATGAAAGATATGTATTTGAACTTGCACCAGTTAATGCTGCTGGCCCTGCACGTTCCACAAATACTGTTGTAGTTGTTCCACATGCTGAAGAAGATAGCGACACTGAAACAGACTTTGTAGAAAACCCAGACATTCCAGATGCAGATACAATTAGAAAACAAGTAGAAGAATTTGGATTGAATACTGACTCAATTATCCCACCATCTGCTGGTTTAGTAGACCGTGAGAAATTTGACTTTAATGATAAATCATTCAACCAGAACCAGATCTTTAACATTGACATCTCTGATGAAGAGCTTAGCAACCCAAGAGAACTTGCAAAGAAGCTAGGACTCACAACATACAAGGCTCCAGAGGATACAGAGAACCAAGAAACGAATAACGTATGGGTGTTCCCTGGTGCTCACATTGGAGTTGAACGAAATGACGATGACTGGCTTACTCGAAAGCTGAACGAGGGCTTGTCCTGGGGGGCAAATACCTCCATTCGAAACTTTACGATGTCGCTCAATGCTTCAGTAGATGCGTTTGTTCCACCCTATAACCGGTATCCGCTGCTGAGGACGCTGCTTTTGCTGGTCTATCTTGTACTCGGGGCTGCCGTAACCGCTCTTGCCGGTTATCTGGTCGTCCGGATCGTCAGCCGAAAGAAGGCCGGCGCGGATTCGGGCTCGTGAGGAATACGGTATAGATCCTCTGGGGCTTCACTGCCGCGAGCCTGTTGCTGTCACAATCGCGATCGTGTGCCACCGAGATGACCCGATCGCTCCCAACAGGTTCTTGTGATCGGCAACTTGTTCCATTGTGGTGATGCGCCCGCAAATCGCATCGCGCGGAACGGTGGACCAGCACGCCCCACGCATTTCAGTCATTGATTACGCTGTTACAAACCGGCATAGCCGGCTCGGGATACCCAATAGTCCCAAGCGCGCGCAAGAGGCATATCGCCTAGGAGCATGGCGTTCGCCTGGTCTATTTCGCCGTCTGTCAGTGGCTTGAGTTCACCAAGCGCCAACGATTGTTGAACCAGAACTGCGTTGTCCTTCAGTCCAATTGCAATCATACAGACGGCGCGCACATTTGCTGCCGCGCAAATGCAACCATGACCGCGCAGCAGCGCAACCTTGTTCTGTCCCAGGGCCCGCGACAACGAATGGCCCATGTCCATGCTATCGACCAGCATGTTGGTATCGCCGAACTCGTCCTGGCTATCCCAGACAGGCACCTCTTTGCCGATTACCGAAGACATGTGAAAAATCGGCCGCAGGGAAACATTGTTCATGGTGAACGGGATGATGGCGCGTGCGTGATGGTGTGCCACCGAGTTAACATCCGACCTGGCCTTGTAAATTGCCCCGTGAATGTGGCGCTCACTGTATGGGCTGCGATGGTCATCGCTCACCAGATCTCCGTCAAGCGTGAACTCCATGATGTCATCGCGGGTCACATTAATCGGGCTGCGGGAGCGAGATAGGAAGTAACGGTCGTCGCGCAATGGGTGACGCACACTGACGTGCCCAAAGCTGTCTATGACGTCCTCACACGCGAGGATCCTGTTGGCGAGAACCAGTTCAGTTATCGCAGCATCGACAATCCGCGTCTGGCTCTCTAGGTCGATCTCTCCGGTCATCGGCATCTCCAATCCATACAAGGATCAACGTAGAGAGGAAAACGCGTAGGAGAAATACAAACTATCGCTCCATAGCGTCGCCAATGATGTGGGCATTTGCAAAGTGGATCGAATCCAGGGTTAGGCCATCCTCGCCTGCGTCTGCTGGAGCATGTCCCCCCACCTATTTGCGGCATACAGTAGTGCTGAGTATGACACTTGATGGCGTGGCAACCAACCGTTTTGAAGTGGGGGATATTGTCTCGGTCAGTGCGACAGCGTTAGACGCTAATGAACAAGCACTTGCAGATACAATCGTCTCTTTTTCCGCAACGGGAAATGGTGTCACCTTCTCACCTGAGTCTTCTCTTTCTAACACTCAGGGAATTGCTACCACTCAAATGACCGTTACAGATTCTTCCGTTGGTGCCCATCAGCTAACAGCAGCGATAACAATTGACAGCGTAGATTACCAAGACAGCCAAAATTTCGAAGTGGCTCCAGCGGTTGACCAAACTACTCAATCTCTTTCCGTCGCTGTTTTAAATGCCGCTTGCGAAGAGGTTGTTTTAGCTTCTTTTACCACCGGTGAAACCATATGTGTGTCAGCTAGATTGATGCAAGGGGAAACACCTGTACGAGGAGAAATAGTCAATTTCAGTATCGATGGTGGTATTGGAGATTTAAGCAGTACAACCGCACTAACAGATGTCAGCGGCAATGCGGTAGTGAATATCACCAACGCATCAGCTACAGTTGGGGCAGCTAGTGTCGTCGCTACATATAACAGCCTTTCATCCAGTAGCAACTTTGAATATGTTTCAACCCCCAGTACGGTAGTAACCACGCCAACGGTGTCTGTTAACTTGGTTTCCAACGGTCAACTCATTAGCCGCTTTCAAGCTGGAGACGAGGTTAGAGTTCAAGCCAGAGTGCTAACCCAACAGGAAACCCCCGTTGTAGATGGCATCGTGAATTTCTCGGTTCAAGGCACTGGGCCCGTACTTTCGCCAACGACGGCCCTTACTAATTCCGACGGTATTGCCGAAGTGTCGCTCAGTGCAACCGAATCAGACTTGGGCGCTTATGCTATGCAAGTCACAACCGTAGTCGATAACTTAAATATCAGTAATTCCATGAACTTCGAGGTTCAGTCCGCAGGTACGGTAGTCGACAATAGTGAGACCCGATTTGGTCATTTCAATTCCGATGGCGTTTTTGTTCCCGACTTGATTGGTTCATCCGCTGAAGTTAACGGTGAAGTCACCATCAGTGCCGGTGCGACAGTTGGCTTTAATGTTGCGTTGGTAGATGAAAATGACAATCGAATTTTAACTCCAACCCCTGTTACCTTCTCTTCAAATTGTGTGAGCAATGGACAAGCCACTATCGACGGAACTGTAACCACAATAAATGGTGAAGCCTCTGCTACTTTTGAAGATTTGAACTGTGCAGGTAGTAGCGGTAATACCGACCAAATTGTGGCCTCCGTTGTGATAAATAACTCAACCTTGACCATTACGCGTCAGCTTAATATCCAAGCCGAAGGCATAGGCTCACTGTCATTTGTATCTGCAACTCCCGACTAAAAAAAAATCAATAAGCTAAACTTTCATAAGAACAATTAATATAATCACTTTTTTGGTACTTGTGTATTATAGTGACCACACTCTTGTTCTTGATCTGCTGTAAAACCTATTTCTCTGTGTGCACTCAGAGATAATTAGCTCAGCCAAAGTGAGACAAACAACTATTCAGGCATATTTTAATTTAATATTTAATATATAGAGTTGGTTAGGTATTTAATATAATGCGTTCTGGGTGGTCTGCTTTCCATAATTTTCTGTTGCAGTTTCCATAATTTTGTTACTAGAGTCTTATATTTTCATCATATTTTGGTATATTTCATTATGGTTAACCTAACTTCACTTCTTGAGTGTGGTCGCTATAATGCATAAGTACTCTTTTATTAAACCCATAGTCTTGTTAAATGGTTATCAGCCATAATCAGGGATGTAGCCTAACTGTAGTTAATCATTTAGGTTATATTAATATAATTTTTTCTTGTTGGTAAACTGCCTAATATACCCGGATAAATTCTGAGTAAGACAAAGGATTACACAATAGAAATCGTCCAATGTCATATAAGCCCGAAGCAACTACCGTCCAATAGCGTGTTTCCACAGAACTGTAACAGGAAACAAAGAGAAACCTTTTGTAGCCTAAACAAGGCTGTTGAACTGGTTGTAAAATAGGATCACTGTCGATAACCATATGCCCAAGTCTGAGATCTTCCATTTATCCTTTAATTAAAAGGTAAAATTGATTAACAAAATTGACACTAATGTTGATGTAATCTCCAGACATGGGAATTTGTTAACGAATAATACGCAATTTAGACATTCCTCTCCACCCTAAAATTTTTACAGAAAACAGTAAGTAGATGTAGATTAGAACCTATTGGAAATAGAGTAGATTAGAAATTTAGAGCAAACTTTACACTGGACTTTACCCCTTTACACTGGAATCCGCATCTAACGTAAGTCAGATCTCTGGTCCTACCTTTAATGTACACAAACCCACCTAGAACGTAACCCCTTGGAAGGGTTGAAGTCAACTGACACAAAGAAAGATAGAAGAAGAAAGGGAAGGTCTAGTCAAAGTTAAAAGTGGTAGCCTGACCAACAACTGATGGAGTCGGTAAAGAAGAGAAATAATTTCTCTTATAATAATTTCTAAGATAATTATTTTATAAAAATTATCTGTATTGCCAAGAGCTACAAGATTATAGCTATTACAGCAATGACCCCACGCTCCAGGTATACCATTTTTCTAAGGCATATTAAAATCAAAAACAAATTATCTTGTCAACTACAGCACATTTAACAAAACAGCAGACTGAGATCTATTTTTCGGTCTGACGTCCTTTGAGTATTTGGGAACTGTAAACGGTACTATACATGGTACTTACCGGAGTCAACATATCGCCTTTGTCTATTTTGTGACAGGGTAGTTAAAGACAAATTGAGTTTACAAGATAAATGGCTTAGAGACAATTTCCCATCACTAAATAGAACAAAAACTCCAGAAGTTAAGCAGTCAAAGCCAGTGAAGAGATCTCTGAGGTTTATTCTTCTTGCTCCAAGACTTACCAATTTACTCTTTATCAGCTCTGGAGTAGTTGGCGCACTTTTGGCAAGTGTGGATGTACCTTGTTTTGTTCAGTCTCAGGTTTTGGATGATTTGGCCATTCAGGCTACTTTGGAAGCTGTTCGTGAGAATATGCTGGTAAGCATCGCTATCTTAGGTTAAAGCAGTTATAAATTTATGAAGTAATAAAAAAAAATAAAGCAAACACTTTAGTAAATGGCCATAGCTATGTGGCTGACTCTGGCTTTGGGAGTGGAGTCTTCTTTTTTGCTAAATCGACAGCTTTTGGATCCAGTTTACGACTTAAATAAATGAGTGTTAAGCCATAATTTATGCATCTATTAATGCGTAATCTATAAATACAATGGACCCATTTAACTATCACTGCTTATTAGGAGCGCCCGAGTCTAGTTTCTGCTGTTTAGTAGACCAACCGGTATCCACCCCATTCTTGAATACCACTACTACTAACAACTCACTGCAACACGAAGCCACCTGAGGCAACACATCCCAATCTATTCTTCCATTCCAATCTTTTCAAAGCCTCCCAATTTACACCCTCGCAAGAAGATCCATTTTCACCTAAATCTTTCTTTATGATCTCCTTCAGCCCCACTCGTGGAAGACCTGCTTCGTTTGGCCTTTCATGGTTGGTCGAAACCAAACAATATAAACACCATCTATAAACTCTTAATTTAAATATGAAGATGTCGCTAAGTTACACAAATCCACACAGTTTATATCCTTTCATTTAAGGAGTCTTATAGTCATATAGTCATGGAGTAAATTCAAAGAAATTCTGCAGGGGGCAAACCCATTTTCCAATGAACAGTCAAAACGTGGCCGGAGCTGGATTTAAAGAAATGACACTCCTAAGCCTAAGTGTTTTTGCCACTCCGTTATAGCAAAATTTTCAGGGAAGTCCCCGAAAATTCAGGGATAGTGGAAGCACAGAAGAGAGCACAACTGATGAGCCAAAAGTAATGAAAGAGGTGATACTGAACTCTCAGCTGCCATTCTTGGGAGACATCTGACAGTTTATAAGTGGCCACGGAGTTCCTGTGTTGTTTTGAAATTACTTTTCTGTGCATGGCAGCATGGCAGCTGCGGCATGGCAGCTGCAGCATGGCAGACTGCATGGCAGCGGAATAAACCTAACACTTTGATGATAAATAATATTGGTCCAGTTTTGTAAAGAAAAAAAAATCACTAAAATACGTTTATGTCATAACATAGTAAAGTCTAAAATGTAGATATACAATACCTAACTAGTAACCTTCAATCGAGAAAGGGCGTCAGCTACGACATTATGTTACCATTTTTGGTTTGTTGATACTGACACTTGTCACCTCATTATTATTCGGGATTTGACCACCGACGAACTCTTTGGTCATCGATATAGAAATTTAAGGTCAAATTGAGGCTACAAACCGCGGTACTATTGTTGAAGCATTTGAATTCAAAAACATTTTTGAGTGACTGTCAGAATCAGGTCAATATGAAAACTATAAGTCAAGTCAAGGTCAGGTACATTTATATTTGACCTCATTTGAATATTATTTCCTGGGCAATTAACAAAGTCATTATGTTCCACTGCTTGTAAAAGTTCCAAATCTTGTCGACGTAAATTTTGGCGGGATCCATTTTGCAAAAAAACAGTTCCTTTAACCGTAATCTAGGGTTTAGATATGTTGCGCATAAAATTTGATAGCTAAACCCTCTCCTTAAGAGTAAACACCAAACAATAAAGAAACTAGGCAATAATATCGTTAAAAAAATGCATTAACGACCCTTTCTGGTTTAGAATTTGAATTTGTGGGACTATTTTGTTTTTAAAGTTGATGTCCATTATTTTTTTTATTTTTTTGCATTGGCTGCTTAGTACCAATCCAGTGACAGAGAGCAACTTGCTTCTGTGCAGTGATAATCTCATCTACTGAAAATTTCTCTTTTTTGGGTTCAAATAAGTACACAGAAATACAAAACCTTAAAAAGTCAATTAGTTCAGCAGCGGCATCTATTTCAGCTTGAAATACTGTTTTCCCTTGTCCAAGCATCGTGGCAGCAACCATGTCGTGTCGATATTTCGTTGACATTAGGTCAGCGGCTTTTAAAAAAATATCCACCTTCTCTGATAACGGTGTTTTTTCCCAAGTTTTCTTTGCAGTCAAAGAGGTATCAATGGCTTTACTAAGCAGCTCCTGCCAAAATAAATCACAAAATTAGAGCTTAGAACCTTTCTGTCAAGAAAGACCCATTTTCGTTGTTTTTTCTTGCTTATCCCGTGTAGTTTAACGCAGTTAAATGTTACTAAAGAATGACATAATTCAAAACATTCTTAAGAAAACTTCCAGGAATTTCAGTTTTTTAACATAATCGTCTACCATTTAATGTAACGGGTAATCAAAAGAAATATAATATTTGTGAACACAATATTAAACAAAAGTTCAATAAAGCAGTCCATTTCTTTTCTTTTAAATGGCACCAATATTAATTTAGTCAAAAAGATAGCAGAAGTCGGCAGCTTTATTCGTTTGAATTATCTGCAAATACACCTACTACAAGCTCATTCCAGAATCAAGCAAATTAATGTTGACACGATCAGCAGCGCGAGCGCGCCGCGCGGCGTCTTCGCCCAATCGTCGAGCCCCCCGCCCGCCGCCGCCCCATGGGCTCCGGCGAAACGCGCCCGGATCGCGGCGTCGAGATCCGGGTCGCTGACATACCATTTCTCCGGGCCGACCTCGTCAACCCAGAAGCGAATCACCGTATCGGGATCGGTCATCGCGTCGACTCCCGCACAGGTTGCGCGCCGGGGCCGGCCTCTTCCGGCGTCCCGTCCCGCGCCTCCTCCTGAGCCTCCTCCTGCGCGTCGGCGGCGTAATCCGCCGCCATCTCGACCGCCACGACGGTGGAGCGGCTGTAGATCGGCGCATAGGGCGCGGTCTCGTTGACGGCCGGCGCCGGGCGCTGCGTCATCCGGTAGAGAGCGTAACCGCAGATGCCCGCCAGGATCCAGCCGACATAGAGAAAGAAGGCCGACGGCCCGATCGCCTGCATCAGATAGCCGACCGTCAGCGGCCCGCCCATCGCCCCGACGCCGTTGAGGAAGATCAGGCCGCCGCTGGCCGCCGCCATCTTGTCATTGTCCAGAAAATCGTTGGTATAGGCGATCAGCAACCCGTAGAGCGGGTTCACCATGCCGCCCAGGATCGCCATCACCCCGATCAGCACGCCGATTGAATCGCCAAGCTGGGTCGCGGTCATCGCCGTCGCCGCGCCGATCAGCGTACAGAGCGCAATCAGCCGGCGCCGGTCGATCCGGTCCGACAGCCAGCCGATCGGGAACTGGCAGATCAGCCCGCCCACATAGATCGCGCCGATCATCAGCGAGGTCTCGGCGACCGTAAGCCCGATCAGCGACGCATAGACCGCCGACATGCCGAAAAACGCCGCGAACACGCTGCCAAGCAGGAAGATTCCCACGCAACCCAGGGGCGAGGTCGCGAACAACTCCCGGATCGGCAGGGATTTGGAGGCGGTGAATTCCGGCGCCGGCGAGACCGACAGAAGGATCGGCGCGAAGGAGAGCGACACGATCACCGACATCAGCACGAA
This sequence comes from Alatinidae sp. Z8VKAUB7J3, assembly GCA_010016025.2. Taxonomy (NCBI): domain Eukaryota; kingdom Metazoa; phylum Cnidaria; class Cubozoa; order Carybdeida; family Alatinidae; species Alatinidae sp. Z8VKAUB7J3. The sequence goes on along the minus strand of JAAAKM020073195.1, from coordinate 75,445,484 downwards.
GATATCGTAGCCCGACGGGCTGGAGACGTTCATGAGCATCGTGCCGCCGACCACGCCGATCATCTGCACGATCAGATAGGCGGAGAGCATCTGGCCGCGCTTGTCGTTGCTCGCGGCGTCGTTGAGCCAGCTTTCGGCGACCACATACACGCCCGAATAGCAGAATCCGACGATCAACCGCAGGATGAACCAGGCCACCGGATCGACGATCGAGGCGCAGACGATGAACGCGGCCGAGATCAACGAGCCGAGCGCCGCGAAGACCCGCACATGCCCGACCCGCCGCAGCATGTGCGGCGTCGTCAGCGAACCGCCCAGAAAGCCGACGAAATACGCGCTCATCACCCAGCCCATCAGGCCGGGATCGAAATAAGATATTTGTTTGTTTTCAGGTTTTCCCAGCGCACGAGAAATGATGGTTAAGAAACTAAATTGTCTAATGTGGCGGGTTCTTTTTTTTGTTTTTTTTGGGGGGGGGGGGGGTATTCGAAGGTAGGGAGTGGCAAACAAAAGTTTATTTGCTTATTGTTCCCCTAAAATTCCTCTCTCCTATTTCTTACATAAATTTATGGTTGGAAATTACCAATCATTAAATTCTTAGGTTTAAGTACCAGATTCTCCAAAGGAGAAAAATGATGGGAAAAATATATTTTTAAATTCCATGTATTTGGCTCAAAATTTATACTGTATACAAATTCTAAAGTAGCGTAAATTCTCACAACTAGACAATGGCATCAATTCAGGGAAATATAGGAGGAGAGCAAATATGAATTTTTCTAAGAAATTTTTCTTAAAATAATTAAGAAATTTTTTAAAGAAATTTCCAATTTTTCAATGAAAATAACCAAATGAGTTAGCTTAAAAAAAAAAATCAAGTATATAGGAAGCAACCACCAAAAACATTGCCTCCCCCCCCCCGTTATTGACGCCACTGAGTCTAGAGAAAGCATCAAACATGAAACAACAAGAGAAAGATAAATTGAGTGACCCAACTGGTCTGGTAACTAGGGTTAAAAGAGACAGTTTCAAATGGTCAGTTGTAAACCAAGATCAATTGTGAAAATCACCTTTCTTTTCCTCAATAGTACCTAGGGACTAAAAGAACAGTAGCTAAGGACGGAGAGACAATTCAAGTGGCCAAATCAAACTACTAATCCACGGTTTTCAGTTCTCTTTTTCCCCTTGCCTGATGCAACGGGGGAAAATCCTTAGTTATAAGGATTTACAGTACAGAATCCGAGACTTAAAAATTACTTATCTGATAAAAAAAGCAGGGAAAAAGCAACTGAACTTTCCTACATTCAACCTATATTCAAGGGCGTCACGTATGGGGACCAGGGCTGTTTTCAGCCAGTTGGTAAAATAGAGGCGAAGCGCCACTATTTTACTGGCTCTTTTTATTAGGTAAATGGACTGATGAAAATATGTGACAAAAAATCAGTGAAAGAAGATCAATCTCTGTTGGTAAAGAAAAAAGAAGTAATTTTAATAACAATATCGCCCAAATCAGCCGGTAAAAATGACCAGTCAGTCGGTAAAATCTAATCCCCCCCCCAAACATGTTGACTAGTGACACAGCAGTCTATATTCAATTCTAGAATGCTTCCAGTACACAAGAAGGGGCTCTATTTGGCCCCACTTTTATCCAAAGACCAACACAAGAAACAAAGGAAAAAATTATAGTGAAGTACAAGGCCAGTACAAGACAAAAAAAATAACACAAATATTTTCTCTATATGGAACAAGACGTCGTCAGCTTCTCGGTGATGACGAGGTTCGGGCGGCCCTGTCTGAAGACGATATCCGCGAAAAATTTGATCTCGGCTACCATACCAAGCACGTCGACACCATATTCAGCCGAGTCTTTGGGACCTAAGTCCATTATCGAATTCAAACTATTGGCGAAACGACGATGAAGGCATCGGAAGCTGACATTCTGATGGTGCCCGGATACAAGAATTCCGGCCCGGATCACTGGCAAAGCCGCTGGCAGGCGAAGTTATCGACCGCGCGACGCGTTGAGCAGGATTCCTGGGAAAAACCGGTTCGCGAGGACTGGGTGCAACGCATTGCCGATGCCGTCAACGAAGGCGATCGGCCGACGGTGATTGTTGGACACTCACTTGGCGTTGCGGCTTCGATCCAGGCCATTCCCCTGTTCGAGCGGCAGGTAGCCGGTGCTTTCCTTGTCGCGCCTCCGGATGTTGCCAATCCGAAAATACGCCCCAAACACCTGATGACGTTCGGGCCTTATCCAACCGACCCACTGCCGTTTCCCGCGACCGTCATCGCCAGCCGAAACGATCCCTATTGCAAGCAGGACATCGCCGACGACATCGCTGCCTCATGGGGCGCCCTGTTCATGGACGCCGGAGAAGCAGGTCATATCGACTCGGAGGCCGGATTCGGACCTTGGCCCGAAGGACTCATGGTCTTTGCCCGTTTTCTTGGGCGACTTGAAGGCTAGCCCGACGGCCGTTGGCCGTCGGCGCAAAGTTCATGTTCCTACTCGGAAATGATCTGCTGCATCGCCGTCTGCATCAGCTCGTCCATCGTACGGCGCAGCTGATGGTCGGACTGATCGACACCCGCGGCATCGAAATCGGCCCGCACCTTGCGGAACACATCCTCGTCACCAGCTTCTTCGAAATCGGCCAGAACCACCTGTTTGGCGTATTCGTCAGCTTCTTCGCCCTCTTTCCCGAGCAATTCCGCCGCCCACAGACCCAATAGCTTGTTGCGCCGGGCTTCCGCCTTGAACCGCAGTTCTTCATCATGGGCAAATTTGTTTTCGTAGGCTTCGCTACGATCGTCCATGCCGCTCATATTCAGTTCTCCTGAACCTTCGTTCCATCACAAAGCTTTGCGGAGTCAAATACCGCAGGATTATGTCCTGTAAACCAAAAGCGCGAAAAAAGATCAATCGCCGCGGTGGACACCGGCAAATTATCGTTTGGATTTGGGACAATTGGGCGCATAGGCCAATTGTGAAACTGTGCGGTTTCCGATAGAGCAACAGCTACGCAACTCTCCCAATGCAAGGCAGACCCGACCATCGGGCTGTGAAGACAGAGAAAACCATGAATCGTCGCCGCCGCATCTATGAAGGCAATGCCAAAGTTCTCTCTAGATTTATTAGAATAGAACTATCCCGCTAATCATTTTCAAAAAGGTCCCTTCGGAAAGTTACATTGCAGACCCCTTAATACCCCCAACTGAAGGGGCAGGCACAAAAAGCAACATGAGTGACAGCGTCTGTTACGAGTGTTGTGATGCATTTCGCTCTGATACTCCAACTTGACCCAAGAGACTTCTGACCAGTGCTGTAGATTAATATCTAATGCTATCATGTCAAAAACTGTTATTCACTGGATACCGTGACTACACATTCACACGTTCAGCTAAGAAACTCTACACATTCAGCACACAGTCAGCTAAGACTGACTGCACATTCAGCTAAGAAACCGTCTTTCATAATTTTACATGTTATACTGTGAGACCATTCACCTCGAAGTAATTCTAAAGATTCTATCCGAATTGAATAATAAAGGGGAAAAATATGTCCGGGGAAAATCTTAAAGAACTATTCTTGTATTCCAGAAAAAAAAAGAGAAAAAGTGAGATGTGCTAATTAGTCTTAAACACGATTATTTGTTACTTTCACAAAAAAAAGAATGACCTTGAGGGAGGGGGGTAAAATTTTAAGCTGGGTGAAGAAATTAAAAAAGCAACATCAAAATTTGGAATCTACATGGAAAGTTGATCTAAATGAGATGCAAGAGAGCAAAATCGGCAGAGTGGTAGGGTTCCATGTCGTTACACCAAGAAATATTGTTGACAAAAATGTAGTCTTAAATTTTTAAATGTCTTCCTACCTAAATTGGCGGTACTAAAAAGGACTGATCTTTGACCAATCATGTCGTAGTATTATGGTACCTTCAATAAAAAGGGCTAAATTCTTACATTAGTCCTTCAAACTCATATCTTAGAGAAAATCCTGTTCTCAGTTGGAATATAAGCAGAAACACCTTACTTAAGTTGTTTCTTTAGCTGGATGAAATAATTAATAATTTAATTAATAATTTCAAGGCCTTCTTTCAAGGCCTTTAATTTCGATCAAATTAATAATTTCAAGGCCTGGTCTTGAAGCTACTCAATCCACGTATTGGAATCCAAGCTATTCTGACAATAGTTTCAAGAGGGTTATTTTGCCATTTTTTGCTTGATTGGTAATTATTTCTTAAAACGAAAGTGTAAGTGCTATGCAAGTGACCTGCTGCTTCCCAACCAAATAGCGATTGCAAAACTTCCTGTCCGACATTTAGTTTTACTTGGCTTAAAAATTGATCCCGGTTTGAACGTATAGCCAAACTTTTTGGCATTTTGGGATTCAAAAACCAATCTTATTAACTCTAACTTTGGAACTTGTATTCCCACTCTCCAAAAGAAAACACTATAAAATCCTGAAAATTATTTCAAAAATTCTAAAATACGTGCTCATATCATTCCTTGACATGTTCAAATAAACTCCCCGTTGATCTCGACAACGGCCCAGCCTTAGAAGAAGTAATCAGAATTCAGGCAGAGAGAGTGAAAACCCTTAAAGAGCTTGCTGAAATTAGTCAATACTTTTACCAAGACTATGATGCATTTGATGAGAAAGCGGCGAAAAAGCACTTAAGGCCAGTAGCAAGAGGACCATTAGAAGAAGTTGCCAAGCGAATTGAGGCTATTGAAACTTGGAATCCTGAAAGCATTCAAGCTGCGATCAATGAAACAGCAGAAGCGTTGGAAGTCGGTATGGGCAAAGTGGGTATGCCTTTGCGTGTTGCGGTGACAGGCTCGGGTAATTCACCCTCTCTAGATGTAACTTTGAACCTGCTAAATAAAGAGCAAATTGCTCAAAGAATAGCTAAGGCGCTCAAATATATAGCAGATAGAGAAAATTCTTAAAAAAAGCATCAAAAAACCGTTGACATAAAAACGTCACACCCATAGAATGCGCCCCGCTGTCACGGAATGGCACTCCAGCTGAAAGCCTCAGCACGGAACCAAGTGCTAAGTGCACAGATTGGGGCCATAGCTCAGCTGGGAGAGCGCTTGCATGGCATGCAAGAGGTCGGCGGTTCGATCCCGCCTGGCTCCACCAAAACGTCCTAAGTGTCCCCTTCGTCTAGAGGCCTAGGACTCCGCCCTTTCACGGCGGCAACAGGGGTTCGAATCCCCTAGGGGACGCCAAATAAAAAAGGCCCGCTCATCGAGCGGGCCTTTTTTATTTTCCGTTTGCTACGGGTGCCGAAACCCTCCGTTCGACAAAAACGTCTGGGTGAAGAACGGTCTTCGAAGAAGATTTCGAGTAATAGGTAATTACTCGAAAAGTGATGAACGACTCGCCTTGGATGGCGAGGCTGGAAGCACTCACCAGGGATGGGTTAAACCACTTTTAGTTAACTTTTTATAGTTCTCAATTACATCAAGGTTATTGCTTTGAACGCGCTTTAGCGCGGCCCGCAGGGCAAAGTACAGGATGTACTTTGTAATCCCCAAGCCTCAATTTTGCACCTTTTTACCACCAATGACCGGGCTTTTTTATTTTCCGTTTGCTAGAGGTGCCGAGGCGCTTTGTTCGACAAACTCTCTATTGCTTCAAATTCTTCACAATCTTAATAATTACTTAATTGTTTTTGATACAATAAATTACTTACCAATTGGGCAGTGAGAAAGGATTGATGAGAAATATATTGAGCATTTTAGTTGCCGCTTGTGGGCTTAGTCTAAGTGGTTGCCAATCCATTGTTACTCACCAAATACTGCACGCCGATAGTTACCCCTTCGAAGAATCAATAGAGAAGCAGTTATACGAGGAGTTCGACATAGAAAAACGTCGTTCCTGTGACGAAAAAAATGTTTGTATTCCATATCCAAGATAATTCCTAGATATACCCTTGGGGGCATGTTAATTTTTATTCAAGCATATTTTGAGCCAGTTCGTTACGAAGTTCAGTAAGAATAGTGTTGATACGGTTAATTGTAAAAAACTTCTAGCTACAATCAGACCATGATTTGAGCTTCTTGCCACGTATTGCGGCAAATTTTAATGAACAAGCTCCCAATATCATAAATCGATCGATTAAAGTAGGCTTTCCTTTCCAAGAATACTCTAACAAGTGGAAAAGGGGATCTTAATTTGAATGGTTTGCAAGATGATATTCTCAATTGGAAACAGCGAATTACTCTTCAACTTTGGAGTAAGATAATAAGGAACTACAAACTGAAAAAATAGGGTTTAGGAAACACCGTCAAAACAGAAATTAGGAACAAATATCGCCATACAGAAACTTTCTAGATCTGTATGTACAAATAAGAACAAATGAACACGCAGTTAAACATATTTCAAAGTTTATTTGTAAACAACGGCTGATGGCACACGAAAAACTTAAAAGCATGTACTATTTTTATCTGTGGTTAGAGCTAGTTATCCATAAATATCGAAAAAATGAGCAGAAAACAACACAAAAAAAAAAGGGAAAGCCACACTAAATACGAGATCTTTAACTAATTTTGAGGTGTAGGTACTTTTAGCTTATAAATATTTTAACCCTAAAAACACCCTTTTTACTATGAAATCCAAAAGCTGGTTCTGCTTGAAAGAGGAAGTGCACAACTTTTCTGCAGGGACTTTAAGGATGCCGAACAGGTCTCCGGCGACCGGTTCTTGGCGCTATCAACTTGATTCCATGATTTCAAGGAGTTTGACGTGTCATTTTCTCTCTGCCTGATCCAAACTCTTCGAGTGTTGCCAATAATTCGCTAAACTAAACACTGCTTTCGTAAAAAATATTTGTAGCATATAACTCATTGTTTTCTAGAAATGGAAGTAACAACCGTAAGAATTTTTATAGGCTTGTGTAGGTAGTAATATTCAAAGCCAGATAAATTCAACGATTGATTTAATTATTACATTTCTATTCAGAATCAGGACCAAGATGTTCTGTAACTATTTCCTAATAAACTTTGAAATCAGGAGTCTAATGATTTGAAAAATGTTTATACTTCTGAATTTGCGATTCTGTAAATACATAGACTATGATACGTGCATGACCTTCATTTCACTAAGAGAGAACGTGCCAATAGTTCTACTAAAATTATCAATGAAGCCCTTGGCTGCTTAGGCTGAAAGGCCATGACTAAGACCTTTACATGGTCTTAACAAGAAAAAAACAACATATTATGCTCAGGGTGTAATGTATATAAAACTAACTTTCGGACAGGTTGGCGACGTTATATGATAAAAGCGGAAATTTCTTTGCCGCGCTGCTCAATTGGATTCCGAACGAGTCGGATCGACTCAACTTCTACTCCGCCTGGGGTGCGCTTCGCGATCTGGCTTCCGTTACCGAACGTAAGCGTCTGCTCAAGGACCCTCGACCAGCCGTTCGCTTGGCTAGCCTGTTGGGATTGCTCGAACGCTTTGAGTTGACCCTGGAAGAAGCCCTCGCCCATGCGGAACAAGACAGCGATCCGCAAGTTCAACAGTGGATCACCACCTGGGCCCTCAATCCAAGCCCACCCAAAAAGATGCCCAATACCCAATCTCGCATAGAACAAGAGCAGTCGATTTCCGTGAAGGAAATCATCCAACGCGTGGCTAAAGCCGATTCCAACAACTTGAGGCAACTCTTTCTCACCATGCTTTCCCGGGCCACCTATGAAGAGCGGGATGAATGGGACGCGATCCACGCCTTTTATCAACAACTGGATACCGATACAGAACGGGCCCAAGTCCTCCGCACCCTGTCCAGGGAACTCCGCGCCCAGCCGGTCCTTTGGCAAGCACTGGCGGGAACCACACCGTTACGGCAAGCCGCAATCGATGGCTATCTCACCCTGTCCGATGGCGCCCGAGCCACCGCAAGTGACATCGCAGACACGCTCATCGACTCCCTGCGCCAAGAACCAAGTTCCGCATCGGCGCCCGGTGCCCTGGAAACCTTGGCTCGCCTCCGTTTCATCGGTGATTGGCAACCGAAAGGCAATTGGGACTCCGTACTGGTGGGCCAGTTCCAGACCTCGCGGGATCCCTATCATCAAGCCAACGTCCTGGATACCTTGGCCAAGGTAAATCCGCAGCGCTTATCCGATAGCACGCCCGTCACTACGCTGGTCAATCACGTTGCCGAGAATCCGGATCCCCGATACTACCGCGGGCTGATGCGACTGAGCGATAAGGTCGGGATCGAAGTCACCCTGAACGCCGACCACCAAGCCACGCCCGCGGGCGTTCTCGCCGGCCTTCCTCAAGCCGATGCCAATCGCGGTCGCGAATTATTCTTTAGCGAAACCGGCGCCACGGGCTGCATGCTCTGCCACCGCATCCAAGGCGAAGGCAATAACTACGCACCGGATCTTTCCAGTATCGGTTCGCGCTCCAATCCCGCCACGATCATTGAGTCCATTCTCTCCCCCAGCGCTGCCATCACGGAAGGGTTCCAACTCCAACTCATCGAAACGTCCACTCAAACCGTCATGGGAGCCGTCTTAGAAGAAACCGCCACGGAACTCCGACTAGCACGTCAAGACGGCACCGAAGCCCGCGTCCGAACGGCGGAAATTCGTCGCCGAGAGAAACTGGAACAGAGCGCCATGCCAGCCACGTTTGGGTTACTGGGCGACGCTCAGATTGCCGACCTGGTTGCCAAGAAATTGGAAACAGAAACGGATCTTTGGTGCATTATGATACTTGTCAATTCTTGGGTGCTTTTGAATGAAGAGCCAGAAAAGAGTATGAGCTTTAGAGTACCACTTTCCAATGAAGAACTTAAAATTTCCCTTCTTTCCCTCTCTTTTACAATTAGCCAACTACAGAGAATATGGAAAATGAAAAGAATGGATCTTTGATGCCTTAACACGACAGGAATGTGATTTAAAACTACCAGCACCATAATCACGATGCTAAGACCGGTTGAGATACAATTTCCGATCACCTAGCATTAACAACATGAGTTTGACATTGAGTAGCTGTTTTTAAAGCGTACACAGTTTGAGTTAAATTTTATCATCGCATAAGTAAGAAAATGGCCATTTAAGGTCTTAGTGAGAAACAAAGAATAAAATATGACCTGGTGGTATTTTTTCTGTCACCAATTGAAGCAGATCGTTCAACAAGATATGGGAAATGCTCTCTATCAAGTTTATCATCAATGGCATCCTCCATAATATCCTTTATAATAGGAGTCCAACGTCTGGTAGTTCTTTCGTCGGAATTTGGACACCGCTGTTTTCTACGATCTCCCTATAATGAAAATTTCAAATTACAACAAATACTCACTTTTCGGACAATATTCTGTAATATTCATTCAAACATATGCTGTAAGCCAAAATATGATTGGGAAAAAGACTAACATACTCCTCAGAATTATAATCCCTAATATCTAGAAAAAGGGCATAATTTTCAGCTCTAACACTTTTAGAAAATCCAACCATAACAGAACTTGACGAATGATTTAAATCGCTCTTCGGTTTTTAATCATCGCAATTCATTTCAATGTTCAAAATATGATAAAGTAATTTTTACCAATACTGCCATTAAAGCAATTTTACCGAAAGAACGAAGTAGTCATATTTTTGTCCAGAATACAGTCGCTTCATATGTGCCATTGTTTACCCTACTTTAAAATTTGAATGACATTTTTTTTTCATTTCATTCGATGATATTTCACCGATGACAAATAAAACGAAATAAGATGATATAAAATGTGAGTTTTAGCACAAGGAATCTTATCTACCGACAAAAGCGGCCAAACCTATGGAATGTGGTCCGCCCAAGGTACGACTTGCTTTAAAAGGTACGACTTGCTTTTGGTGTCAGTTAATAAATTCCAAAATGGCACGATATATAGAATATTCGGCAGTGCGACAGCGTTATACATATTTGCGAGATACTTTCGGCATAAGAGTTGTCTGCTGGCGACGATAGACCCATACGCGGTGCGGAGTTTTTTCTCGACATGTTTGACGAGCAGTAGACGAGTTTCGTTAAGGTTACGGCCTATGGGTAGACCCAGATACACGACGTGAGATGAAACAATCCAAGGCAATTTTGACCAGTTTCGCACCCTGATCATAAATCTGACCTGCCCCCAAGGCATTGTGGCCCACTTCAGAATTGCCCATATCACCGTCCGAGGGAAGACCAACGGATAACCCATGGGCACGAAGGGTCGTGAATTTCGAGGTCGCCCGTAAATGGTCGTAAAACGGCGTCGGGGCTTTGCTTACCGCGTTCCCCAATTCCCGCTCAGTCTCACCGACGCCATCGAGCACCACCAATACCAAGGGTCCTTCAATTCCGGCAAACATGTTCCGCTCCTCTCCATTCAGGTCAGAACTTCTTGAATTTCATGCGTTTAGTAGCCGTAGCCGGCCCCCGCCTCCCATTCAATTTCCCAAATTCTCCAAGTATCGTCCTCATTGCGAAAGGTTAAATTAAAATTCCCTTTCTCGGTGGGGAGAATGTTCTCGCCCATCAGCAAGGTGAAATCGGCGGTCATGATATTCGGATTGGAATGGTCTGCTGCATCCAGCGCCAGAATATTGAGTGAGATTTTGGGGTAGCGTAGGTAAATGACGCGCAAGATTTTTAAAATCACTTCCTTGTTGCGACCTTTTTCGTCACGGACATCTTCACTAAGATGCTGCCGGAACGGCCCCAGGTCCTTCTTTTCAACGGCCGCGACCAATTCTTTGACCATCCGTTCGACCTGAGCTTGGGGATCATCATTGTCCGAACGCAAAACAAAAAACAGCATTCCAATGAATAAGAAACCCAGCACGACAGCTGACTGTTTTTGCCGTTGACCAAACAGGCTACTCATTTTCTTCTCCAAGGCACGGCCAATGAATATTCGCGCCGTTTTTCGTTAAAAAAACTGTGAATCCAACCTTTTTGTTCAAGTTGAACAAGGATTTTCTTGGCCCGATGATTGGAGATATTGGTGCTTTTCGAAAGTTGGGCAATGGTGGACCGGGGGTGGTCCATAAGGAAATTCAGCATGTGGATGGCGTGCCGGTCCAGGTTTTTGTAATCGACTTCCGGATCGGTTGCCGGTCCACGTCCCATGGTTTTCAGACTCTTTTTGTCCAGTGGTAAATTCTCTTTATCGGAACGGAAAAAAGGCCAGCGATCTTTCGCGTCTTTGGGGTTGATGGCGTAGACGGGTTTCTCTTCCGCCTCGGGAATTTCAACAACCAGTACCACAGCACCACCCACCTGTTCCCACACATGCATGACCGGTTCGACCATCGGTTCACAGTAAAATTGGGCGACCTGCTTCACCAGATCTTGCGTTCCCTCCAAATGCTCGAGTCCGACCACCTCGCCATTGTCAGCAACACCAAAAAACAAAGTACCGCCAGAGGAATTGGAAAAAGCCGAAAAACTTTTGGCGAGCCGAATCAATTTGGGTGCGCGTTGCATAAGCCCTTAAACAGATCTCAATGATGATCCAGCGCCCTGCTAGCTGCGGAGAAAGAAAAACGAAAAAAATTTTTTTTTCGTTTTTCGAAAACCAAAAAAAGTGATTTTTCTTGTTGTTCAAGTCAAGGTACTATAACTTTCATGTACATGGTTTTCGGCCGAAGCTATTCCAGTGCAATTTTTGTTTCGATCCAAGACAATTTTATCCATGTTTGTGAGTACTACAAAACGAATGTTTGGGATAAGACTATCAATGCTCCTTGTCTGAAGCTTTTCGTTTAGTGTGAGTTTGCCCCCTGTTATCCAGATGGTTTTGCTGTTTAATGATCCCACAATTACCACAACGGCTCTTACTGGAACTGCATTGACTTTTATTGGATTTAGTATCTGCTCTACCTTGTCAAAAAGTGGCAAGTAGCTGTTTCTTGGAGCCCCTTTGTCAACCTACCTTCTATCAGTAACTTTGTTGAGGCTCTTCATGGGAGAAAACTTAGTGTTGGAAATGTACATAGGCCTAGGCGTATTTTGTGCTTACATTTTGTATGATAGTTAGCTGATCATTGAGAGGAAACAGATGGGAGAAGAAGATGTTTTGTCTCACAGTTTGTGGCTCTTCCTTGACATCGTGAATGTTTTCATTGAATTGCTGCATATTTTTAAAGATGAATATCTAGTTAAAGAGGGGAATAGAGAAATACTCGAAGACTGTAGAAGTCGCCTTGACGTGATTGACATTGTTGGGAAGCAACGGAGTACCAAGTACCATGGGAAGCGCATTAGTGATTTAGTTGCAGAACTGATTTGTTGCATAACAAATGTAACAGTAAAAGAAAACAATGCACACCAAATGTGTGAGGAAAAAGAGGCCATAAAAAAAAAGATGAGAATGCAAGTAATATGAAATACAGGAACCCCTTTCTTTCTTCTGACTAGTCTGATACTGAGTCGTCTCCGAAATTGGGACGACTTTCATTTGGGACGTCGTCTCCGAAATTGGATAGTTTAAATAGCCTAAAAAATCCATTTGAAGATGAAGAAACCGCGTTACAAAACGTTATTAGTTCAGATAATAGAAATTCGTTACTTACTTCCGATGGATATTACACTGAATCAGCTTCAAATACACTTAGTAGTAGCACAGTGAAAAACCCATTTGAAGATTAAGTTAACAAGTGAATATCACACTGATCATTTATCAAGTGAAATTATTTTTTTGTGAAAGAACCCTAAAAATTGTAGAAAGTTTAAAAAACAAAACATAGAATGTCTGAGAATCTCTCTGATCAAATAGCACCCTTGTTGCAGTAGTAGCTGCAACCTAGCAAGGAGTGAACCACAACCCATAGAAACCATAAATGGAAAACTGCATTAAAAAACTGGCAAGCTTCATCACTTTTTCAAAGTTTTTTACTGTTTTAAAATGTAGAGTTAAGAGAAAGAGTCAAACTTTAGTGTAAAGAGTGGGGCGTTGAGGAGGAAAAGCCCCTTTTATATACGGAATAATTTTTGTTCGTTTTAAGTTTTAATGTTGGTCCTTACTTTCATTTAAAAAAACTTGTTTTTTTTTGTTTAATAAGCAAAAGAAGAGAGTATGAAGTTAGTGCTTTAAGGGCATGTTGAAGTGTATTTTTAAAAGTGATTAGAATGTAATAAACCTCTTGTCCTTTTCAGTTACTCTTTTCTTCTCAACACTTATTTAATTTCTGAAAAGCCATTTTACTCCTAGTTTAAATATTTAGTACTTTCAAGATCTCTAAGAAAGGAGAATTTACGTTTTCAATCTTTATTTTAGTTTCTTTTTACTTCAAATTTGTCTTTCTATTTTTGCTTAAGTGACTTCTGCCTCAGTAATATTGTTTAAGTATTTTTGCATTTTTCGTTATTTGTTAAAGTGATGTTGTTTTTATCAAATTTTTATGTTCATAGATTTCTCAATTTTAAAAAAATTATGTTCTTTTTTTTGTCCATGTAATAGAATTTTGTTTTAAATTTTGCTGTAAAGTTATCGACCATTCTTAAAGGTAATTAAAAATTAAAAAATACTTCGTCTTTTAAAATTTTTATTCAAGTAATTTTGAGATTTCAGATTTCTGTTAATTATTTTTTTCACTTTTTTTACAAGTAGTTTAAAACTTTTCTATTTTGCGTTCAATTGAATTTTTTCAATTGAAAAGTTCAGTTTGAAGTCTTTTTTATTTTTTTTTTTCAATTTATTTATTTTTTTCGACTATTTGCTAAGATAATTTCAAGTTTTAAAATTTCATTTCAAATATTTTATCTCTTTTGATTTTTTCAAGTAAATTCGTCTTTTTTAAATATATGCTCCTTCTTTTTGAATTTATCGTTTAAAGAATTCACCATTTTATTTTTTATTGAGCTGCTTTAAGTCAGTTCAATTTCTGTGAAATAAAATAACAGATTTCTGGTTGTTATTGTTATAAAACGTACTTTTATTGCTTTCAATTTTTGTAAAAATTCATAGATTTCAAATTTTTGTCGAGAAAAAATACCAAAATTCATTTTTTCTCGAGCCAAACCAGAGACTTCGTCCAGTGTTTTTAAGAATCAATATTTCTGAACAATGAAAACATTTTCATTTACATTGATACATCAATATAATACTTCACGTAATCCCATATCCAGTTAAAAAAAAACAAGTTTTTTTAAATGAAAGTAAGGAGCGACATTAAAAATTTAAACGAACAGAAATTACTCCGTATATGAAAGGGGCTTTTCCTCCTCGACACCCCGCTCCTTACGCTAAAGTTTTTTAACTGGTGATGAAGAAAAAAACAAACAGCTAGCCGAAGAGTTGTTGCATGATGAAAAAGAATTGGCAGAACACACCATGCTAGTTGATCTGGGAAGAAACGATATTGGAAGAGTTTGCAGATATGGAACCGTTTATCCAGAATCTTTGATGAAGATAAAGAGATTCAGTCATGTTCAGCACATAGTCACCCATGTGGTGGGAAGCATGGCTGAACAAAATGACATGTTTGATGCATTTAAGGCAGTATTTCCAGCAGGAACTGTCTCAGGTGCACCAAAAGTTCGAGCAATGGAGATAATTGACGAGTTGGAGCCTGAATCAAGGGGTCAATACGCAGGTGCTGTAGGATATTTCTCATTTAACGGATGCTGTGATTTTGCAATAGCAATCAGAAGCATCTTCATCAATGGTAACAAGGGGTTTATCCAGTCTGGTGCAGGGATTGTGTCTGATTCGGTTCCAGAATATGAATTCAAAGAGACAGAACACAAGGCAGGAGCAATGCTTCAATCACTAAGGGAGGCTGCAAATTGAGATTCTTAATAATTGACAACTATGATTCGTTTGTGTACAACATTGCACAGTATTTGGGTGAGCTTGGAGTAGAGTCAACTGTAATCAGAAACGACAAGATAACACTAGATGAGATAAGAGACTCAAACTATGATGCAATAATAATATCTCCAGGTCCCGGAACGCCAGAAGACAAAAAGTATTTTGGAGTTTGTAGTGATGTCATAAAGCAACTTGGAGAGTCCACACCAATCTTGGGAGTGTGTCTAGGACATCAGGGAATAATTGATGCATTTGGAGGAAAAGTTACAAACGCAGGATGTGTAAGACACGGAAAGACCAGTCCTGTAAACTATGTAGAGTCTGAATTGTTTGAAGGAGTAAGCAATCCATTTAGGGCAACAAGATACCACAGCTTGGTTGGAGACAAGACAATAATCCCAGATGTTCTGCAAGTTATTGCAACTGCATCTGATGATGGCGAAATCATGGCAATAAAACACAAAGATCATTTAATCCAAGGAGTGCAGTTTCATCCAGAATCAATAATGACTCAAGACGGTAAAAAAATACTTGGGAATTTCATAAAGCAGGTAAGAGAGAGAGAATGAACATAACAGACTACATCAAAAAATTGCAGGAGAACACTGATCTTTCACATGATCAGATAAACTCGATAATGTCTGAGATTTTCTCAGGAAGTATTACAACAGAACAAATTGCAGACTTTCTTGGCAGTCTGGCAGACAAGGGAGAGACTGACGAAGAGTTGCTTGGAATGCTAGAGAAAATGCAAGAGTTGTCCCTCAAAGTACAAACAGGAAACATTTTGAGTAAAAATCCAAGTGCCACCATAATTGACATGTGTGGTACGGTGACTCGTGTTAATAGTAATTGAACTCCAAATGAATGAATTTTGATAAGAAATATGCATAAAATTATTTAAAACTGTGTACATTTTCAATGACGTGCTCTAGCTTTTCAAAATAAATAATTATAATAGCTTATATGACCCGAAAGAAACTAATGAAAATAAATTTAATATTTAATATTTAATAAAGTAGGAACCCAACTCCTGGGAATCTCAGCAGTTCCAGTTGTAATTTATCTTTTATTTTTCAATGTTATGAGTATAAGGACACGCTTCATAAGACATGTTGTTTTCAGTAAAGCGAAAATAACGCAGACGGCTATTGAACTTTTACGGTTAGGGGTTGGGAAAGTAGTGAGTAGTAAATCTTCCTATTATGGTAACTTGTTTCATTATAAATATTTTTATTACTATGTTATTGTTACTAGGCAATTTTATCAACCTTTAATATTTCTCTTAACATGCTCTGGAGGTTTCAAACCCTTAGCTGTTCCCTTGGCATTGCTGAAACGAATTTTTGACACCGTGTAGTGCGTTTTGATTTTGCTTGACAACCCCTCAATATTGTTCTGAAGTTTCACCTGTATATCTTAAGCCTTTTAGAGAATCAAGAACAAGCCCTCTTTCCTCAGTGACCAACCTTATACATAAACAATGGGTAACTTGCATAACTTACAATTCTTGTCCCAGGACACACTCAGTATTAAACATTCCCCTTTTTCTTAGTGATAAGTCCTGAATGGTAACAATGGGCAAATTGTATAATTAAAATTCTTGGTGTGTGGTGGTGGGCTGCATTACATCCCCAAAGTTATTAAACCTTTTGACTATATTGAACAAAATATCCTATACAAAATTTTATTCAGTCTGGATGAGAAACAGATTTAAAATTTGTAAGGAGGGTTGGTTCTTCTCTGACCATTGTTCAAAATCCCCTTCAACGTACCCTGAAATTTGCAATTTAATACCATCAGCCGTTCCTTTGGTATTGCTGATACACCCTTTTACAAGCAGAATGCACACGCTGTGTTTTAGTTCTATTTAACATCCCTCTCGACATTTTCTTAGGGTTTCACCTTAATATTCTAATACTTTGTGTAGAACCAGGAGCAAAATACTCTTTTTTTTTCCAGTAAAAAAGCTGTTAATAATTTGGTCAATTGTTGGCACCTTTGTCATATTAACCACAAGATTTTACTCATTGGTACTTTTGTCAAATTGGGCTTCCCCCAAGATTTTGTTCTAGATCCACCCCTGGGTAGGCTACATCAGCCTTAGAGGGATATTTATTTGGTATTTTGACTATTGTGAGCGAAATAATTATCTTAAAATTTTAATCACATGTCATTCGGAAAAAATGGGCGCTGGAGGAGGCTGGATGCCCTCCGATCCTTGAGCGCGATACAGTACTATGCAGGTATATTCTACATAGATATATAATATATAGAGATGGTTAGGTTAGATATTTAATATAATGGATTCTGGGCGGCCTGTTTTCCATTATTCTGTTGTATAGTTTCCATAATTTTGTTACTAAAGTCTATATTTTCATCATATTTAAGTATATTTCATTATGATTAACCTAACTTCTCTTCCTGTGTGTGGTTGCTGTCGCATTTAAGTACCCAGAGCATTCCTGGGGAGGGGAGGGGAGAGGCAGTTGCTCCGACTGCCGTTGCTTGGGGGGCTTCACGGCCGGGGAATTGCCAACTGTGATCCAACTTTTCACTTTGATTCGGCTCTTTTGGCTTATATTTGAGCCAGGAGAGGTTTTGTAACTAATTTTGGCCCGGATATCGCCAACCCTAGGAACTGCTCTGGATGCGGTCAAGCTTGAAGTGACTCTGAAAATCCAATAAATAGAAACCTCCTGAATATAATGAAGTAAGAATTTTTTGTTTCTATGTTTAGTTTCGGAGAGGAGATAAGCTACAGCGTTACCGCCTTGTATGTTATGCCCCAAGCCCTCCCTAATTTAATTTTTGCGTGTATACCTGCTTAGTATAGCTATGTTTTGATTATGTCAAGAGAAACAACTTTGATTCTGGTTGGTCTTGTAAAGGTGCCATATCAGGTATAACCTAATCGTAAAAAATCATAGGTGCTAGCTTACCACTCATTCCTGAGACTTACCAGGTGCGTACCAAAAGGAGGGGGACGATCTAAAATTTTGAAACGTAGCCTCTGGATTTTTTCAGTATCGAGTAAAACGTGGCTATTGCCCCGATGAATCAATTGATGCAGTCTATCAAGCTGATTAGGCAGCCCATTTTCGAATTTTCTTAATGTCAAAGCCAATACGGAGGCAAACTATTTTTACTCATTCTAGGACTTATTACCTATTCGGTACATTTAGAAAAATGTAAATTTCGAACATGAGGGTGGGCCCAAAACTCCTCAACCAAAGTCTGCACCTCTGCAGCAAGCTTTTTTATTGATCAGTTACTGTCGCACTAAGCGTTCCTCGCCTTGTACCAAGCATCGCGGAAATTTTGGTGGACTAGGCACGTATACAAAATTTTAATTGAGAGAGGGAACAAATTTGAATAAAAAATGTTCAGAACAGGTTAGTTTTTGGAAACCGTAGGGGAAATAACGATCTGAAGGACCCCAAGCACCAGTCGACCCCTCTTTCCTTTTGTAAGTGTCTACATTATTGGTCCCTTTTTTACTTTTTAAGTGGCCACTGATGCTAAATTAAATAAAAAAAAACTAATTTTTTTAGCTGAAAGTAAGGAGTGACATTAAAACTTAAAACGAACAGAAATTACTCCGTATATAAAAAGTATTTTTTTCTTTTATGATGTTTCCATCAGGATCTGCTAAAGATATTGTTAACAAGACATTCTCTCCTGTATTTCCTAAAACTAGAATAGGATCTCCTGGACCATAATCTAA
Source organism: Alatinidae sp. Z8VKAUB7J3 (assembly GCA_010016025.2). Taxonomy (NCBI): domain Eukaryota; kingdom Metazoa; phylum Cnidaria; class Cubozoa; order Carybdeida; family Alatinidae; species Alatinidae sp. Z8VKAUB7J3. The sequence goes on along the minus strand of JAAAKM020073195.1, from coordinate 75,426,953 downwards.
TTTCGTAGTGTTAATTTGGATTTCTCCTGAACCTGTTTGTAATCCTACTGTGAAGACCTCTGAACTTTGTGCACTTCCTTTGCTAATTACCGCTGAGTACACTCCTGATGCAAATCCATCCAAGTCAAGTTCGTATGTTCCAGTTCCATCTGGTCCTAACGTGATGGAAATTGTTTCTCCTTTTGGTTTGTCTGATGGGTCTATGACTAGCAAACTAACAATGTCAGAAGCCTTTCCTGAAAGCGAAATTATTGCTATGTCTCCCGGACTATAATTGAGTTCATCAAATTCTAGATTTACTGGAATTGTAGGTAGTTGACCTAGTCCTGCAAATATGAATTCTGTATCTTTTTCTTGTGATGCAATTAAGGTGTATGTTCCTTTAGATGATGATTGTACCGTAGAGTATTCGAACTCTACTGTTCCTGATTCATCTAGCTGAATGATATCTGAAAATAATTCTTTACCTAGAGGATCTTCTAAAATAATTTCAATTGGTTTGTTAGGGAGAGCAGTTCCGTTAAATTTCATCACTTCTCCTGGTTCAAACTTTAAAGTATATGGCGCAATGAGTATGTTTTTGTCAGATTCTACGCTCCATGATTTTAATATGCTTTCTCGTCCATCAGTAATTGTTGCACTGTATTTACCAAATGGTGTATCTAATGGAATGATGATTGGCTCTGCTAATTCCCAATTTCCTTTAGGATCAATTTCTGCAGTTCTTGAATTGATAATCTCTCCATCTGGATTTGTTATTTCTGAAGTAATTGCACCATTGGGTTTTCCAGTACCTGAAATCTCCAAAAAGTCGCCTCTATGAATTACATTTGGCACTCCCGTGATTGTTAGTTTAATATTATCTGTCTCTGGAATTCTATTCTCCACTCCTCCAATTCTTAGACTGATCTTTTTTTCTTCACCTTCACTATCTTTAATTTTAAAATCTACTCTCTCTGAATCTTGATTTTCTGGAATCTTCATTGTTGTCATAAAGTGACCATTTTCATCTGTCACAAAACTACCAAGTTTTGAATTATCTATGTAAAAGTCAAACTCTTGTGAGGATCCAAAATTATCTCCTGTTACTCTAATTGATGAGCCTGGATTGGGTTTTTCTGGAATTATTCTAAAAACTGAATCAGAAACAATACCTACATCTGTTTGTGTTTGTTCTGGGTTTGTTTCAGTATTTGTTTCAGTATTTGTTTGAGTATTTGTTTCAGTAGGCTGTACAACTTTGGGTAATGCCCCTGGGAGTAGTTTACCCTTGCGGATTGTGGGCGACGCGGGGCAGGTCACCGGTGTCGATATTAACGATGGCATGCTTGCGGTTGCGCGTACCAAGAGCGCCGACATTAACTGGCGCCAGGGTGAGGCGGAAGCGCTGCCCTTCGAAACGGACAGCTTTGACCGGGTGGTCAGCCAATTCGGGCTGATGTTTTTTGCAGACCGTGTGCAGTCGATTGCGGAAATGTTGCGGGTTGCAAAACCGGGCGGCAATGTTGCCGTTGCTGTCTGGGGGCCTCTCGCAGACACGCCTGGTTACGCAGCGGTTGCCGACATGCTTAATGATCTGTTCGGTGCGGAGGTGGCGAATTCAATCCGCGCGCCGTACAGCCTGGGTGATACCAGTGAGCTACGCGCCCTGTTTGCTGAAGCGGGTGCTGACAATGTGGACATTCGCACTGTGGAAGGCAAAGCGCGCTTTGCCTCCATTGAAGATTGGATGTATACGGATATCAAGGGATGGACTCTGGCGGACGTCATCGATGATGCGGGTTATAAACGGCTGCAGGAAGCAGGGACAAACCGCCTGGCGCCTTTTGTGTTGCCGGACGGGTCGGTGGAATTCACAGCGCCCGCGCATATCATTTCACTGACTAACAGGTGATTGCACACATCCAGGTCAGCGCCGTCTCTTAACAAGTTACTGAACATATGCATGGTTACGCTGCCAATAGCTGCGCGCCTGTTTCTCCATGACAAGCAGCCGAACGATCAGTGGCAGGGATCATTCTCGCTAATCGAGTAGTGGTTCACATTCTATAGCCGCAATCCAGGCGAGAAACGTCTACGAATTCCGGGTGGCGCCTATACTCAAAGGATGGAAAATAGTTTTACACCCGCCATCCACAGGTGCCCCGCAAGTTCTTTTGCCAGGTTGGCTGTGGCGGTGTTGGTGCTTCTGCTGACATTGACAAGCTCACCGTTCAGCAATGCAGTTGAGCTGAAGGGGTTTGATAACGTCCGGTTTGCCTGGGATGTCAGTTCCAGGGTAATTCGAACAAATGGGGTTAACTGGACGCAGCATGCCCTGGGATTTGACCTGCATAATGTCTTCAGCGGGCGTAACGGTGATATTGGCACGTTACGGCTGCAACCCTATCTGGTGCGCATAGATGGCCCACCCAAGGCGCCGGCTCTGTTTGATGACAGGTACGATCATGAACTGCAATGGCGGTTTGCCGACTTTAACTACACCGCCTTAGCGCGCGGGCGTTTCAATGTTCGAGTTGGACACTTCGAGCTGCCCTTTGGCGCCGAGAATGTTGTGCAAACCAACGGCACGCTTTACCAGACCAACATTGGCCCAACCGCCGGTACCAAAGGCGATTGGGGAACAAGTGTCAACGGCACCTTACCGCACCTTGTTTAGGCGTAGCGCATCGGCGTCAGCGTCGCAGGGCGGGCGTCCGTCGCGCGAGCCGCACGATCATCCAGCACGCGATGATCTCGAGGACGAACACGCCGAGGAACACGGGCGTCGTGCCGAAGAGGTCGTGCAGCACCGTGCCCAGCGTCATGCCGACGATGGCGCGGATGCCCACCGCCGCCACGTGGGCGTTGAGGTAGGGCACCGGGTCGCGTCCGCGGGCCATCGCGATCGGTCCGAGGTTCCAGCCGATGTTCACGCAGCCCATGGCGATCCCGAAGATCGCGTAGCCGATGAACATGCCGAGCGTGGTGGGCAGCAACCACAGCGTCAGCGGGAAGAACCCGAGCACCAGGAAGCCCAGGCCGGCCACGCGCAGGATGCCGAGCCGGTCCCCGAGGCGCCCGGCGATCGGGCTCGTGGCGATCATGAAGATCCAGAAGAGCGCGCCGCGGGCGATACCGAACTCCGTGTAGGTGACGCCGAGCTCGTCGACGACGTACAGCGGCAGGACGGGCTGGATGGCGAGGAACCCCAGGCCGTAGACCATGAACGCCGCCTCGTAGCCGAGGAACGCCTTGTCCTTGAGCAGCGCCTTCCAGGCCGACGGATGCACCTCGAGATCCTCGGTGATGGCGAGCGCGCGTCGGCGTCGGATGCGACCCCACTGCACGTAGGCGAAGACCGCGCACGCACCGGCGATCGCGTAGATCCACGGCCAGTCGCGGACGTCGTGGTCCATCCACAGGCCCATCGGGATGCTCACGACCAGCACCGCGAGTCCCTGCAGCGCGGCGGCGCGGCCGAACCAGCGCCCGCGCACGGCCGCGCCGTAGTTGCGCGCGACGATGGCGTTCTGCACGGGTACGAGCAGGAACTGGGCGACCCAGATCGTGGTCAGCAGCCACACGAACGCCCAGGCGTTCCAGTTGCCGCCGGTCACGAGGGGCAGGCCGAGCAGCAGGTGCAGCCCGATGCCG
>JAAAKM020073195.1:75340804-75423307 GCA_010016025.2 Alatinidae sp. Z8VKAUB7J3 | reverse complement strand
GAGCGTGCGGAAGGGGTGGCGCCCGACGAACGAGCTGCCGCTGGCCGGGTTCCAGAACACGGCCATCAGCTGCGAGGCCGCCGGGATCAGCATCATCGCGAGGATCTGCCAGCGATCCGCACCGAAGTGCTTGCGCGCGATGACCTCGCTGAGCACGAACACGCCGTGCAGCGCGCCCATGCCGGCGGCGGCGCGCAGGTGGAAGTGGGCGGTGTAGCGCTCGAACATCATCGCGCGGCACCGCCCCCCGGGCTCGGTGGCCGAAGCCCTATCCGTTGAGGATGTGGATCGCCTTCTTGTGGACGGCCTCCGCGGCCTCCATCACGGCCTCCGGCAGCGTCGGGTGCGCGTGGATCGTGCGGGCGATGTCCTCGGTCGTGGCGCCGAGCTCGATGGCGAGAAAACTAAAACTTTTGAAATAGGAAAAGAGCCTTTAATCACATTCTTTACCATGTGCAATCATAAAATTGTCTAATGAAATGTGATGCGCGGCCTCGGGCGCCAGTGACGCGCCAAAATCTCGTAAGCCCTTTTTCTTGATCTGGGTGATGCCCCACATCTGTGGATTACCACTGCGGTAGTCATCGTAAATGTTGGCAAAATTCTCCCAATCGAAATGGCCCATTTCAGTAATTGCCCCACCCAGCGCATTACCGTGCCCACCGATGTACTTGGTCAGGCTGTTAACCACCAGGCTGGCTTGCACCTGGGCCGGCTGAAAAAGATAAGGGGAGGTCATGGTGTTGTCGACCACGTAAATCAGATTGTGTGCCGCGCAGAGCTCACCGATCTCCTGCAGGGCTGTGACCTGAGTCCGCGGGTTGGCAATGGTTTCCACAAATACCATCCGCGTCTTGCCCGTTACTGCTGCTGCGACTGCTTCCACTGATGTGGCATCAACAAAACTGACATCAATCCCCTGCGCGGTAAACGAGTTAAAGAGGCTGTTGGTATTGCCAAACAGAAAGGCGCTGGAAACGATGTGATCACCGTTGCGCAGCAACGCAAAGATTGCGGTGCCGATTGCCGCCATGCCGGTGCCGAAGCAGACCGTGCGCAAACCGTTTTCCATCTGTGTAACTTTGTTTTCCAATGCCTCCACGGTGGGGTTGATCTGCCGGCCGTAGGTATAGCCGGGTTGCTTGCCCTGAAACACCGCCGCCAGCTCGTGCGTATCCTGGAACCCATAGGCCACAGAATTGTGCACGGGTTTATGCACCGCACCATGCTCTATGTCCGAGAGCCGGTCGTTGTGCACAATTTTTGTGGTAAAACCTTTCATTTCATCGCTTGATTATGGGTAAACGGTCAGCGGGCACTGCCGGCTGAAGAACCGCGCACTATACGGGAAAACGACGTGACGGGAAAACGACGTGGATTTGCGAGCGGCAGATAGTACCCTTGGAGACCCCGGTCAGCTCAGGCGCTGACTACCGCCCTGGGTTTTTCTTCCAGCAACTGATTGAAAGCATTCTCTTTGAGCAGCTCAACAAGATCCGCTGCCGGAATGGCCGGAGAGAATATGAAACCCTGCACTTCCTCACAGCCCTGCGCGCGCAGGTACTTAAGCTGTGTACGATTCTCCACCCCTTCGGCAACCAGGTCGAGTTTCAAGCCCCTGGCCATGGCTACTATGGCGTCGACAATACTCGCCCCACCTTCGTCGGCCCGAATGTCACCAACAAAACTGCGGTCAATTTTGAGTGTGTTGATGGGAAATTGCTGCAGGTAAGACAGCGACGAATAGCCGGTGCCGAAGTCATCAATAGCAATACGCGCGCCCAGGCGCGCTCGTCTCGGCGCCGGCCATGAGCGTCACGAAGGCGGCGATGGCCTGGCCCTTGACGTCGTGCGTGCGTCCGACCACCGCGGACTCGGCCACGTCGGGATGGTCCACGAGGGCGGACTCGACCTCCATGGTGCTGATGTTGTGTCCCGACACGAGCATGATGTCGTCCACGCGACCGAGCAACCAGTAGTAGCCGTCCTCGTCGAGCTTGGCGCCGTCGCCGGCGAAGTACAGCCCGTCGAACTTCGACCAGTAGACGTCCTTGTAGCGCTCGGGGTTGCCATGGATGCCGCGCAGCATGGACGGCCAGGGCTTCTTGATGACGAGCAGGCCGCCACCGGGGGCGTCGACGTCGTTGCCGTCCTCGTCGACGACGCCGACGTGGATGCCGGGAAGCGGGCGCGACGCCGAGCCCGGCTTGTTGGTGGTGAGGCCGGGCAGGGCGCTGATCATGATGGCGCCGGTCTCGGTCTGCCACCACGTGTCGACGATGGGGCAGCGTCCGCCGCCGATGGTCTCGTGGTACCACATCCACGCCTCGGGGTTGATCGGCTCCCCCACGCTGCCGAGCAGCCGCAGGGACGTCAGGTCATGGCCGTCGGGGTGCTCGTTGCCCCATCCCATGAACGCGCGGATCGCGGTCGGCGCCGTGTAGAAGATCGTCACCTTGCGCCGCTCGACGATGTCCCAGAAGCGGTCCTTGCCGGGATGGTCGGGACCACCCTCGTACATGACGCTCGTGCAGCCGTTGGCGAGCGGGCCGTACACGATGTAGCTGTGGCCGGTGACCCAGCCGATGTCGGCCGTGCACCAGTACACGTCGTCGTCCTTGATGTCGAACACCCAGCGGTGGGTCATGGCCGTGCCCACCATGTAGCCGCCCGTCGTGTGGGCGATGCCCTTGGGGTGGCCCGTGGTGCCGGACGTGTAGAGGATGAACAGCAGATCCTCGGCGTCCATCACCTCGGGCTCGCAGGTCTCCGGCACGTCGGCGACGAGGTCGTGCCACCAGTGATCGCGCCCGTCCTGCATGGGTACCGGTGCCTTCTCGGCGCCGATGCGCTGCACGACGACGACGTGCTCCACGCTCGGCGCGTCCTCGAGCGCGACGTCCGTGTTCGCCTTCAGCGGCACGACCCCACCCCGGCGCCAGGCGCCGTCGCCCGTGATCACCACCTTCGACTCGGAGTCCTGGATGCGCTCGCGAAGCGAGTCCGGGCTGAAGCCGCCGAACACGACGGAGTGCGGCGCGCCGATGCGCGCGCAGGCGAGCACGGCGATCGCCAGCTCGGGCACCATGCCCAGGTACAGGGTGACGCGATCGCCCTTGCGGACGCCGAGATCGCGCAGGGCATTGGCGAAGCGGCAGACCTCCTTCAGCAGGTCGCAAAGTCATGGCCAATTGTAGAAAAAAGCCAAGGCAGATTGTTTTAATTAAGTGGGCAGCCCAGTCAAGGTTAATTTTACCCCTTTGATTGCCGTTGTTACTGTCTCCTATTTATGCTACACCTCTCCGTGCATGTATGTCCTTTCCACAATGCCAAACTAGAGTCGTACCTGTTGGAGGTTACCTCTAGAGTACAATTTGAAAACACAGGAAATTGTAATTGCACCCTAAAGAAATGTCTTAACTGTGGAAAACCTGGATATTTTAAAATATATTGCCGGAACCCCCCAATTTGTACTAAATGTGAAAATATAGACATCTTAGAAGATATTGCTGGCAAATGTCAGCGTGAATAATACACCAGAAATTTGGATATTATGCAGGCAAAATAACATCTCCAATCCCCATTGAAAAAAAATGAGTTGCAAGCCTGAAAATAAAGTCAAGAAACCTCCTTCGAATTGCAATGAATATATTTGTTTTGTTGCGTTACCTGGAAATAAAATTGAGTTGAGTTCTTTTACCGTTTATGTGGAATGCTGAAATAGCAGACCACATTTTGTTAAAAGTTTTCTTGGTAGATCGTATCAAAGGATTTTATTAAACAATAAATATTTCAGATATTTCCAGAAATTGTTTGTCGACATTTTTAACCATCTATTCGAACCGTGAAATCTTTGAGTGGGGACACTCTACCATTAGTAAGGTAAATAAATGTAGCATTTTGCATTTCAGATGAGACAAATCGTAAGGAAAGAATATTTTAGAAATTTTTAGTCTTCTCAGATTTGAAATTTGATGTTATTATTGGAAATAATGTTTTAAACAATTTAGATTCTACATCAAATATGCGGAATAATAAAATTTATCTACCAAACCCTAATAATCAAGAAGTGAATTCCTGTGCGTTTTGTGCTGACGAAGTTATGGGTCGGGGCATGGCATATATAGAAAAGCAAACCTGTATCCAAGTTTATTGTTTTAAAATAATTTAGGTCAAATTATCAAGCCTTTCGGAGCCTTTTTTCACTTATGGAGACACCCTAATGTTTACCCCAAATGTTGAAAACCAATTACACATTTCCCAGTTGATATTTGAAAGCTATAATAACTCAGCAAAATAGTTTATTTTAACACTAGTGATGAACGCCTTAGATACAACCCTTTAGATAAAACCTGAAAAATACAACCGTTTTACTAGAATGGTCAATAGAAAATACTGCTGAAGCCTTTTCTTTAGAGGGTGATAGAATAATATGGGAAAATCATGAATTTTTGAAAAGAATTAAGACGGGCCATTTAAGCCAAGAAAAAAAATTGCAGAAGAACTTTTGTTAAAACTGAAGTGAACTTTTGCTGCTGGACGTTATGACATAGAACAAAGTGACATGGGCGTAGGGGAGGGTGGATTGTCATCTCAAACTTTCAATCAGATGCATTTTAGGAAAATTCGTGGTGTAAGAAGGGGGTACCTTCCAATCGCTCTGGAACTTCTGGAAAAGGACACTGGAACTTCTGATTACAAATCCAGTGAGCCCCTTCTGAAGTTTATACCATCACCCTTTCTATACAGACCTTATATGACCCAGGTCATAACTTACAACCCTTGCCCTGACGGATATGGGGGAGGGGGTGATCATCCTCAAAGACATATTTTCAGGATCTTTTAATCACGTGTAACAAAATGGCTTTCCCAAAATATTGATCGGGCATGTTAGTAAAGATGATGGGCGTAGGAAGAGGATTAGTTGCCCTCAAATCACTCTTGCCCATTGAAACGGCACCAGACCTTCTAATTTTCAATCTAATGAGCTCTTTTTGAAGTTTCTACTACAACAAATAGCCATCTTAAATCTTCTATCAGATGCATTTCGAGAAAATGCGAGGCTCGGGAGGTATCTAGCCTCCGATAACTCTTAATCTAAAAAGAGTTCTAGAACTTCTGATTAGCAATCCAATGACCCCCCCCCCCTGAAGCTCATACGTTGACCCTTTCTATTTAAACCTTATATACCCCTAGGCTATATTTTACAGTCCTTGCCTTGAGGGCTGTGAGGGAGGGAGATGTCATCCTAAAAGACATAAAATTTTGATCCTTTTAATTACGTTGGAAAAAATAGCTATCTCAAAATTTTGATTTGATGTGTTTCGAGAAATATAGGATAGGGAGGTGGGTTAGTTGCCCTCAAAACACTTCCGACTATTAAAAAGGGCACTATCCCTTTCAGTATCCAATCTGTTTCTACGATAACAAATATCCATATCAAAATTTATATCAGATTTATTTCGGGAAAATACATGGTGGAGGAGGGGGGTTATCCAGCCTAAGATAACTCTGTATCTTAACAAGAGCTAAGAGCTCACATGGCACTTGAGACGAGATCTGAAGAGCCAAGAGCTCATATGGTATGAGTTCTAGCAAAATTTTAAGAATCAATAGATTGCTTTAAAAGGAAAATCAAAGGCTTAATGCCGGTCAGGATTTGAGATAAGAGCTCTGAGTCACGAGTTCCTTCTAAATATCAATATTCATTAAGATCCGATCACCCACTCACAAGTTAAAGATACCTCAATTTTTCTAATATTTCCTCTCCCTTCAGCCCCCCTCCCGATGTTCGAATCGGGGAAAACGACTTTATGAAGTCAATTTGTACAGATAACTGACAAACCTACAAATTTTTATCGTCCTGGCACGTCTAGAAGCACCAAACTCGCCAAAGCGCTGAACCCCACCATCTAACTCCCTCAAAGAGAGTGGATCCAGTCCGGTTACATCCATAGCATAGCATAGCACAGAATAGCATAGCACAGAACAGAATAGCATAGCATAGAATAGCATAGCACAGAATAGCACAGCATGGCATAGTATAGCATAGCATAGCACGGCATAACGTAAAATGGCATGGCATAGTATAGCATAAACTAGCATAGCATAGCATAGAGTAGCATTGCGTAGAATAGCACAGAATAGCATAGCACAGAATAGAATAGCATAGCGTATGATAGCATAGCATAGCATAGCATAGCACGGCATAACGTAACATGGCATAGCATAGCATAGCATAGCATAAAATAGGATAGCATAGCGCAGAATAGAATAGCAAAGCATAGAATAGCATAGCATAAAGTAACAAAGCAAAGCATAGCATAGCATAAATTAGAATAGCATAGCATAGCATAGCACAGAATAGCATAGCACAGAACAGAATAGCATAGCATAGAATAGCATAGCACAGAATAGCATAGCATGGCATAGCATAGCATAGCATAGCATAGCATGGCATAACGTAAAATGACATGGCATAGTATAGCATAAACTAGCATAGCATAGTATAGAATAGCATTGCGTAGAATAGCACAGAATAGCATAGCACAGAATAGAATAGCATGGCATATGATAGCATAGCATAGCATAGCATAGCATAACACGGCATAACGTAACACGGCATAGCATAGCATAGCATAGCATAGAATAAAATAGAATAGCATAGCATAGCATAGAATTGCATAGCACAGAATAGCATAGTATAACATAGCTCAGAATAGAATAGCATAGCATAGAATAGCATAGCGTAGCATAGAAAAGCATAACACATAATCGAATAGAATAGAATAGAATAGAATAGAACAGAATAGAATAGAATAGAATAGAATAGCATAGACTAAAATAGCACAGCAAAGCATAGTATAGCATAACATAGAATAGCATAGCATAGCACAGAATAGAATAGCATAGCATAGCATAGCATAGAATAGCATAGCATAGTATAGCATAGTATAGCATTGAATAGAATAGCATAACAAAGCATAACATAACATAGCATAGAATAGCATAGAATAGAATAGCATAGAATAGAAAGTATAGAATAGCGAAGCATAGCACAGAATAGAATAGCATAGCATAGAATAGAATAGCATAGCGTAGCATAGAATAGCATAGCACAGAATAGCACAGCATAGCATAGAATAGCATAACACAGAATAGCATAGTATAGCATAGCACAGAATAGAACAGCATGGCATAGCATAGCATAGAATAGTATAGCATAGTATAGCATTGAATAGAATAGCATAACAAAGCACAACATAGCATAGCATAGAATAGCATTGAATAGCATAGCATAGCAGCAAGGCATAGCATAGCATAAAATAGCATAGCATAGCGGAATTCTGAAACACTTGTATAGCAAATCAGGTAGCATATATCTTTCAGAAACATTGACTCAGGTCAAACTTCGTTTGCATGGAAACCAACTGAGATAATTTGAACACAGCCTTGGGTATCGGTCTGTCACTAACCGACGCTAGAAAAAGAGATGTGAGAATTTCTAGCGCTGTCTCTCAAACCAAGAACATAAGCAACAGCAATGTAGTACGGTCTATTCTTGTCTCCAGGACCACAAAAGATGAACAAGCACCGTGGCTGTAAAACGAAAAACGGCGGTTAGCAAACAGTGCTATGGTTGAAATTGATGACTATTTTCCTTTGAGGTTGAGATTGCAAGAATTGGTTTGGTATCTTCAGCTGAGCTCCACCATTACTGAGATCGTATAAGATATCAAACGATTACAGTTCAGACATAATAAGGTCGACATGAGATCATAACAATGGAAAAAAGTAAAATACTTGATGGAAAACAATATGACAAAGACATAGGATAGTTTGTGTAGTCTAATTTGTAATACAAAGAAAATAAAAACAAAAAATTATATGAAAATTTAACAGAGACTTGAGACTGTTTTTTTAATTAGACTGCCTTAAAAAGTTACATGGAAATGTGAATTTTGAAAACATAATTGATGACAAAGGAGAGGAAACGACACGTTTTCTGCCACTCGTGTTATTGAAAAAGGGCTAATACGACTGCGTTTTCAAAAACACGAATGGCAGAAACCGTGTTGCTCTCGTGACCGTTATTTTCTAGGATCTTCTCGATTCCGATAAATCCATCGTGATAGCTTTCTCATTTCACTCCATACGACTACTGTGATCAGTGTCTGGCGGAAACGTTTAGCAAAATAAATCCGTTACTCTACGCAATTTTATAACTTACTGTTGTTGAGGTGCAGTGCAAATGGAATTTACTAGCTCTATAGATTAAGTCTTGTTTTGATGGTATTTGTAATTTATTGAAATAACAAAGTTTCACTTAAGTGTTGCTAAACTCTGGCGTTATGATCAGAGAAATATGAACGACCTTGTGTATTTCGAGCAAACGTAGTTGGATGTTTGAGATGTATTGACCCTTCTTCATCTGCCATGACAGTGCCATATTTGCTTGTTAAAGGTACTCTTTCGCCTACTACCAGGGATATGCATAACAGAGTTTATTCCTAATGGACAAATTCAAGAGAAAAAGATGTACGAAAATACAAGACCAGTCTTTCAGCAGTAGTCTTCGTTTAAGACAAGTTCAGTGCAAGCAAAACTTTGTGAGCACTCCGTGCATACTCCCTGTTCAATGCGCGCGCACCTTCATCCAGATGTTTATTGCGTAGGCGTTTTTCTTTCACAGTAAGAAAATAGAAGAACACGGGTGGTTGATCAATGGGACTTACAGTCGAGGCTTCTGGAGTGCCTCAGTCAGAAAGAGGCGAGTAATTGTTCTAGTGTTTATTAATTTCATTGCATGTTACACAACCACAAGGAGTCGTTGCGCTGTAGAACGTTTCAAGATGGCGCACTGTATCAGAAGGTCTGCCACAGCTGCCAAAGGTTTGGGAATCTTTGGCAGATATGGCGCAAGAGTTACTGTCGCTGGACGAAAAATGGCTACAGGTATCGACGATAGACTGTTTGGATTGTCGGAAGAGCAGATACAAGTAAGAACTCAGATCTCATACAAGTTTTTATTTTAACGAGGACGTTGGCTAGGTTGAACAGATACATGTAATTTGTTGACATTCGAAGGCATCAAACGATTCGCTTACTGGTGATGTGGTTCCCCGTGGCCTTTGGCAAACTTGTCCAAACTTTAATGTCTATCAACGTGAATCATACCGATTCAAACTCAGAGAAATTAACATCCAGTCACAACTCAATGGGATATGTATACACAGTGTAGGCTCGCTCTTCCCTCAGATTCCAAATTTGTTCATTTATAGATAGGGCCTATATAATCCACATCAAGTCTAATACTTGTACAGCGCATTCCCTTTAATATGTAGAACTGAGCATTTCAATTTCGGACTATCACATAGGGTAAGAATAACCCCCTTTTATGCACACGTACACATTATATTACGTCAACCAACAGGCTCAATTTAGATGGCCTGCTGTACTTTGGCCATCAATAACTATGCCGTGCAACTGTTTGCACTGTGAATGGTGGATTAAATTCATGTAAATACTCTAGCTCGCCTTCTAAGAGGTCTATATAAATTATGGTAGTGCATGGATAGCTTAGGCGTTGCATATGTCAGAATCATCATCATCATCATTATCATCATCATTATCGTTATCGTTCTTCTCCATTTTCTTCTTCTGCTTCTGCCTCGTCTTCTTCTTCTTCTTCTGCTTCTGCTTCTGCTTCTTCCCCTTCAGAATGTTATGTCCTCACAGATATCACCTTTCATGATTCGCCATAACTTCTGGTGTCATGTTAGTTTTATTAACTCTAGTTCACTTCTTGTTTCATATATATATTCCTTCATAGACTGATCATCATGATCATAATCATCTTCATCATTATCATCATCATCATCACCGTTTATCATCATTATCATCATCATCATCGTTTATCATCATCATCATCATGATCATCATGATCATAATCATCACCGTTTATCATCATTATTGTCATCATCAATGTTTATCATCATCATCATGATCATCATTATCATGATCATCATGATCATAATCATCACCGTTTATCATCATTATTGTCATCATCAATGTTTATCATCAACATGATTATCATGATCATCATGATCATCATCATTAATATTCAGCAACCCAACATTGTCAATGTAAATAACAAGTACATGGGTGGACTTGATCGTTTGAATTTAAATGTCAACACATTCATGATTGATTGGCGGTCCAAGAAATGGTGGTGGCCGCTATTTCGACTTCTACTGGATGTTGCTGCAACAAAGTGCCCCTAAATCTATAAGAAAAGGAACTTTAGCCAAGGAGCGTAGCAAATGGATGCACTCGGGTCCAGACGTGTAGCTGTTGATGCCTGTTACCGACTGCACAGGAAAAGTGTTTCTAATCCTTATCTGTTCCCTGGCAACAGAAGAGTGCATAACCCATCAACACCTCTTAAAATTGATGGTCTGAATCATTGGATCGCAAAGGGAGAACAACGGCGTTGCAGCTTGCCAGGATGCAAAGAAACATGCAATATGAAAAGTGCAATGTAGGACTGCATCCAGAATGTCTCAAAGTGTATCAAAGTGATTAAAAATCACATCAAGTGAAACAAACATTTAACTATTAACTTTTAATTCTCGGACATTTGACATTGTGATAACAATTTTCCTTGAATACAGTGCATTCTGATTATAAGTAAATGTTTTTTTGTGCGCAAAACAACATCGTACCCTATTGAATTTACAGTCACCCTCCTGGTGCTGGCATATTTAACAGTGTTTCCTTTTCTGTCAATAAGAACAAACTGTCAAAAGCGAAAGAATGATTTGGACGAGATGGCATGATATGGGTTAATTAGTAATGTATAAATAATTCCTTACCTTCATCTTCGTAAAACAGGAGACAGGAACCCAAACGTTCTTGCAACTTCCTTGGGAAAGCGATGAAAGACTGTATTCCCAAGATATTAGTGGCAAAGGATTTGCTTTCCTAACTTTACATTCAAAGGAAACGTACTCGTTCCTTTTTACAGATATCAGCTGGACTACTCCTGATTTATTTAACTGGATAGGATCTAATATATAAAGTAGAAAGAAAGCAGTTTTTTCTAAACCCAACGTAACGGAAACATTAAAAACGGAGAAAAGAAACAAAACACTATTCCATTGACAATTTACCCTCATCTTCCTAACACTTGTAAAATGTAGCTTTTTAAGACAAATTTTCTTTGTCCTCCACAATCAAACTATCATTTAGTATTAAACTTTATTTTACCTTGTGCTAAGATTAGGCACCTTGGGACAATGGTATGCAAAGTACCAAGGGTCAGCTCTAAGCCCTGAACCTAGACAAAATCGCGGGTTATATGGGTGTAGGTTTTAGATCTCTTTTTAAAGGACTTCACCTTCTGAAAAGAACACTAGAGAAATAGAAAATATGTCACCATTGGGGATCAAACCCGTTACCAACGTTTTCGTGGCGTGTGCTCTACGAACTGAGCTAGGTGACCTAAACTTTAAGTGAACTCTTAACACCTACAAACTATTCACGACAAAACGACCAAGGAGGCTCTGATCAAGAAATGCTCTTTGAAAAGAAAAAATTATCTCCTTTTAAAGTTTTAGGCTCGTCTCTTCTTTTCGAATTAATACTGTTGTCTTTCTCTGCTTTTCTTTTTTGCAAAAGAGATTTTTAAAATTTATACCTACTCCATAAAGTAACCGCCATTTGAAATTTCCCGACTACGACTACAGTGGTTTGTCTGCATCAGTTGATAAAATCATATTCAAAAGTTTCATAAAGCTTTCAAAGTATTCATTGCGGGCTATTTTCTTTTTGTCTGCCATGAGTAATGGAACAAAATCAGGGTAATTAAACAATAGCTGCATGAGCCTCCTCGCTGGCCCAGTGGGGTTGCGTGTTCCTTGTTCCCATTTTTGAACTGTCACTAAGTCAGCACCTAAAACTTTAGCAAATTTGGATTGAGAAAGCCCCAAAAGTTTACGAACATTTTTGACATCTTCACCTTCCATTTTTTCAGGAAGCTCAAAGTCTTCTTGACGAATCTCAATAACATCTGCTGCTTGGCCACTGAGATGGCTTTCATATTCTCTGATTGCTTTCAAAACTTCTGATTCTTTAGACATTTCCCTGACCTCCTTTCTTGCCTTTAGGTTCTTGCTGCTTTAGACGAGCAATAAATGTTTTGACTGCTTTTTTCTCTTCACTTGATAAGTCACTCTTCTCCTGTTTGATGTAAACATCAAGAACGAAAATCACACCTTGACTGTCATAAAAATAATGAATGACCCGAAGACCTCCGCTTTTACCTGTGCCTTGTTTTTTGATAGGGAACCGAAGTTTTTTAGCTCCCCCAGTGCCTTGAATAGTTGATCCTTGAAGTGGGTCAGCCAACAAACTTAGGTCGAGCCTTCTTTTCTCTCGATCTCCCAGAGCTTTTAAAGCTTTTTTCTCTAAGCTTCCTGTATAGCGGACTCTGCGGTTCATTTATGTATATGGTACTTTGTACTATTTATTTGTCAAGATAGTTTATTTTTAACAAAAAAATGGCCTTTCTCTGGCAAAATAACACTATGCAAACTCCTGGAAGCCAAAAATCACTCTCGATCCAAACGATCAATAACATCTCTGATTTGCTTTGAATTCACTTTTGTGTAGATCACTGTTTTGGAATGAATTTTCCTATTATCGTTATGGATCAAGTTCGACCCCATACGTCAGCTAAAACAAAAGATGATCTTAAAAAACTTACCAGAAAAAAACTTCATAAAATGACTAAAAATCCTAAACTTGTTCGGGGTATCTTCTTCCGTTGCTGTGTTGCAAATTTATTCGGATGAGCTATATCTTAAGAAGGTATTTTTAGTCATGGACATTCAACAAAATGGCTATCTTAAAGTTTGATTGGAAGTGTTTGGAAAATTATAAGTTAAAGAGGAGGGCTGATTGGCCTTCAATCACTTTTGACTCTTAAAAAGGGCGCAACTTTGAATTTCCAGCTTAATTAGCTCATTTAAAATATCAATATTATTATTTGCTATGATAGAGCAGCGCTACTTATGGTATTGCTTATATACCCTTTAATACTTGCATGAGTTTGGTTTTGCGTTTAGTTGAAACTCCCCCAAACATAGTGTCTTCTGGTTAGTTCAAGATCTGTCAAAACTTACCCTGAAAGGTCTAACTTAATGATGTAAGTTGTTATTGTGATATTGCTTTATCGCCCTATTGACAATCTACATGATCATAGTTTCTTTGGATTTAATTCAGCATACGCCTAAATAGTTCTTGAAAGCTTCTCCTTAATACCCTTAGCCTGTGTAGTAGTAATAGTTGTAGTATCAGTAGTAGCTTTAGTAGCAGTATGCACATAGTACCTTTTTTCAAACATTCCCTTCAACAAACGGTGAAACTTTTAATTTAACACCATCAACCAGTACCGAAGCATTGTTGGTACGTCCTCTTGACAATCAATATGGGCATAATGTGTTTCGATTTATTTTGATACAGCTGGATATTGCCCAAAATTTTCACCTTAATACCTTTAGATTTATTAGTATTATTAGTAGCACCAGAAGTTATAGTAGTAGCAGTAAGGGTAGAGTTAATCATAGTAGTCTTAGCTTTAGTAGCAGTAGTAGTAGTAGCAATAAAAGTAATACTAGCAATAGTAGTAGTTTTAGGATTAGAAGCAGTAGTATTGTGATGCAAATATTGTCTTTTGGTTAGTTTAACATCCCGCATAACAAGCGCTGTAAATTTAAGGCTCATATACGAAACTGTTCCTAAGTTATTGCTGACATGCCCTGTTGACAACCTGGATAAGAATGTCAGTTTGTCATTCGTACAACCAAAATTTTCAGAAATATTCTCTGAAAATTTTTTCTTCGAACCCTTAGGCATAGTTGTAATAATTGTCAGAGCAGTAGTATAACTACTGAAGTTTATACAATTAGCTATTGCTATGATATTGTCGATTTGCTCTTTTGATAACCTACATGTTTCATGCTTTTTGAAATTTTCATATTAATCCCTTTAACCTTTCAAGTAGCTGCGATAGAAGTAGGAATTAGAGCAGCAGTTATAGTTGTGGTAGAACTAGTAAGTGCTCCAGTAGCAGTAGCATTAGTAGTAGCGTGCACATATTGCCTTTTGGTCTATTGATCTTCCCCTTTAAGCATTCTGTGAGGGGGCTCGGTCGGACTTTACAGAGACGATGGACTAGCAATACTAAGAAATACGTCAGGACGATTAGCGGACAAGACAGACGAAATAATTATTTACATCTACGCAGCAACAAAAAAGAAAAAAAAGTAGATGACATATCAATTAATAAATGAAATAACACCATTTTTATACAATCCTAATAAGGAGGTTTAATGCCAAAATTGCCTCTCACTCAAATGGACTATCTGTCTTGGCTTTTTCTACAATTAGCCATGACTTGATGCCCACAACTATTGGATTTTAATTCCAATTTTATAAACTAATTTTATAAATTCAATTTTAATAAACCAAATCTACAAAGAAATAAAAATAAAGAAGGACCAAATAATTATTCACGTCTACGCTGCCAAAAAAAAAAATGAAGCTCTTTGACAGTCAACCGCTAAGATTAGAAAGAATTATGAAAATTTCATGTTTCTTGTAATAGTTTTTTTCAGATTTTTTTTCGTACTTTTAGTTTCTTTCTTCTTTGCATTACTAATTTTATTCGCTAGTCAGTTTCTTGTTTGTGTGTTCTTTTTCCATTCTATTAGCTGCTGTTAACGAGGGAACTCAAGAGTCAAAGTACTGAAGGGTCTTAAAGACCTTAAGGTGGGTGAAAATACATAGTATTCTTATATTTATTTTTTCTGCGTCGTAAAGATGCTTATTTAAAAAATATACTCGGTGATAAGAAAACCTCGTTTTTATTTTTATTTTCTAGGAAAAAATCAAAATGAAATAATTTAAAAGACAAGTATCCGACATAGACTATTAGTTTTATTATTCGAGCAAACTGATCTTCTATTTTGCACGTTACCTTTCTTCAACCCCTTTAACCATTTTACAAGTTCAACAAATAAAACAAGATAAAATATCGATTGACTTTACTGGAAACAGTTCGAGATCAGTCTTATCACCCCGAATATGCCACAAGGATCGAAGTCGAAGCTCGGAATGCATATAAGAATCGAAAGGAAGATACATAAACTATTTTTTCTTTAAGTTGCGGCATCAAGATCCCCTAAAGACTGGGAGCTAGGTACTTCAATTTCTTTGCTATTGAACAAGGTCGTAATTTGACATCATCAAGAATCCCTAAAATAGACAGCAAGGATCTGCTATTTCTTTAAAATTCAAGATAGGCTGTAATTTGATGACTGAGTTCGGTGTCTCTTGATCATTCTTCAGAATGAGTTACATCGGCGAACACCTCCGTGAAAAAAACTCGCCGTCGATTCATTACGTCTTACATAAGGTATGCAAACATTAAATTTGCTATTTCAAAAGAAATCATTTCCATGCCAGGACTATGACCTGCGAATCGTCTTTGTTGTCTGGTTTTTGAGACGGAGGTCAGTACCTTGATTCTGTAAGCTCATCCAGAGTCGAGCAAGCTCTCTGAATGGGTACCTGGAGAAATTTGAGGAGGGTAAGCAGGAAGGGTGGACAAAGTTTGTCCGGAACAAGAAATAACGCCCTAATGATACATAACACGTCCTACACAACTGAACAATTCCACACAGTCCTTACAAAGCATTCGTACGTTCTTCTTATAACCAATGATTTGCTGACTGAGCACCAGCACGTTCGACTAAAACGATTAGCATGTTCAGAAGCTAACGCTCATTTCTCCACAATAAAGAACAGTCGCACAATAAAGCACATTCGAAGTCTTTGCGCAAAGAGAATAAAGGAAATTTAAGAAAGGAATGGAATATAGAAAACAGTAAATTGAGGCTGGTTACAAGCACCCCAACAAAATATTTCCATGGAAAAACGTGAGAGTTTTAACAAGGTAATTATTGCACAATATAGTTTTCAATATAAGCCTGATCTACTTTAATTATCGGCACGAATAGTGAAATCATTTTGAACTGGAAAGCTTTTTGCGTCTTCCATTCCTCAGAGTTCAATCGTCAAAAATGATCAAAATGGGCCGTATGACCAACTGTATTTTTGAAAGAGCCATCAGAATTGCCTGAACTGCTTGCGTTTTTTGGACCAATCAGTACCCGCTACAAGATCTTGTGCCTGAAACAAACTATCTGCTAATGGGAATGAAACTCCAGACACTATCACACCGTGATGTCTTACCATCTGCCCCGTGGTGGCATAACACACTTTGGAAGCGTTTTAAGGAAAGTGATAGTACGTTATCACTGAGGTTTGAACCTGTGGCCCCCGCATTCGCCACGTATTGCTTTACCAACTCAGATATCATCGGGGGCCTATATCTCAGCAGCTAGAGCAACATGTCACGAATTCGTGGAAATTGAGTTCCAATTTCATTACAGTAATGGTATATTTTGGGTTGAAACTCGCCACACGTATCATTACAACTATATACAATTTTCTCTCGTCTCTATATTAGCTTTCAGCTCTACCTGGTGGGCAGTCTTATAGCCAATCTCGTTGCGCTATGCAACCTACTTATGTAAGCGTCGCTTTTTACAGCTTATCCGTACAAAGCCGCTTCAAAGTAATTGCAGTATGCGTCGGAATGTTAAGGATGGTTCTGAGACATAACTGGACAACATCAAGTATCTCACTAGATCTCTTCTTTTTATTGTCTACATATCTTAACCGTAAAGCATGTCAGAACTCAAGTTCCTAAAAACGAGCCTGAATTGTCCACAAACGTTCCCCTTCACAAAAGGAGAGCGAGATCACGAGCCCCGAGAAAGGTCAACTACGCGCAATTTGGTACCCAATAATCCATGACCTTAAGAACACGGTCAAAGTGCCTCGCATGTCTACAGGGCATGAAATCCATTTCGATTTTGTAACACGTCTTGCTCACTACTCAAGTCCGCATTTCATACAATAAATTTATGCTGAATTTTTTGGTTTGTTTTTCCATGCTTGCTTTGGTATTCGGAAATGCTGCCGATAAAGTCTCAAATTGTTAATGGATACATTCAAAGACAACGTTTCTTGTAGCAATACCCAATTGACCATTTTCTGAAAGACCTTCAAAGTGTTTCAGTGGATTGCAGTGTCTCAAGGTAAGAACCTATAAGCCGTTAGTAGCGTAGTGGCAGCGATTTGAAGAGATCGGGGAGGGGTTTTGAAAACAGAGATTTGCTCTGTACTTTTATATGGAGCAGAGTTGTGGATAATGAAGACGGATGAAATCATGAAGAGGCAGAACGATGATGAATCTAATTCCGCAGTCATACTCTTAAATGTTAAAGTTAAGTAAATTCAAACGAAGTCTTAAAAAGTAGAAACAAAATGTATTAACGAGTCTAAGGTTTAAAGAGCGTTAAAAACCATATTAAATGTCTACCCTTAACTTAGAAATACTCATTAACTTAACTTAGAAATAGGAAAATATTGTGAATTAAAAGAAATTCTTCAAATATACTAACCTGTTCACTTTGGTAAGCAGTAACTGCCATGAAAACTGTCTCCGGAAACACAAAAGCCATGCAGTCGTCTTCGCTGATGGAGTCTATTGATTTGGATTGTGTAATGAGAACTCGAGGCTGATATTTATGTAGAGAATTTAAGACAACCTGAAAGCGAAAGTAATAAGAATTGTTAATAACGTAGATGGAAATTCTAATAACATAGATAGAAGTTATGGCTGTCAACAAACATCTTAGAATTCTTTACAAACGAAGGAAAGTACGATGCAGGTTATGTTATAGTTTCAAACTGAATTTTTAAGGTATTGTATAGTACAACTACCATAACAATGTAATAATATATTGATACTGTAAAGATCTTGCCAATAATATAGTTAATTGTTAGGGACTGCAGCCTCTGGTATGGTGATATCTTAGTCATGAATTCCGACTTCACAAGCAACGACAACGGAGTGTTAGTAAGTTAAGACCAACCACCTCCAGAACCAGGAACAGGGGATTTTTGATATCCATTCTCGTGCCTAGTTCCTCACAGTCTAACCACATGATTCTGTAAAGATTTTGTAACTGCCAGTAACACTCATACATTTTCAAAGTACAAACTATTCTTGTGCTCTACTTGTGATCTAGATTACAACGACACACCTTGATGACGTCAAGATGACTGGAAAATCAAGGGACATCAAGTAGTTGTAAAAGTTTCTCGTATACAAGATTTACCCTGTTGTGGCGGTGAAATTAATTTAGAATGGTAGAATTACCACACTAAGTACTATGTATTGCAGCTGGTTACGCTTCCTTATACCTTGATTATACCAAAGACAAAATATGCTACTAAAAATGTATTCGGAAGGCGTAATACATTTTTGAATTACGATGCCACAGTTTGCAAATTACATAGCCAATGTTATTGTTAAATGAACGTAATTTACACGAAAGGAGATGCTACAAATACCTGAGCCACAGGTGTTAAGAATACCTTTTCATATCAGCCAAGGAAAACATTACCCAAGAAAGTTGATTGACTTTTAAGTTATTAATTCTGGCTGAGAATTAACAGACGGGTTTCTCCTTTACCTTTTCAAGTAATTAACAAGACGTTGGCCAACTTTTTCTACTGTAAATAAGCCTGACAGAGCATCCTATCATCACAAAAGCAGGATTAATGATATATCTCCCGAAAAGGACGCTTTCCCATTCGAAAAGATGGAATACATAAACGTTGACCCCCTATTTGTTGTTGCAAGTACTTAAAGTATATACGTAGAACAAGTAAGCCGACAAAAATGCACATAAACAGTTAAAAATTGAAATGAAAATATTTTCACCTTGTAAAAATCATTATGCTACACTGATTGAGGTTGATCGTATTTTCAATTGATTATCATAGCCAAGATAAAGCACCTTCCAAGAAGAAACTGTTTTATGACTCACCCCTTAATTCAAAGAAGGTATTGGACCTCCATATACAAAAGAATATGGAAAGAGGTGGGGTGTAGCGGGGTGTAGTGGGGTGGTTTAACTACACTGTCACTACACTGTCAAACGCAAGCGCAAGCATAAATACAATTAACTAGGGTAACTTTGATGCAATCAACTAAAAATTTCCTTTGCGTTTTCGCTATCACTTCAGTTAAGGCAAATTAAGTCCTTTTACATTGTAAACAAAAGGTAGTTGGAATAGTTGCCGCCTCTGTAAATAGTTCAATTCGAAATAATAAATATTAAGATGTACATAAAATGTCAATATCGGAACCCCAACCCATTTTGATTAAAGAAGTGCACATGTATGGTTGATTCCCTGACTGTACCTGTAGAGATTAAGGTTGAATTGTAGACATGTTGAAAACATAGCTATTATGTAACAAGGCAACCGTGGCCTACTTGGTTGCTATCTGATGCTTCTGCATCTATGACTTATGCAGTGAGGCCCAAAAGATTTAACTCATGGGTAGAAGTTGTTGAGTACATTGCCAGGAAATCAATTCTGATATATACTTTAATGTCTTATATTAAAGAAACAAGTTGCTTCCTGATTATACGAGATTGCCTGAAAATTCAATGAATCAATGATCGAATGCAAAGCTATGCGAGACAGAGAACGAAGGTTTTGCAAATAAAAATGTTAATCTATTTGGAAGTTTAGATCGTTTTAAACACTGACAGGAAGAAAACGGGGCCAGGGGGTGACGGCCCTAGTACTGCTAAACCGTGACCGCGAAAACGGCAACCAAAGAGAATACTTTATCCATGATTTGAATTAATTTTAGAATAACTTTTTTCAAAGATGAAAATTAAAGTCTCGAATAGCCTCTTATTATTCATCAAAATGATTGTTCGACGATTCACACGAGCAGTCTATTTATCCGAACGATTTACCTCCGTAGCTATTCTCTCAGTTTAATTGTCTTTTAATAAGAAACGCAGTGAGTTGTGTTAGACTTTATTCAATCATAGGTTAACCAAAGTATTAACCCATAAGCCACTGTGCTGACTGTTTCGGAATTTCAGACTTAAATAGTTGGGGAATAGTGATAGCTTGCATTTCTATTAATTTTAATCAATCGACTGGCATTAGTCAATTGTTTCGTTTGGGCAATTTTAAGCGTGTTGTGTCGACTTTCTGTAACGTACACCTTTTAACTTAAAGCTAATTTTTCAACTGCTCCCATCGCTCACTGTAAAATACTTCACTACTTTGTTTATTCTTCTTGTTATGAACCCTTTTTTGATCATCTTTCTCACTATAATGTTGTCTGTTACTACTTTATGTTGTGTACTACGTTTCGCAAAACACAACGATCCGATAGCCACTATATCATACTTCGAGAATTGTTATTGAAACATCGATCCATTGCAATAATATATTCAAGAAAGAGTAATTAGTATAATTTTTAAATGAGATAAAACTAAACTTTTGTAGAAATAATTATGTTAAGCAGCGTAGCTTGCAACCTGGGCTCCAGTCTGAAAATTTTTTCTAGAGGGTATAGGTTCTCAAAGTGCTTAAAGCTAGATTTGGAAATGATTTAGGCCATAATTTCTGGCGTTTTGAAAAATTGCAAAGCAGAACCAAAAAAGCTAAAAAGCACATTGGAAGTCTCACTCGCATGCCTGAGCCTCTCATTACACCCCTGACAGTAAGTAAAACAAGATCCATAGGCCTACACATGTTATTAGTGGGGATTGGTAGACCTTAGTGTTTATACAGAACGACGTCAATGTGCAAAGGATTGTGGGTCACTGCTTAGTAACAGTCTAACCAGGACCCAAGGAATAGGAAGCCAATTACTTTACTTTAAGAGAGGAGAAAATTGTAAATTCTAATACATAATGATCCTGTGCCTCGTCTTTTCGTTTGCCATCC
Organism: Alatinidae sp. Z8VKAUB7J3; assembly: GCA_010016025.2. Lineage (NCBI taxonomy): Eukaryota > Metazoa > Cnidaria > Cubozoa > Carybdeida > Alatinidae > Alatinidae sp. Z8VKAUB7J3. Next base: position 75,402,346 of record JAAAKM020073195.1, on the reverse strand, counting down.
TTGCAGAATTATTGATGGCAAGAAATACGCTGCTTTCAAAACAATGAGGGATATTCACGTCCGCTCATAAACTATTCTTGTTCTTCACATTGAATAGAAAACCTTAATTAGATAGCCACATAGGAAATAGTTTTTGTTAAGTACCCTTACTTTATGACTTTGTGGGTTTCCTTCCTTTGGTATCTCTTGTAACAAGGGCCGGAGTCCCATGAGTAACTAGCCAAGACACGTTGCGAATTGAAATATAACATTTCCTTCGGCTTATAAAAGAAATTAAAAACAATAAAACATTCTTTACAACATTCCATCTAAAATTTCTACTTACAAATATATGATTCTAAAACTGTTTACAGTTAAAATTGTAAAAAATACATTGCTAAAAATTACAAGAATTTAAAAGAATTTTAAAAGAATTTGAAGTTTTACTAAGAAGTAATCGCACCTTATGGGAATGCAATTCTGGGGAGGCTTGCACTTATTTTCCTCTTATTGTTGTTTAAATAGAACAATGCACGTTGTTTAGTCGTTGTTTATGTGGTAGGTGCTAGCCTCTCTCTCTTTCTATACATATATATGGGGGCCTATATATTTTATGACTTGCCAGGTTAATTTAACATTTGTAAAACAGAGGTTATTTATTAGGAGACACATGTATTCCGTCAAGTACACCCTCAAGGTTTTTGTATTTTGTGTTAATGTTACTTACAAGTGAAGATTGGTTTGAGATGACCCATCACCCAATGCATGGCAGGTATGAAAAAGATATAGAGAATGTTATATGTGTATCAAAGCACAGTTTCTTTTCAAAATGACAGAAAAGATTATTAAATATGCATGTGTACTCTAAACTTCTAAAATATCTTACTTCCATTTATTTTCTAAGTATTATACAGGGAAAGATTACCCATTTGATTTTTGTCCTGCACACATACTTTTATTTGCATACTATTTTAATTAAGCAAGCAGTGGAATTAAAAGCTATTGAACAATTATTGCAACTATTCTAGTGTCAACTTTCCTTTTTGTGGCATTAACTTAGATCTTGTATGTATGGCAGGGAAAATAGTTCTAAAATGTCTGTATTTTGTATTGCATGATAGGGAAGTATTGCACAAATGCTAGAATTCTGTTTCAACCATAATTTATTACTGGTAGGAGGTAAATTAAAATGGAGGTGAAATAGACTTAATGCTCACTCTACTACAAATATTTCTGCTGTCGTATTGCAGAGTGTGAAATGAATGACTATGTATAGGAATAATGGAATTTTATTTTCAAGGAAATTAAAAGCTGAGAAAGATCTTTTAGTACAGAAGCTGTGACAACCTTAATGTGGCCTTTAGTTTGATACTTTTTGCTAATATTACTTATATCCTAAACTACCTTCAAAGAAAACTTAGTAATCATCTCATGAACCAAAACAATGCACAGTTGCAAATGTCATCTTTAGCTGACTTCTATTAGTACAGGCCAGAAAGTTGTCCAAATTTGTATGGACGTGGCGATGGGAGGAGGTAGTAGCCAAGTACTGGTAAACACTGTGTTTTTGCTTTCCTAAAACTTAAATGGTTGCAGATGAATTATGATACTTTGTTCAAGATATTTTAACCCATTGAGGTGTGATACATATATAACTCTTAAGATTTCCTGGGAACAAATATTTCAGCACATTCATTACCTACATCGGAAAATATTGTGACAATAATGTAGAGGAGTCATAGTAAGCACAAACGTACAATGGAAACAAAACACTCAAGATGACCTTTGTTTCGATTGATATTTGAGGTCCCTCGTGCAAGACGTAGGAAAAATGCAGTGTACTTAGGTAATACTGACTACAGGTCAACATTTCGAAAAGTGAATAACAACAACATAGTGATTACACAAGAGATGTAAACAAAACGTTATCGGGTAGTGATTATGTAAGACCCGATGTAATACATGCACAAGCAACTGGGTCGTACAGTTAGCTGTGTACAGAAGTTCGAAAAATTAAATAACGAATAGTAGTCTCAACATAGTCATAGAATATCATCAAGATAAGTAAGCCTCAATATTGAATCACAAAAAACTATAAAAGAATAAAGAAATATATTATGAACGTTTACTATTAGTTTACATGCCTTCAACTTATACACAGCTCGCTATGAGAAGTCCAGTGAGCGCTTAAGTTAAGGGACTTAGCGATTTCTGGTGAAACAGCCCTTACATTACTTCTAGGAGTGTGCTAAGTATATGTTTCTATATTAAGGCTTCAACTCTTTACTCACAAGTAGCCAGGATTAAATTTAGGCTAACAACCAGCAAATGTTATGTTTCAGGTTGTGGCCCTAGTAAGAGACTTGCTTACTCTTAGTGACTCCCACATCTGAAGATGCAGGAGGCCATCAGAGCATTCTGGATTCATTTGTTCTACCAAGACTTTACCCATCAAGTGGAAAAAGCTAAACTTTAAAAGCAACAAGGTATAGGAAAGGTATAATTGAAAATCTAATGGCATGGCAGCTGCCTTGCTGTGATACAATAGATCAAATTTGAGGCAAGTAGAACTTCATGTCAGGGACTTTGTGAGAGATTTCTTTTTGTTTGAAACAAAATAAATTGTTAAATTCATTAAACATAAAATAAGAAAAAGATGTAATTTACATTTAAATATTAAGTTTAGTGAACTAATGCTCTACAATCTGGGGGGGAGGGGGTTGTATGAATGCTTGAAAAAGAAGGGAGCTCGGTAGTGTATTCACAGGGCAGAGATAGCTATGGTGTCTGCTTATGCTGATAGATTTTCCAGGCCAATTCCTCTTCCTATAAGCCAAATCATCACTTAAAAGGGTTACTTGTCTCAAGAAATGAGGCAATGGGCGTAAAAATGTTAGACAAACTGACAATTGACCCTTGTCTTAATTTGTTGATATATCAAACATCGACTGGAGCAAAGGCACAGAATCATAGTGAAATATTTACTTACCCTCTCACCCAATTTGGAGGTAAAGTTATGAAATATGACATGAGGATATGCTTCGGACATTGTACCACTGCAGAGAAACAAATCATCGCAAAGACGGCAAATGCTCCGACAAATAGTTGCAAAAAACATATGTAATTTTAAAGCAGGTTTTAGGACAAGACATAATCAGTTCATACCTGTCAATACCATTATCGCATATATTTCCATAACCATTTCCATCATTGTCGGACTGTAAACAAATAAGAAAGTAAAGCTTTATAGAATTGATTGAAATAGCATATTTGTCTACATTGATCACAATGACGTCAGCCTTATAAGTTCAAAGATGACCTAAATAGAAAGAGATCAACGATCAACACTAAAGGCACTTATCGTTCCATTCCCAGCTGCATCTCAGCCGTAAAAGAAAGGTCCATGCGGGAATGTATCCAGTGATATCCACTCAAACGGAAGGAGTAAATCGTGACATCCCTCCGATACGCTGGCATTATAGATAATGAATTTTCCTTAATATTGTTAATTCTATTTCCTATCAGTATTATCGTCTACTCTCAGAGCTGGAGAATGACCCAATACAATTCATCTTATGAATGTACGATAATGATTGCCAGGTTAAGAACACATGAAAGTGCATCGTCAGAAAATAGAGTTCTATTAGCGTCAATGTTGCATTTTCAGTTTGCACATTTACGTTTTGTAATCTATGAAACTTGAAGGTAGATTGTATATGAATCAATATCCTACTTGAAAGGGGCAAAGAGTTAAGTTGAAATAAAAGAGACTTATAGCTTTAATAAGGACACCACAGAAGTTGTAATTGATTAGAAATTGACAAAATACGACTAGAAGGGCGCAAAAATCACTTTATAATTTCTCGACATCTGAAAGGTGCAAAATGCAGCCGTAATTTAGTGGTTGGTCGAAATTTACCCTTGGCGTAATAAGGCTCAGTGTTAAAGTTTGGTCGGCGTTAATTTTTTTCTAGTGCTAAATTAGCTTTGGTGTTTAATTAGTTTTGGCGTTAAATTGATAAATAAATTGATTGTCGCCTTAAATTGGTTCGGGCTTTAAATTAGTTGCATTAGTTCCTGCGTAAATAGAGACGATAAATTTTGGATAAAAAGCTTAGATAATTTTATCAAATATAATCAATACTAAATGAGGCAATATGTGCATTGTTTTCTCTGTTCCTAACGGAAATAGTTCACTTGAGAATTTGCAGGACTTATTAGCTTCCATGGATAGGAGGCTGACTTTGAATTTTCTCCCACAATATTATTATTAATAAGTAATCAGTCATTTCTTTATACACCCGTCAATATTACATCTTGATACATAGCAATACAAAGTCCTTGAAATTTTGCTACACTTAAGCGTTTACAAAAACGGTATTTCATTCTTTGGCGACGTATCCTCTTTCTAAAGTATTTCCAATCCTCTTTTAAAAGTATTTCCGATGAGTTGCAAAGACAAAGCCTTTGATTTTGGATAAATAGGACCCTTATACCAATAGGATGCTCTTGAAATATATTACCAAGGGGAACAAAGTCATTTCTGTTACGGTGATGAGTTGGATTTGTCTGCATGGAGGCGATTTACATAAATTTGGCACTTGACATTTTATGATAAGGATTCACTTAGCCTACGTAGGATATTACCACATTTGTAAACAGATGACTACAAAGAGTTGTGCGAGAGGGTAAAATGTGCTCATCAATGCAAAGAATCTATCGCGTACCTTTCAATATAGTCAGTGAAACACAGGAACTTGTGACCTTGGAAAGGGAAGGTAAGGTTTCGCATCTGTTTATTGATATAATCCCACCAGTCGTGTTTTAACTGAAGTTTAACCATTAAACGTGCAAGGTATGCTGAGATAAGGTAATTGTTTTATCACGTCTATTTCAAGGGCTACCTTTCTCTCTACCAGCGTCCAAATCTTACGCACACACCAGATGCAGCCAATCGTAAGACCTCGATAAATTAAATATTTTCGGTATATTGCATAGTCCTAGTACTTGGGTAGCACTAATCAAAGAAGTTCACTCCTGATCAAAGAGTACTTAACAAAGGGAGAACCATCAGTCCTATTCCTGCTTATCGGTCGGACAAAAATGTGTATAATGGTCTATCTTTCTCCGTAATTCAGAAAAGCTGTACTAATGAACGCTGGAAAGCCAAAATACCCAGCACAAGTTGAGCATTCCTAATTACAATTGGCTCTACAAAACACAGTTTTGCATAGTTTCGTCCTTTCACTTCGCCCTCAACCTGGCGGTTTGCACTTCGAGCAGTGCCTGATGAAAAGCTTCGTAGCATCAGTTCCATCATCTAATCCAAGGCAAAAAGATTTCAAACTCCTACTGTACGTCTTGTTAAGCTATATCTAAAAATGTTGCCAAGAAAAAAGTTCACCCGTCTGTGTTAGTAGTAGGCCTACTGGTGGAGTGAGGAACACTAAAACGTAGGTCGGTATACAGATTTTTTTTACGTTTTATTGCAGCAGGGTACCTAAGGGCAATATTATTTGGAAAGGAGGGAGGGACAAGTTACTAAGTTAGTACTGTGGCAGTGCAACACGACGTGGTTAAGGAAATTCATTATCCCATTAAAAATAGAAATATACAACTGCAGCGTCAGCTCGGATATTGCATCGGCTCTTTAGACTAAGTACAATGCATGATCCTATCGGGACCCCAAAACTTGAACAACCAAATTAGCAAGGGAGCTTCCTTCATGTAACTTTGTATGTTTTACTTCACCTTTTCATGTTATTACGTTATTAAGTATGAAGTGCTGGTTTCCTTTTCTACTCAAACAGTTCCGCAGTTCGGCCCCCTGTCTTTGAATTTAACTTTCCAGCTCTTTTCAAAATAAAAGTTTCCAAAAAGTGCGTAATAATTACCCTCCGTGACTATATGTATATTGTAGTAGAAAAGCCAGAAATGAGTATTTTGACCATGGGAGAGGGTGTGTTTATGGACTTCTATAGACTAACACCTAGTCTTGTAGATTTTAGGAGTGCTCAAGGCTATCTACAATGTTTACATTGAATTTCATTTACATTTACATAGCAAATCCACTGAAGGATGGTAGGTGCAGAGTTCTTGCAAGTTCTTATCATGTTCAGCTTGTATTCAATTTCTTGATAAGCATTTCCCCACCTGAAATTGGTTTTTTAAAAATACTCGTATGCTTCTACTGTTTATTCAAAATTTCATAATGTTATATATATGTAGAGGACATCAATGCTTAACTTTGAATAACAGACCTCTATGGCATTTATTCAAAATCCTGCTTTATTGTGACTAAATATGGTAGGATATGATAAAATAAACCAACATTTTATAGTATTATACTGAAATAGCTAAGGTTTTTTTCTGTGTATAAATATAATTTTGAAAGCCATTTGTTTTTTGCTTGCAAGGAAATGGAATGATATTTAGATTTAAACGATTGTAATTCACTACTGCCTATTCTTTTGCTGGGCAGTATTTAACTTTTGCCTACATACTCTGCACACAACACGTTTTTGTCAGTTGTCTTGGGCAAATTCAAACCAACCAATTTAGTTGGTCAAGGTATGTAGCAGCCAATAGTCTTTTTGCATGGCATCCCCCCGGTTTGGTTCCCCCTCCCATCTGTCACCTATCTCCCCCATTTGGCCTTCTCCCCCCAGCTTACTGCATCAAGGTTCCCCCCATCTGAACCACAATTACTGATACCTCCTACATATATAGTGTATTTGTATGGCAGTCTGACGGAAAATGCCAAATGTGAAACCTAATATAACTGCACCAATTTGATTTAATCACTATTACATTACATATTAGTGTAGTGTAATATATACTGCAATATATACTACAACATATACATACATATAACACAAAATTTTGGCTGTCCAGGACCATCTCTTGAAATCTTATAGACGCAATTTCGTGCTTTGAGTAGGTCATGGAGAAGTTTAAGAATATATAGAGAGTAAAGCATTGTAAGTTGTAGAGACCCATGGCACTGTTATTTATTGTGACGCACCTTGCAAGAGGATACACGAAAAATTACGTGGAGATTTCTTTTGAATAGAACACTAGAGAAATAGAATGTCCCCGGTGGTGACATACTTTTCTATTTCTCTAGTGTTTTATTCAAAACTAATATTTCAAATCCTCTCTTCTCGATGATGGAGATTTCTGTGAGGCTACTTTCCCTCTTGACTCAACATAACAGAGAGGCCTGGCTTGAGTCATCAAAAGCCCGTGCTAGGTAGGGTTAATACTCAGTCGCTGAGGAGTTCGCTACTGAAAAGACTTAGTTTTGTCTTGGAGAATTGTTATGGTTATCTACATCAGTTATTTATTCGAGTATAAGAGCCAGTGATACTAACAGCTAATTGCATATTGTCGTTCCTATCGCGCCCATCTGTCGCCACCGTTTTACCATTAATGAGGATGTCCCGTGAGGCAGCTTCACACTTTCAGTTGCGCGTAGAAGAGGGCTTTTGGAATGTGATTGTCATTTACATCAGCTACTTGTCCAGATCAGCGCAGCTGTGAGTTAATGAGCAGTGCTTTAATGCTACTTATTCTACAATTCTGTAATACAATAGTATTTGGGACGCGATCTGGCCACCAGATTTTGCAATGCAACGAAGGCACATAACGTATTTCCTCTTACTAGCACCCGGGCTCAAATTAGCGCCGTACTCAAATTAGCGCCTACCCTCTATTAAAGCGGCACCTAGAAAAAGTGGTGCTAATAAGAGAAAGGCAATAAAACCATACTGAAGGGTAACTACAAAATAAAATACGTTTTTGAAGCTTCTGATTTCTTTTTTATCTTTCAGAAACCAGGCAAGATTCATAATTTTTGCAAACCCAGGCATATAACTTTTTTGAATTTTTGTATAAGCGCGGCCCGTTTCGTAGCGCCGCTAACTAATTAGCACCGCACGTTGTCGGTGAATTTTTTAAATAAGCAACCCGGGCGCTAATAAGAGAAAATACGGTATGTGAAGCCTGAAGCTGAATTATATATATCTTCGGTATAGAGTCCATGTTTGGCAAGAGTATAGGGGAGAGTACAGTACGACAGACAAAGTATTTGCTGATTATGTAAATGGGATAGTAATTTCTTCAATTAAATAAAACAATTTATGTACAAAAACTATTATATTCTAATTGTCAAACCTATACAGAGTCGTAAAGGTTATCAGAAAAACATTTATTCGACTCATATTTATTTGTTTTATGAATTTCCGTCAGATTTTCATTAGAATATCGAAGTACATCTTTTGCGAAAAGTTGAAGTTGGGGAGCTAGTTTGATCTAAACAGTCCTCAAAATTTCCTCACAGTATATTTATGTTTATTTAGCACTCTTATGATAATTAAAGAAATAAATAAAGTTAAAAATTGGTGCCATCTGAAATGACGCATGAGAATGTAAAAATTTCCATGCATTGAAGAAATTGAAGAAAAATCATTTCTGCCAATTTTGAAAAAGAGAGGAGAACCATGTTACAAATGATCCATTCATATATGCGAATACGTACATATATATGTATATGTATATGTATATGTATATGTGTATGTATATGTATATGTATATGTATATGTATATGGCAAAGTCACAAGAAAACCGTGATGATGTTGAGTCAGCAGAATCAGAGCCCAATGCTATTGAGCCTGAGGTACTTGAAATTAACGATGAAGACGAAATATTTAGGTCCAATGAACATGAAGGAGAGGGAACAATTTTGACTTTATTGACAGTATTTGCAACGTATGAACTTTTTTGTAGAAACTATACGGTTTTTCTTTTGTTCTTTCAAAGTTTTTATCTAAGATCATTCCAAAACATCATTTATTCGCATCAGAAACAAAAGACTTATTCTTGATTATGATTCTGTGCACTTTAAATTTGTTAGCCCTTTGGATTACGGAAAAAAATCATGATTGGAATATATACAAAAATTAGCATGTCACCAGCATAGTTTGAGCTTCATTAGAAATTTTGACTGAGCATATCTAAGCCTGATTTCCAAAAAGAGTATCCTTATAAAAAACAACATGTATACACATACACCTATGCACCCAACATGTATGCATATATACCACAAAGCAAAAATGACAATTGACAACTATATATTTATGTTATGTCATACCATGACCTTTTCAGCCCTTGCACACATAGATTGCCAGCCATACTTGTCTTACGCTCATCATGACCAGCTGTATTTCTGTGGTGACTGTAAGAACTGCCTTACATAGGAAACCTGATGCAGCACACCTAACTCAAGAGCATACATGAGAGTGTAATGCACTCACGCCAAATACCGTACAATAGTTGCGGTCACACTGCCACTTTTCACCGCAGCAAAACAGCAGGGTTTGATCAGGGAAACAATTTTTTGTGTGTAACTGCAAATCCCTCCTCAGATCTGACGATGTTAAATTTCCATAGCAACATAAAAAAGAACCAAAGAGTCTCAGATTACATTCACTGCATCAAATTATTAGTGTGATTCAGACACCTAGATGTAGTTAACCAATCATTTAGTGGCATCTGACAGATTGTTGATAGGTTCTGGTTAAACTCAAACTCAAAATAAATTTCCCCGCCAAATATAAACATATTCAGAGACATCGCACCTGAAGAACAATGCAAGAAAGGCACAATCTGACCTGGGCGTTTAGATCCTGCTGTGAGTCAATTTTGCAGTGTTACCCCAAGCCCTGGGATAACTGAAATACCAAGACAGATTTGAGACCTGGGATTCCGAAGCAGAAAATGCGTTTTACTCTGGTGTGTGTGACCACAGCTAATGAATGTGAAGTTCATTTATTTTTCTTTCATTTTCCTATTATTGTCTTTTTATCTTGAGTTAGGTGAGCTAGGTAATGATGGACCTCCGTTAGTTTCTGTCCATAGACACCTCTCTTCTGATGCTTAATTTTTTCATGTCCTCCTCCATGTTCCTGCTCCAGATCTTCTTTGGTCCACCTGTTGAGATTAAAATCTTTGGATTTGAGAAGTTACAACAGTTTAAACACCTAAGGGCCCCTTGCGCCCTGCCGGTCTTAATTATTAAGAAAAATCTAGCCCTGAGTAGGGTTAACTTTTAATAACATGGCAAACTATCGCTTCTACTATTTCATTCTCATTGCTTGATCTATTGGGGTCTGTACCACATCCGATGTCTTTTCTCAGGGACCACACTAATATCTTCTCGTTGGCCTAGTAAACAGCATCATCTTTATTATTGCTGTATTTACATCTCTAGGAAAGTGCCCGATGAATTTAGCATGTCTCTCAGAAGTCTGGTTTTACTATATTTATATGTCTTTATTTCTGTACACAAATCTGCAATTTTCCCTCCCTCCCTTCTTAGTTGTCTCTTCCATTCACCTATAATTATACTCTGGAGACATCGAAACCAGCACACTTGCATTTTCTTCATGTTTTCTTCCTTTCCTCATTCCTTTGGCAACTACGCCTGTACTCCGTATTTTAGATATTCAGAAGAGGTAGTTCGGATTTACCCGAACGTACTGTCGCTCCTCCTAAAAGCTGTTCTAGAGTCTAAACTAGCCAATACACTTTCCTGCTAGTACACACCAAAACGTGTACCAAACGTGCTTACTAAAGAGAACCTCATTGAGAATAACTTATCGGATACATATAACTTTTTTTGAGAATCTGAATACTGTTTTTTGGTTCTTTACTCTAGACGTTAGTGCATAAATGATAAAATCGAGCATCATCCCAAATCTCTGCTATTTAAGTAAAGGATATGTTATGTAAATAATATTTTAGATCCTTAAATAATTTCCAAAGTTCCTTGAACAAAACATAACGTTCTTCCTTTCCCCAGTTTGTCACGTTTAACACTTTGACTGTAATACTTTTTCATATGCCACAATTACATTCAATTGCCAATTTACATTCGCATTTTACGTGAGCCATTTTATGTGAGCCACTTTACATGTGCCATTTCACATGTGCCATTTCACATATGCCATTTACATGTGCCATTTTACATGTTGCATTTTACATGTGCCACTTTACATGTACCATTTTACGTGTGCCATTTTACATGTGCCATTTTAAATGTGCCAGTTTACATGTGCCAATTTAAATTACCATTTTATAGGTGCCATTTTCTCCAAATGATGGATGGTCGTACGTGTCACGAGCAATAAAAATGACAGAAATCTTCCACCTGTCACTTTCATTCCCCCTCTCGCGACCCAACGCGCTGGACAGTTAAATATAATTAAATGTACTCAATGTTCCCTTGGTGACTCTAGGGAATGTTTATTCAAACAACAGCCACGAAAGTCAGTTGGAAGTAGGCCCTTACCTGTGAGATTTTTTAAAACAATGCCTTGGTTCTCACGGAATGACAGAGTGTACAAGACGTTCACTTGCCCTGGTGGTGATATGTTTTCTATTTCTGTAGAGTCTTTTCTAAGTTAAAGTTTTCTTTTTCTTTTAGGTAATTCACTAGGCAACAAAGGAGTATAAGGAAAAGTTAAAAAATGCTCTACCAAGAAGGAACTAGGGCAAGAGTGAATCGCTTTTCTCAGTGAACTGGTCGTAAGAGGTTCATTTTGACATTGAGTTTGGACTTCCGGAAATAATACTCATAAAGAGAGTCTCCTCTCTGAAGGGATGCTTTTATTACTTCGACATAACAAGCTTTAAATAATGATAGGCAACCGATAAGTATACCATAATAGTGATACAGATGTACATAGCCGACTTTGTAGAAATTGTCAAAGTAAGTGGGACTTAAAGGACTTAAATCGAAATAAAGTGTAAAGCATAATTGGACACACAATACCAAGCAAAGGGGTTAGATGAAAATATGTTTTATTGAATACTAAAAATTTGCAATTGTAAATGTGAAAAAAAAATCTGCTGCACAAAATATCTGAGATGTCGTTTTAAAGTGATAAAATAGAAATCCAGAGGATGGTAGTAAAAAGAGGAAATAAACTTATTAAAGACATTGTTATTGCCTGCTGAACGTTGCCTAACTTGAAACTTGAACCTAAGTAATGCATTCTCTTATGTCTCTTTTATCTTTGCTTAATTGTGTATGCTTTATGTATAACTTTAAGAGGAAAAAATATATGTTTGCTAGCAGCCTGGCGGTTGAAAAACATGAAACTACAGCTGCATAAGTAGCTTTGTTTTCTTTGACATTTTGAATTAGTTCATACACTTCGATGTCAAAAAGCAGTTTTATGAACTTGTTTATCAATAAATACGTATGAATTATGATACTAATATCTGGCATAATATCTAAATATATTTACGTAAAACATACAGACTACAGCACAAGGTTTACAATAAGGTAGGCAAAGAGATTTTAAATAGGGGAGCATACATGACATCCTCTTGAGCGAGAGATAATAGATGGTTATCCCTCGCAGTCTCAAATAACGCAAGAGCTTTCCTCTATTAACTGCTACTGTAGCTTTAGTAGGGGTGTCTGCCAATATTATTAATTATAAGGTAATTATTTCACGACCCTCCTAAGGACGAATGGGTAAGAGAAGCATTGTGCCTAGACCGAAATTGGAGCCCTGACGATCGATCTGCAAATGAAAGGCAAGCAACTGTAAACCATTGTCTGTTTTTAAAACTATCTATGCACTTTTCTGTTGCAATGGGCCTAATACTCGTTTAAGTTTTAATACCCTATATGCTAGTAACAAAAACGTCTCATGTCATTAATAGTAAAAGTGGAGCTGAAATTTGCAATGAAGATATGAAAACAGTTTTCGTGTTTCTTGATTGAGCCAAGATGAATTGATTTGCTTTTCACTTAAAGTTATATACATGATCGTTCTTGTACGAAGAGTTCCTAATAATATGCTTGCGCCGTACGTACCCGACCTCTAACATAAAGCGTGTGGCAAATTGGCGTCTTGCTACCGTTCCAAGTGTTCAATTTAATTTCTATGAGTTTGCGTCCCTAGATCTACGTAACCCAACGAGAAGTAATGGTCAGAAGTACCTTTTTAAAAAGTGAGAAAAACGATATTGGCGATTGCAATTAAGACATTTCGTAGGACAGAGTATAAAAAGCACCTGGTGTATATCAACAATAATCTCCATATTGATTATTGAATACTTTAGATATTTATTTATCGTCATTCGCTATCTTTACGGTCATGTATGACACATAGCAGCAAAGTCAAAGGCAAATCTTAGGTGCCCAATAGACCCCATCCAACTTTTGAAAGTTTCAAAATTCCAACTCCTCTCCCCTATTAGGGCTAGGATTAAAGCCTTGTGCAAGGCTGCCTGGAACATCCAGGTTTCTATCCTGGTTTGTGCTTTGCATTCTCAATCCACCGAGTTTTATTGTAGTCTTGTTTTAGACTTTACCCCTCGTTTATTCAAGCCCGAAATTTTCCTGAACATCCCTACTTCCTGGCTATCTCGAGTCCGTGTCTTTCCGTTTGGAAAGTCATTCATAAACACACTGAATTATTTTTGTTTCTATTTCACTTGCCAGATATTGAGAAGAAAACGAAAGTGACAGTTGTTGATCGCGATATTATTGGTAAGTACAAATGTTAGCCATACTCTTAAGTTTGTGACAAGAGACCGTATGTAGTAAGATAACCAGCTCTTTATAGCTTTCGTTTCTCTAACTGATGTAAAATTTCTTCTTGTGAGTCCACCCCCTCTTCTTTTATTTACCCATCTACTTCGTTTCCTGTTGCTTCTTTGATGCTGTTAGTTTCTACCTCTCCGCCTCATCTTTCTCCGCATCTGCCTCATTTTTCCTTCCGGTTACTTTCCTCCGTTTTCCTCTTTATGTTATATTACTTTTTCCCCTGCCTCGCCTTTCTCTGCTCCCTCTTCTTAATCGTTGTTGTTCATTGTCTTTTCCTCTTCAACTTCTCCTGTGCGTTTCACCCTCGTTTTTTATTGTCTTCTCCTCTTCTTCTCTTTCACTTCTCTTTCGTTGTCTTCGAACCCACTTGCCTTTCGTTCGCCTTTTCTTCTTTGGATGTCCACTTCTTTTCCGAACCTTTTTTCTACCGAGTCAGAAGTCGAAATACTTTTTTGCGTCGCAAATTTTTACTTGCCGTTTCATTCTTGTCAGCTCGGCGGCTTTGTCCTACTTTCCCCCGCATTTTCAGTTACTTGAGCTTGCAATTTAACGGCGCTGACCGGATTCGAACCCACGACCTCATGATTACTAAACCAACGCCTCAACCATTGAAAAATCAGGGCATCGTTACATATTGAATTCTGCTTCTTATTATGTTATCTTATCTTACGGTTAGGTTGATAACACACTGTCAACAGCCAACTTGCATTATATTTATCCGATTTGCCTCTCTGTCTGGTTTTATATCTTTAGTTAAGGACATGTAACTATTGAAATAATTGTCACATCTGATACCCTACTAGGACTGTGGTCTGCAACCTATTTTTTATTGCGGACAACCTCGAGTGCAAGAAGCATTTGTTACCGAAACCTTACCTAAATTTGAGCATCATATAGAATGTACTTGTGAATATGATATGTATTTCTTAGCGTTTAAGTTTTAATCCTTACAATAGAACTAGCATTGTTTCTTGCTTTTACTTTAGAAATGATGCCGAATATTATCAGAAATTATCAGATATTCCTCCCCATTTTTTAAAAGGTTATGGATCCATTGGAGGATCCCTTCAAGGGTTTGTGTACCCCAAATTGGTGGTCACTGTTTCAGTAGACAATGTTACACTGTAGTTTAACTTCTGCTGCTTGCTGCTCCATTAATGTAAGTTAGTTTATCACTTTCTAGTGTATTCAGGAAGCATGTCATTGTATCAGCAGAATTTGTTGAATTCTAACTCTCTCTGCATTTTAACTAGCTGAACTGCTATTCTTTCTAGATCTCTGTACGACTGCTTGTCCTGTAACGTCCGAAGGACTACGAATGAGAACCATCTTGTTACTACATGGCAAATCTTTTTTTTCTTATTCAAACACAACATTTTGGCACTCCTTGCTTCCATTGTCAAATGAGGTAACATAGCTCCTTTTTGTTTAAGTACAAACTACAAATTCAAGCGTGAAATTATACAAAATCATATGAAATTTGAGAGAGAATTTGAAATGTTTCATTGAAAGACCTCACCGAAGTGAGAGATTTCTCACTAGTAAGGCAAATGAAAACTTCTGAGGCGATGTTAGCATACTATTTCCCTAATCACCACATTAGCTCCCAGTCAGTCACCGGTGGCCATCGACATCTAGCTTCTACGCAATTGGAAACCAGACCCACTCAGTCATGTGACTTGAACAAGGAAAGACTGCCATTGTGCCCATCTATCTGTCCAAAGTCCATTTAAAGTCAGAAAGTATTATCGAAATCAGAGGATTCGAAATGCCAATTTAGAAAAGACAATAGAAAAAATATGAAACATGTCACCACCGTGGATCGAACCCGCGACCGACGCCATCACGGCAATCTCTCAATCAAAGACCCCTGATGAGCAGTGGGCCCGACAATGAAACTACCCTAAATAAACAGAAAAACCACTTACTGTAATAACAACAGAAAAGCATTGAATTCTCGCCACTAGAAGACATTAAAGCCTGTTACAGTGATTAATCGGACAAACAGAGGGGTTATTTCGACCTAGTTTGAGTGAACAATGGGATGACAATATAATGTACCCTCATCACCTTTACCCGACATACAACTGCAAACTCAACATTTTCTCAAAGTATTCTATGCTAGGCAAGCCTCCTTTTTCAGAAGTAGTTTGTTTGCAATCTTTAGCTTTCTTTACCTTTCATTATTTACGTACAATCGAGGCTCGAGGTCCTCCATTAATTTAAGTCAAGTCAAGTCACCGCCGTAGTCCTAGAACCGTTGGGGCACTTTGATGAGTTCACTATTTTCCTCCATCTACCTCGATCCTCCGCCAGTCTGATGCATTCCACAACATTTCTTCCTGGCCACCTCTTCACATCGTCGACCCAGTTCATTCTTGGTCTTTCTTGTCTTCTCATGGCGTCGACAGTCACGTGCAGAGTTCCCTAACGCCATTTAACATGGCCTAACCATTGAAGTTTGCGTCTTCTTGCCGTTTCCAGTAGTGTTTCAAACTGTCTTGTCTTCTCTGTAATCTCCTGGAAGACTGACACCTTCGTTTGATGGTCTGACAGCTAATGCCCAAGATGCGCTGTAGGCAACGCATTTCAAAGGCACATAGCCTTCCTTCCAGTCGTTTGTTGAGGGTCCACGATTCACATCCATGGAGCAGTAAAGATGTTATCGACGAGTGCATTAGCTTTATTTTTACTTTTACCTGAGTCTTCTTGCTCTTCCAGATGTTATTTAGCTTGGCCAGTTTGGCTGTCGCAACAGCCATTCTGGTGGTGATTTCTTTCTGTGATGTCACATCTTCATTAAGAATTGAGCCAAGATATTTGAATGTCCCGACTGCTTCCAGTTGTTCGCCTCCCACAGTAATGTCTACCATTGATTTGAACAGCGTGTAAATAGTTATCAACCCCTGAAGTTTTGAATCACTTATGTTACGGTCGCCGCGGTTAGATCGTTGGAGAAGCTCAAGAAAAACATTCTCATACTTCCCGAAGCTAAAGTGTAAACAGCAACATAAACTCCAATTAACAAAACTATTTACACATTATTAAAAATTAAACATAACAGAAACAGCTTACGACCCCTCGAATGTATCTGTCTTCCTTGATGTATGAGAATTCATTGTTAAAGAATCTCGCCAAATCAAATGGATAGAAGTCTACATCTTCGAAGCTCGAAAATTCGGAAGTTCCTCAAGAGAAAGCGGCATCTTGCTCGACGGGCCCATTATCTCCATTGATCTCTCACTTTATTTTCCTTGCTAACTGTTATACTTTTATCGAAAGTAATGCGTCATCAGCATGCCTCTAGCTCTTTGAAAACATTACTTTTTATCATGAAACAGAAAATATGTAGCAAATCGTTAGAGTAAATTGGTTCATCAATGACCCCCCCCCCCCCATGTATTGGTCTAGTTTTTGCACTGATCCTATTCAAGGTAAGTATATGTGCATTGTAAAGTGATAAAGGTGTATTTTAGGTAATTCTTTGCATTAGCCGCTTCCTTCACTCAAAAAATATTTCTCTAATTATTTTCACTGTTCATTTGTAATATTACAAATGGATATTGTAGTTCTGTACTTGTTATAATGCATTTATACAAGGGAATGAATATAATACTATATAGGAGGCCATATATACGCATTGATATTTATATCAATGTCTCCCTTACTTCCCAATCCATATAATGAATTTTTGGTGGAATAATACCTGTCAGGACCTAAAAGTCCCGGCTTCAGATTTCCATGACAACCAAATAATTTCAATTTTTTTTTCACTTTTGGTCATCCTATAGTATACATAAAAACACATATGAACTATTTCAAACTAACATGAAAATAACCCATGGTGGTAGACAAAGGGTTAATGGGAAAGCAGAATCTCGCAGGAAGATATAGTTTACTAAGACTCTAAAATAATGATTTGTTGGTCAGCAAACCCTCATCACCACATTTTTGAGAGCAGATTTGGCATAAATAAACAAGTCATGAATTCTTCCTCAGTGTCCAACAGAGATGTATCTGAAGCAGTACTTGTCATTCTCAAGGGCAAAGAGTATCATACTATACCATCCCTTAAAATAGTCCAATGCTTTAGCTTTTGGAGATGTAATAGATATGTGGCGTCCACCAATAGCACTTATAGCTGTAGGGAAGTCTCATATGCTTTCAAAACCCTCAGTAATGATATGTGTGTCTTAAAGGTTGGAAATGATATGGGGGGGGGGGGTGATATTTGCAGGTGGAGGTTGTAAACCAGTCTAAACTAAATATTGTACATGGTAGTATCCACTTCAAATTAAAAGTTGTATTAACGATTCTGGTTCACCTAACTTAAGATCAGGTTTACTCAAGAAGGTGAGTGTTCTGGTGGGTTTTTTTTCGAGGAATTGGGATTTGGAAACCTTTTAAGTGATGAAATGTTTTAATGGAAGATCTCTTAATTAGTGTTGCTATTTACAATATTGGTGGGAAGCCACGATTTGAACTTTTGGAAATTTATGCAAAAAAATTTCTGCCAGGTGGGGGTTGGCCTTTAGAGTTCTAGGTGGGGGTTGTTGTTGTGTCGCGAAATGGAACGTAATGAATAAAAGCACACGCGATCGTAACTCATCTCAATGTAATCTAAAATTATTGCCAAGTATGTTTACAAATCAGATCAGCTGTGACGCAGCAGTTAATTGTTACTAAAGTTCGCTGTGCGCGGAAGCCTAATACCGGTGACATGCTATTGGCTTCATCCAACCCAGATTTCCTATGTCCCTTAATTTTGACAAAGTATGCCTTTCTGACAAGCACAATATCTTAAGCTGCTTTCTCTCCCAAATTCTGCAGAAAATCTTTCTCCTTGCGCCCTTTGTGAGTACCATCAGTTCAAGTGCTTTTGAGCTGCCAGAGGTACAGGGCCAAGGAACACCACCAAATGATTCTAAAATCGTTAATAATTCATATCCCATAGCTTCATTTAAGTAAGTCTTACAAACGTCACCAGAGGTGAATCCTTTAGCAAATTAGTAAGTTTGTTCCTTTATTAAAAGTAGAGGTAGCCCCGTACTTTGCTGAAGGGCGTAAGAGATATGTCGTTGTAGAGAATCACAAGTTCTGAGCCAAGGCATAGCGACAGGGTGGCCAGGTCCTTTCCTCACCCCATTATTCTTCCCACGCCACTACAAGGTACCCGTTTATCTTCGTAGTAAGACTTTTCAGATTGATGGCAGAGAATGAACTCGAAACAGCAACGTTGAACTTACAGGAGCAGCTCTCTGACGACTGCGCAAGCTTACTCGATACGAAAGTGTTATTGTAATTCATTCTTTACGGTGTTGTATTAAGCATTCTAGCAACAGTCTCGATGTGGTGCATTATTGAGAATATAATGTGTAGTTCAATAACATAAAGAAAGAGTAGTGACAAAGAATAACAGATACTCAAGTGAGCCAAGAAAACAGAAGGTAACTACGCTTATTGTCATTCTTTTATTACCTCTGCTTGTTTGTATACGAAGCTGTACTATGTTTTATAGAGCACTCTACAATAGGTTTCATTATTACTTATCGTCGGTATACACAGTTACACACTCACTCAAAGACAGACAGACAGACATACAGACTTACAGACATACATACAGACTAGATCCTTAAAGATGGATAATCTTAGAGCAGTGCACTTAAAGCAGTGCAATGTTAGGAGCTTAAGTCCTCCTAAGACAACAATTTTACATAACAGTAGTTGGACAACAGATTTCATTCATGTTGTGTTATGCTGACTGCCATACCCTTACTCTACCTTAACTATGCCCCTAGCAACGTACAGTCACTGCCTTCTATTTTCAGTCGGGCGTCCTCTCTATGATATTAGAAATATACGAGTTACTGAACGCTAGAAGGCAGTATAGGTCTGTGAAAAATACTATTAAAAGTTCTTTAGTCAGTTTCTAGGATTCTGTTTCCAATTCTCCTCGTCTGAAGTATTTCCCTTTAAAGGTTATCTATTGATAAACATAATAACTTATGGCATGGACCAGACGACGATGTGTAGCAAATCAAAGAAATTGTTTGTATTTTGGAAGAGCCAAGGATAATTGAAGACATGAAATCCTTGCATTTCTTCTCAATGTCGTGGGGCAATTTGCGATTGTCGACAGACAACTTCCTTATGATGATCCGGGAACGAAAAACCACACACGGTTTTAAAACAAATGTATTATACCTTCTTTCCCGGATCATCATAAGAAAGTTGTCTGTCGACAATCGCAAAATACTCCGCGGCATTCAGAACAAATGCAAGGGTCATTAACATCGTTGTCAATAATATGGTAAATTATAATCCAAAACCTTGTGAAATTTTTACCCAAAAAGTCGATTTCTTGTATATCAAGTTTAGTCTAAGAATATGCATACTAATACAAAGACAAAGGTGGCATTTGTTATTCATTAACAGTCGTATAAATCATGGCACTAAGGTCGCACGTATCCGAAATGACTGAAGCATCGTGGATTCTCATTTAGTGGTTACATCGTTTATCACGTTAGAGAATACGTCTTCAATGCCAGATAAATTTGCCCAGTGTGACCATCCATTACATCGACTGGTTTTCAAATAGCGAGAATAGGTGTCAGGTAGAACAAAAATCCAGGAAGAAAACCCGAAGTTTGTAGGGGTGGGATTAGATACCATGTTCCCGAGAGCAACCTTACCCTGTAAAGAAGGGCCCCAAATTAATCGCACATAGGAATTACTCGTTTTATAGCTACAAAGATCTATAAGGAAGCTAAACCCAGGCGCGGGCCAGGTCCTCAATTTACCTTTCAGGATTCAAACATCTATAGTTTTTCCCTAAGCAGTTTTAATGTAAACCCCCTTCCCCCCCAAATCAAATAATCCCTGAAGGTATAAAATGGCTCTCATAAATTGCCCCCGTCAAAAAAATATTGTAGATCACAAGGTGCAGTACATTGTTAATGGGAGCTACTATTTACGTGGTATCAGTTCGTAAAATGAGGACTAAGCCTACACAGGGAACGTTGATTCCAAGACAGACTCAGACTATTGAACAGAGGAAGATAAAAAGTCTGGTCACGAACTTCAGTAGTACTAATACCCGTACCTTACTGCTTTGCAAGTGCTCTTTCAGTTTGCATTGATTTATTCACAGGGTCACCAGTGATCCAAATTGTGATTGTACAAGAGAAGAAGGCCCATCTTCTTATTTGCCTCCCGCTTGTAGCTCGCCTCAAGGCATTTCAAGTCATTTTATCTTTATCTTTATATATATATATATATATATATATATATATATATATACATACATAAATATAAAATGACTTAAAATGCCTTGAGGCGAGCTACAAGCTTTCGCTTAAAAAGCCTTTATCAAGTAAACAGATTTGGAACCGTTGCTAATACTTAAATATGAAAATGAACAAAGAAATACATAAAATTCCACTGATAGTATGCTACAAAGAAAAGAAATAACTCTATTTTAATTTGACATCTTATTCTTGAAATAGACAACATTTTCACAGGTTTTCAAAACGTGCAGCAAGCTTGGAAATGCAGTAGGACCGCCACTCACGGATGATGGTAAAAATCTGTCATCAATGAGAACAGATACTACGTCCATCCCTTGCGAAAAGGCCGAGAAGCGAAGTAGGGAAAGTATGTCACCACCAGGGATCGAACTCGCGACCCACGAACTTGCGGTGTGTACTCTACCAACTGAGCTAGTAAACTCCGATCTTAACGTAGTTCTGTTGTCGGCACATTAGGTCTCAATAGTCCTCCGGCGGGCATAGACATTCAGCATTTCGGATATACAGTTTCCACTTCTCGAGAATCTTTTGAAGACTGATCATTTTAATTCTTTATCTTCTCGATGATTATTTGCAATTATCACTTACAACAAACAATGAAAGAGTAATATTTCAGCTTGTCCAGCCCTACAATCACGAAAATGTCACAACATCTACAATGCACAAGATTGAATTTCATGTTTAAAATGATCTTATCACAAAGTTTTAATCGCCGATTAATCGTAACACATCATCTACATTTTTAACAAAAGTAATTTTCCATTCAGAAAACGTACAATTTAGAAGCTTTGACGAATACCATAGTATTATAGATGACACATCTACATTTGTAGGTTTTGTCATTCCAAATATTCCTTTAGAGTGACCCGAAGTCGGATGTTTTGATTTTAAACATAATAGCTACTTTAAACAACAGATGATCGATCACTATTCCGAAACAAGAGTATAAAATCACAACACTGGAATAATAGTTCACAGGTCTATAGATGTTTCGTGTGCCTACCTATGCAAGTTCTCTGGTCTCTGTAGTGGTTGTCAGTTTTCAACAAAAACGATGCTCATCCGTAACTATGCGACTATCCTACACAGCGTGTTTGAAAATATGTAGGTATAACATATAGTTTACCAATGCAATCTATACGACACGTTTCTGGTTTAGTGAAATGTAAACAATTGGCATGTAGTTCTTAAAATGAAGCCGTTCTTTTACTGGTTGGCGTGCAAAAAGGGTAACGTTTATTAGATGGTATACCAACGTGTCTTCTTCGATACGACAGTACGATGTTTATTTTCTGAGTTGAAAGTACGCTACAGGTATGTATGGTTTGTACTTTTTTCCAACTGCAGGTAAATAATTTGGACGTTAAAGAAATTGGGCACACACCCTACCGGAAATAAGGTTGGAAAGTGGCTATAGTTAAAGCACATTCAAATACTGCTGTTTTGTTTTATTACAATATAAAATAAAGATACGCACAAGAATAACACCTGAATAAAAGCCCTTAAAACTTTCTATTCACATCAAATGATATTTACAGCATTGATATTTTGTATAAATTGGATTAAACATGACAAATTTCGCCACGAAGTTAATTTTGTATCCTGATGGTACTTGCTGTGTGCGGACTAACATAGTGGCAGAGTAGTTAGTGGCAGATAGATAGGGATATGGTAGTTAGTGGTAGATAGATAGGGATATGGTAGTTAGTGGTAGATAGTGTAGGGGTAGTGTAGATAGTGATAGGTAGTTAGGGATAGTGTAGCTAGTGGTAGATAGTGTAGAGGTAGGTTAGTTAGTGGTAGATAGAAGTAGGGTAGTTAGTGGTAGATAGATAGGTAGGAGTAGTTAGTGGTAGGTAGTTAGGGATAGTGTAGTTAGTGGTAGATAGTGTAGGGGTAGGTTAGTTAGTGGTAGATAGAAGTAGGGTAGTTAGTGGTAGATAGATGGGCAGGAGTAGTTAGTGGTAGGTAGTTAGGGATAGAGTAGTTAGTGGTAGATAGTGCAGGGGTAGGTTAGCTAGTGGAAGATAGATAGGGATATGGTAGTTAGTGGTAGATAGATAGAAGTAGGGTAGTTAGTGGTAGATAGATGGGCAGGAGTAGTTAGTGGTAGATAGATAGGGATAGGGGAGTTATTGGTAGATAGTGTAGGGGTAGGGTAGTTAGAGAGAGATAGCTAGCAGTAACTAGTGATAGATAGATAGATAGATAGATAGATAGATAGATAGATAGATAGATAGATAGATAGATAGATAGATAGGGGTAGTGTAGTTAGTGATAGGTAGTTAGGGATAGTGTAGTTAGTGGTAGATAGAAGTAGGGTAGTTAGTAGTAGATAGATAGGTAGGAGTGGTTAGTGGTAGATAGTTGGGGGTAGTGTAGTTAGTGATAGATAGAAAAAAGGTAGTTAGTGGCAGATCGATAGAAAAAAGGTAGTTAGTGGCAGATCGATAGAAAAAGGTAGTTAGTGGCAGATCGATAGAAAAAAGGTAGTTAGTGGTAGATAGATAGGTAGGATAGTTAGTGATTGATAGTGTAGGGATAAGGCAGTTAGTAGGATAGTAGTTCTCTGTGTCAACAAGGAGAATGAAACTAGTGCAAACTATTATCAAGCTTTTAACATTCATTAAATTGTGACGTCACACTTCAGTACTCTATTGAAAGACAGATTAGATGTAACCCCCTGACCAAATTCGAAGAGGAATGCGAGGATTCCTTCTTGAATGATAATGAACGAGTTATAGTTTCTGCTTGTCGAATTACAAACATTCAATCTAAATAGTTTTGCAGATAAGGCTATTTCTGAAGGGCTGATGGCGCGAGTCTTTGCAACCAGGTTTTAGAAAAAAAGGACAATGATAATCATGCGTCATAGTCAACTAATCTGTTACCTTTTTACATACTACAAGCATTTTCATTCGCAAGAGGAGAGTTTGTGATTAAAAGTAACATGGTGCAGAGAGGCCGGTCTCCAATTGCATTGAGCTGGATATCAAGGTCCACTGATGGATGACTGGTAGCTAATGTGGTCACCTAGCTAAGTTGATAGAGCACACACCACCAAAGTATGGGTCATGGTTTACATCTACAGTGGTGACATATCTTCTATTTTTCCAGTGTCCTTGCTATAATGACATTTCAATCCTCCTCTTGATTAAACTTACTAACTTTTAATAGGCTTTGGACCGACTGATGGCCTGGATGGCAGTCTTTCCTTGGTCAAGTCATACAGTGCAGAGAGGCAGTCGGCAGAGTATACACTGTGATAGCATTAGTCACAAGCTCATTCCATGGTGGTGACATATGTTCTATTTCTCTAGTGCTATTTTCAATACTACATATTTGTTGGATAGACCAAGCAGTGTGGTAAAAAAGAGGGGTTTCGCTTCTGCATGGGTTAGTGATTTCACACAAGGTATTTTCAATGAAAATTGGGATGCACAATCTGGGTGTGCTTTTGTGTGCACCACACACCCTTCAAAATTAAGCCATATTCAAAGATTTATCCCCAATTATCCCCTGATTTTCTATTTGTTAATTATACCACAGAGGCCATTTTGCAACGAAAACCAAACTTCTGATTGTGTTTCCTACTTAAATTGCATCAATGACCACCATGTCATGCTGATGGTTTGCAGCACTTGGGCTATTGTTTAGACACAAGGAAATCATCACAATGTCCATTCAAAGAAAGAATCACTGTGAGAAAATACCTTGAACACATGCAGGATCCCATCTGCATGACATTCAGATTTTGCTTGATTCAAGACCACATACTTCATTACCAAAATAGAAAGAATGTGCAAATCACTAGAACATCTGGGACAGATCCAATAGGCACTCAACAATATGAAGTAGAGTCCAGAGGGTGTCCTGACGTCAGCTCTCTGGCACATTGAAATGAAGGGAAGCAAACATATGATGACTTTGCACATACAATTTGGGTAGCAGCCAGTCATTTTAAATGTTTTATAATAATCAGTTTTTAACACCTTATATTCCCCGTGATAGGGGCTAGGGCAGTGCCCATATATACACGGGACTATCATCGGAGCTTAGGGCACTATAAGACCCGATGCCCTTCCTGTCATCACCAATGCCCTTCAGGGAATTGAACCTGTGCCCTCTAGCATAGAAAGCAAGTGAACCATCCGCAGTCCTATTCCACTTTGGTTCTAATATTTCTGGCCAGTCATCACTGCAATACAGCTGTTCATGATTTGTGGTCATGATATTTCAACCTCTGTTTTACATGTAAAGCCTTGATAACTAGTAGAGTCAGGTATTTTTGTCACTGTTACACTAAAATATTTTATGAAAATGACATACCTTACATACATACATACATACATACATACATACATACATACATACATACATACATACATACATACATACATACATACATGATAATTGCTGCATCTTTCCAGATGATTGCCATCATCTTGATTTCTTTTCATCTCGTCGTCCATGCCATCTTAGATGACTGTGCAGTCCTGCTATAGATTTGCACACTTTGAAGCAGATGTTACGTATAAACTCAATAATTTGCACTGGATTGACTTCTTCAGGAGGTTGAACCTTGGGTATTCCTATGAACGATCATATGTCTTTTCAAACCACCAGTAGACTTGCAAACTTTGCTGCATATTACACATACATACATACACACATACATACATATGTACATACATACATACGTACGTACGTACATACATACATACATACATACATACATACATACATACATACATACATACATACATACATACATACACATAGATAGACTGACAGATAGTCAAAAACCTACTTCCTCTTGTGTGTATAAATGTAGTACAGATCTATTAAAAATATACACTTTTCAATGTTTCAATATTGTGTTCAACAGGTAATCCAACTTTACAAGTTCAATTTAGTATGTATTTAGTAGCTTAACAGCAGCTGCTACCGGTACTTTATGCAATTTTTTTTTCTTTTCCCACTCATCATGGCAGTATGCACCATTCAAGAAAGGAGGGAAGACTACACTTGCTGAAAGGGCAAGAAGAGCTGGTTTGGAAGAATTTGCGAGAAAAATATTGAACAGTCCGCAAAGAGATAGTGACTGTCTGAGGATGGTGGACAATAACATAGAAGGTATCACCCTTGTTAGGCTGTTTTAGTTTACATTCTAATCTAAAAGGGTAATGTTTGGTGAAATGGGTTTGTATGATGACTCCATATATGATTATAGATATAAAAATGTTGTGACCTCCAGTATACAATTTGATAAAAGGAGAAATTTGTTGATTTCTTCAAAGCCTTTGATTCAGTTCACAGGGTTAAATTTTCTAGTATATGTAAATACATATGGGATACCAAAAGAAATTGTTTAGGTGATCATGATGCTATGGTATACAAAAACAAAATCCATGGTATATTCTCCTTATGGTAATAGCAAACTTCTTCTAAACCCAAGCAGGAGTGCTATGGGATGACATTCTTGCCCCTGTACATTTTATCATTGCCTTGGATTATATTTTGTGAAAATCAAGTGATCAAAACAATGATCTGGGCTTCGTGCTAGATGATGCTAGAGGTAGAAGATACTCAGTGAAACGGCAACAGATGCTGATTATAAACACATTCTGACACTTTTTCGGACAATATATCTGATCTCAAGAAACAATTGCATGCACTTGAGCATTCAGGGGCAACTATAGGCTTTTATGTAAACTCAAAAGGAGTTCAGTTCGACAATAATCTTGCTGCGGCACATGAGGTGGTGCTGATGCAAAACCAACTCCTGCTTCCCTGTGAGTATAAATAAAACAAATAATCACAGAGCAAATAAGGCCAAAGAGGACAGAGCACAGAACAAATAAAGCCATAGAGAATGTGAATATTAAATGGCAGTGGAGCTTACTCATTTGCACAATAGTTTAGCAGACCACAAATTACATTTGAAGCATCTCCATTTCATAGACCCACTGGCATAAAAGAAAAGTTGATTGCCGTCTAGCATGGATGTATCGTGATAAACATTGCGACCTTCCTCTAGGCGCATTTGACCACTCCAAATGAGTGCAGAGACACATGTCATCATCGGGATAGCCATATTTCCCCCTCCTGTTATTACATATGAGGCTTGACTTCTATAGAGTCAATAAATACATCAATGAATACATCTTGCATCTGTTCTTAAAGGAAGCGGAACTGTTTGCTGCTAATGCGGATTCGACCAAATTGCCACAGCAGTTGACCTATAAAAGAACGATAGGGTCCCAAGTTTGATTCACCTTGGCTGTTAAGGTAGACGAATCAAAATTGATAATTCTCGCTTGATACAATGGAGAAGGCCAACCTATCCTACTTGTAATAAATGCCCTTAACTAACTACAGTGGCAAAAGGTAATGGTATCCTTCTAGGGCTGGGCACCCAACAGATATCAAGCATGTTTATAACTTTAAAGCCAAGCATACCATAGATAGCACGCCTTTATATCCCTCACAAATTGAGAGAGTGTCAGATGTCCAGCTTACTTGCCCATCAAAATCTGCGCAACCAATAGATATGAAGTTTCCTATCAATAGCTGACGAAACTTCTTATCCTTTCCGAACTACGATTTAAATTGGTACTGAAGTGTTTTGATGGTGATGCAGAATTAAAAATTCAAACATGACACGTAAGAAACACGAGGAATCGACTCCGTCCTTCATGGTTACAAATCAGACGTGCTATCAATTGCTCCACTGTCCCACAAATTTGGGATGTCTTTTGTTTTCACTGACGCCACTACAGTGTTGTTTTGCTTTTGCAGGTCTGCTTGTTTTCCCGTCTAAAGCGGTCCTGAAATGTTCACAACTTTCATGGGTACGAATTTACTCTTAGATTTTAGATCTATAAAATTCACATCCATCCTAAGAGTACCAAAGCCCCCAATCACACATTTTCCTAAAAAAGCCCAAAACTATGAAACAATACATCTTCCTTCAGGGAAAGACTTTCGACCTCACGAGAACTTATATGACAAAAAATGTAATGTTTTTAGGATCACCCTCCACATCAGATGTATCCTAACAGAGATGTAACATCTAGTCGAAAATATCAGCTTGTCTACGTAAATACAAGAGAGGGGGGAGAGCAGAGGACTGAGGGGGGGGGGACGGGGGAGGGGGGGGGGGGGGGGGGGGGGGGGGGGGGGGGGGGGGGGGGGGGGGGGGGGTTAAAAAGAAGGAATCTGTTTTATATCATAAAAGTCAGAAAGGCCAAAAGGCATAAAACTGCAGTTCTATCAAGAGGCTACACGTATTTTTACGATATGAGAAAGTGCCAAAAATGCTGGTAATTTTGGTAAACAAACATTGAGAAACCTTCTCAAATCTAGGCCGCCTCCGTGGCCTTATGACTTGAATAAAAATTAATTATCTGGATAGCTAGTGCAAATTTGTAGTCTGTAATGCATTTGTCAAACGATCACAACATGGTACGAAAAATCTATGGTTTTTAAAAGGTAGAACAAGACATCGTTGTGTGAGTGAATGCTATTTGAATTAAATGTAGGCAAGGAATAATCAATATAAAAAATAAGTTGTATAGGGCAGTGGCCCTCCCACCCCTAGTACACTTTCGTAACAGTTTAAAAAAGAAATGAGTGTACACCCTGCTCGGTTGCATATTTTAGGTGCGATACGAAAAGTGGAATTGCTCACATTCATAAGTGTCTCTGAAAACCAACTATATTTAGACGCAGTTCTTAAAAATACCTGGAAACCGCCCTCGAGATACGGTTTTTAAAAATTCCGGAATATCTACTTCAGTGAATTTCCATTCTAAAAGAGAATCACTATGGAGTCCGATTGCTTTAATTCGATGGTATTCCGAACGTATACTTGCATTTACATGTAAATAGCTCAAACAACCAATTGCTAAGCTGAAAGTCCGCCAATCTGCGTAAAATTCCGCCTTCAACGTTGCAAGCACTATTCATCGATCTCTAACATGAGAAGGTAGGCAGCATCCCAGCAACATTAACTGTACAAAGAAGGTTTACCTTTTCCAGGTGAAGAGCCCGATCAGCAGCTGGCAGAAAAGTCGCGAGCCAAATCCCTCCTTATATCAAAAATATCATAATATCACATCACGCTGGAGACAGTGAGGCATTGTTAAACAAAGAAAACTTAACATATTTTTGTTCCAACTTACTTACATTTTAACAAGTCATCATGAATTAATAATTTCAACAAAGTCTTCTATCTCTACTCCCAGCAAATTGTCTTTGTTTTCCATGGACACCTTCTCCAAAGGAGGCATTGTTCTGTTTATTGTTTAACCTTTTATAGTTTTCTTTGGTATACTCTTGGAAGGAAGAACCTCTACTAGTACATTTTGTAAAGAGGCAAGCAGTATATATATAACGAAGAATTAGATATTTGTCTAGAGTTAGCAGTTCTTTATAAAATATAAAATATCTTAGAGGCAATAAGTTTGTCATTTAATTTCACATCATTTTTCAATAATAGCCGGATAATATGATAATGATGGGAAGCCGGAAGCCGGATAATATGATAATGATGGGAAGCCGGAAGCCGGAAGCCAGATAATATGATAATGATGGGAAGCCGGAAGCCAGATAATATGATAATGATGGTGATGATGATGATGATGATGATGATGATGATGACGACGATGATGATAATGATGCAAGATAATGGTGGTGGTGCTGATCATAACGCTAATGATGGTAGGGTTGATGATCATAATGCTAATGATGGTAGTGGTGATGATGAATGGTGACGACAATGATGATAAGGAGGAGGAGGAGGAGGAGGAGGAGGATGACAACGACGACAATTATGGTGATGATGACAATGGTGATGATTATGATAATAATAATGAAAATTATTAAGATAATGATGATGATGATGATGATGATGATGATAATGGTGCTAAACAATGGTGGTAATGGTGGTGGTAATGATTATAATGGTAATGATGGTAGTGGTGATGACGAAAATGATGATGATGATGAGGAGGAGGAGGAGGAGGAGGAGGAGGAGGAGGATGAAGATAATAATGATCATGGTGGTGACAATGGTGATGATGATAGTACTGATAAGGAAGATGATGCTTAGAATGATAATAGTTGTGAAGAATCAGAAGCATAACACCTCTGTCGGGGCTCCTGTTTTCCCCAATTGAGATCAGATAACTCTAAACCCCCCTTCCATACGTGAAAACGAAAAGCATACACCAGCCAGTCAAAGCACCCATAGAAGTTAACCTGGCTATAGTTGTAAATGGTGATTAAGACATGTAAGAATTCATGTTAGACATTCTTGTTTTAATATGCATCTTGACACGTCTAAATTCCTTAGATTTAAACATCTGAAATTCCTTTAATCCAAGAATTAATTTCAATAAAGAAAACACCTCTGGCTTGTTTTTGTTACTAAAGCAGCTACTCTTGAGTGCCTAATAAGACGCTTATTAATTTTCAGAAATTTTTCCCACCCCTCGGACCTTATTTGGATCCCCCCCCCCGCTTATAAATTTTGGCGAATTTAGCTTAATGCAAATGAAATTAATGTCAGCATATGCTATCTATTGGATGTATTTTCACTTATTCCGTTTGTTTGAACGCCTATCCGCTCATGGAACAGTGGTTAACAGATACATTAAGCACTCAGCGTTTAGGGTTGAAATAGCGACATTGTTTCACATTTGAAATGTCTGCCATTATTGCTGCAATTCGAATGTGTACTTTAAAGTGCTCCATTGTCAGTGAATTTGAGCTGTAGTGAATATGTGGTGGTATATCGATATGGCAAACATACAATTTAAGAAATTTGGTATTTCTAACCCCCCCCCCCCCCCCCCCCCCCTCCCCCCCCCCCCCCCCTCTCGTAAGTCTATACCTGCTAGCTGCGTGGAAATGCTAGACTTAAAACCATTTAGTGATTTTGGCATTAATCGTAACGTGCTGTAAACTTGGTCCTCAGCCGTATAAATTCTGCCCATTGCTGTTGTCCTCTCATAAAGTGGGATCCGTTTTTTCCTTGCATTTCTTCTCAATGCCGCGGAGCAATTTGCGATTGTCGACAGACAACTTCATTATGATGATCGGGGAGAGAAAAACACGCACGGTCTTACAACGAATATATTATACTTGCGCGCTTTCGTCTCAATTACCCTGAGACATTATCAAAGGTTAACATTAAAATTGATCTAACGGTTAAATATCAAATGCTAAAACAATCAGGTTGATTAGTTATATTCTCAGTAAAATATTTCATTGTCATTTCGTATTAGGAAAGGCTAGCAAGATAGAATGTGATTGATAAATTAACTTACAAGATAAAATAATACAACATTTGAAAATACAATAAAATTGCTCATGCGGTATAAAAATGCTAGTACGGGAGAATTTTAGTAGTGGTAGAAACGAGGAGTAGAGAGAATAAGATAAAATAAAATAAAATAAGTTAAAATAGTTTAAGATTGTCCGCGTATTTATTAAAACGTATATTAATATAAGGGGTAAAAGACCTGATTAATAAAGATTCGGCTATCCTCAAGTTTCTTGTCGATGCGCACTTGAAAATGCTTTTAAATCCTTCTAGGATAGCGATTGTCGGCATAGTACCATGTTTAACCATGTGGTGTTCGTACATTTTGTAACCCGTTATACACGTTATTAAGGTTTAAAGGTGAAACACAGACGGACAGGCAGTTTGTGAGAAACACCAATGAAGAACCTTGAAGTGATTTGACATAGAATGAAAAGCTCAATTGTGAAAACTTAGGACCACGAGGAATCGAACCCCGTCCTTCAGCATTGCAACGAGATGTGCTACCATTACACCATGGTCCCTTACCATTGAGGCGTAGAAAAATTTGGGATGTCGTTGTTTCGATTGACGTCACTACACAGTCCCCCAACTAGAGGTGAAGGCATGAGGCTCGATTGTTGTGTTATTTCTGTTACTTAACCCGACTCCAGTGAAGTGTGAGTTGAGTTAAGTTGCGATGCTGGCGTCGTGGGTTAGAAAGAGAGTGTGTGTTGCTGAGCCGATGCTGGGCGCTGTAGGCTGAGGAGTGTCTTCAAACTTCGGGTCACCATTTGACGTTATTGGATGATGACATAGAATGAAAAGCTCAATGGTGAAAACTTGGGACCACGAGGCATCGAACCCCGTCCTTCAGCATTTCAACGTGATGTGCTACCATTACACCATGGTCCCTTACCATTGAGGCGTAGAAATTTGGGATATCATTTGTTTCGGTTGACGTTGCAATCAAAAGCCATTTAAATTTGTCCATGAACCTGATGGCAAGTTACGCCATTTTTGCACGAATAAATTGTTATGCCCAGCTGAAGACGGATCGAAAATTTTAGTGAGCAGTTCTTGCAATGCAGAGAATTCGAAATTCAAAAGAACACCGGTAATGTTGTTTGATAGAATGCACTTTTTTGAAATACTTCAATATTTCTTTATTTCGCCGTGTACAAGACACTATGTCGGATACTGACTGCATTTGACTTTCATTTGACTTTGACTTGACAAACGGTCGAACAAAATCCCCTCCACTCCTCCCCCCCTAAAAAAACAAACCAACAACACACAAATACAAACAAACAATAGCCAGAAATACATATAAAATGTAACGCCTAATTAATGACAAAGTTATTCGCAAAAATAAATCACGCTGAAATTATTGGACATGACCATTCAGAATTACTCTTACAGTAATGATAATTCATTTTTTTAATTTCAATGCCATTTTATTTTATTACTAAAATTGTTCAACTAAACAGTTACAACTTCTAAACTAACAACATTATCATTGTTTTCTCCCGACAAGTTTTGTACAAGAAGCGACATTTTTCATGAGGACATGTATACAATACTTATTAGTACAATAAACTACGATTTATTAAATAGAGGAACAGGATAATAAAAATGATAGTAGCAACAGAAAAAAAATGCAAAAAGGGCCATAGAGATATATAAAAGATAGCCATAGGGACTTGTTTTTCGTACTATCACTCCACCCACAGAATTCAGCAGCATTTTCCATTTTTTGTTCGACAAACACCAGTTTCTAAATGGACAGCACTTGTTTGAAAAGTACACTGTGCGAAAGTACATGGACGACTTTTTCTTTATCATAGGTAAGGTTAGGTCAGCATTTCATTTTGCAAGTCAGGAAAAGGGTTACATAAGGCAAGAATACTTATGCTTTATGAACAAAAATAATTCTTGTCTCTAAATAATTTATGCAGTTCTAGCGGACGCGTATTAGTCTTAAAATACAAAACTATTATGAAAATCGGTCCAAGTTATGACTGGATTTTTCAAACTTTTAGTTCAGTATAAGGTTTCGTTCGATTTATTTGGATCATTTTTTACCATTGCGCTCTGTGGAGGTCCAACGAAATCAACCTATACGTTCACAATGATTTTGCTATTATTTACACTTTGACAAAAAAAGTATAAGCTCCAGGAGCAGTGAAGGGTAATGAGGTTTGAGGTGCCCAAAAGCTGTTGTAATTTCTTTTACGAAAACACATCTCCGTAGCAAAATGCGTAATTCATTAATAGTCTTGATATCTATAATCCATAATCATTATATTTATTACGCGTAAGTATATGATAGTTAGTAATTGTCATATTCATATACAATGTTACAAATAACTTTCAGTAAATTTTCCATCATATCGTGTGCATATCTGACAAGTTACATAAATGATTTCTTGTTGTATACAAAACCACATAACTTCAATACATCTATAAATACAAGAAAAGGGCGTTACCTTGATCATTTCTGTGACTACTGCACCTATCTGCTGTTCAGATAATGGACCAGTCACTGTAACATAAGAATAAACCACTTAGGAACATCAATGTTTAAGGTAAATGCTACAAATCTGACCCTATGCAACTTCAAAGCAATATATAAGTTTGAAACTTTAACATCAGTATATGTCCATTGGTTCCTTACAGGCTCTGGATAAATAGCAGGCCTTGTAAAGTATTCTTATTAGTCTCTGAAGGCAATTACTCTAGATTCACAAATTCTGAAGACCTGCTTCTATTAGATCACTGCAGCACTACCAAGAAAATGTTAGCTGTGATCACCCTGCCACTTTTAATGCCATAAAGCACTGCTTTCCAAGATATAAAAGCTATTTGTGATTGATGCCTAATCACAGTGTATACTAAGACACAGGATCTGTCCCTACTTTGTACTTATTTTGCCACATGGAGTAAGATATAAGCATCTAACTGATTCAACTCAAAGGTCATAATCTAGGCAAGTGGTCATGCTGCTGCTAAGAGTCAGTTTTGCTTGTGACCTGCTTACATACTGTCAAAAATTTGGGGTGTCTCTCTTCACTGCAGTAAACTGTTTTACTTGAGTGATGGCAGCTATTTAGTACAATGCATACAATAGAGTAGTGCCTTTGTAGTTCTACTGGCACTTCTTGCTTTAAACCTTGCTTTCTTTAGCAGTTTGGTCTACTGATAGACAGTGCTATGGTAGAATATTATCAAATAATTTTGTATTATAGTTGCAATTGATATTCCGGGTGAAAATCGTATTTTGAATAAGGAATATAAAAAGCCAGGAAATGACACGTAATCTGAGGCTAGAAGATCTCATCAATACTTCTTCTACTGTTTTAATGCAGGTGTTTATTTTCAGTTTTGAAAAGAGCAAGTGCTAGAGAAATAGAAAATATGTCACCACTGGGGCTTGAACTCATAGCCTATGCTTTTGTCACTTGTGCTCTACCAAACTGAGATAGTTGGCCTCTGATGTTAACATATATACTTTATATTTCTCTAGTTACAACATTAGCTCCCAATCATCCACCGGTGGACATTGACATCCAGCTCAAAGCAATTGGAAGCAGTGTGACTCTCTTCTCTATGATGCTCTGGTTTTTACTGCAATACAAGTTCATTTAACTGTATAACTGTATGCCAGTATACCTATTTTGTACTCTGGTGAAGGCAACGAAAACGAATACCAATGTAAACGAATAAAATAGATCATCATTGTTGACTCCTATGCACTCATCTGCAGTTGACTCCTACGGACTCATCTGCATCGCAGTTGACTCCTATGGACTCATCTGCATCGCAGTTGACTCCTATGGACTCATCTGCATCACAGTTGACTCCTATGGACTCATCTGCATCGCAGTTGACTCCTATGCATCGCAGTTGACCCCTATAATGATATTATATTATCCTACAGTGGTTATACTACGTTAATTTAATGGGCACGTGAGATACGCAGACCTCCTGTGCCTTTGAATTGTCCTTGGTTAAGGAAAGTGCTGTGATTCAATTTAACTATTGAACTGACTAATGTTAACACTGACTTCAACAAGCAATTTACAGCAATATATCCTTATTTCTTTATGTTTTCCTTTTAGTTCTTTCTACTGGCAAAGATCACCCTCCAAACAAAGCCGCCATTCTACGTCACTTTTAAGTTGAAAATATTGGTGGACACAGGTATTTCTTGGCTTGAATAGAAGCTTTGCTCCTTAAGATGTCTGCAACGTGCCGTTTGAAGCTATTAAGCATTGCATGCAACCTTCGTAGCACATATTGACTGAAGACACTCGAGGTCCAAGCCTCTAATTTACAATAGCAAGCGACGAAGAACATTTGATTACCCTGTAAATTACTCTATCTGCAAGACTACAGAGTAACAAGGCTTTCACTACTACAATTTTTTGATGGGGGCTCTGTGTTATGCAGGTGACGTGGCTCGACATCAAATTTCAACTAATACATTGTTCAAGTCTTCCCCACAATAGAGTACTAAAATGATGACGTCACAAAAAGCTATTTTCGAGGAATCGCAATTATAACTACATCACAGTTGTCAAGTGGTCCAGTGGATAGTTCACTTACCTTCTATGCTAGAGGGTACGGGTTCGAATCCCAGAAGGGCCATTGGTGACGACAGGAAGGGCATCCGGTCTTAAAGTGCAAAGTCCCATATATATGGGCACCGCGCTAGCCCCTGTTAACCCTACCTTACATTGGCTTTTTGGCTCTTCTCATACATGGGGGCGCCTAGGCCCGCGGTACTTTGACACACTATAACTTTATATCGATCAATGCTATTACAAAGTTATTTGGCATATTTATAGTTTAACTCTTTTCCAACTTATTGAAAAAAAAATATTTTAATTTGATGTGAATGACGTCATCTATGGCTATCAAATATTACGCAATATTAAAAATTTTTTTAAATTTTCTAAAAAGACCTTAAAACATACTTTTTGAATTACATTTTGATTTTTTTTAGGGCTTTTAGTATCTCTAAAGTATTTCCACATGTATACGTTGTGTTTAGGCAAGATATTTTAGATTTTGAGAAAATTATTTTCCAAAACGTATGAGATTTGAAACGACCGAAATGGTTGCTTTGCAAGGGATAGGAAGAGATGGCAGGTCATGTCCGCCAACGTCCATGATGGATAAGGCACTTAAAAGAAGAAGAAGTGGTTGTTTCCTGTAATGCAGTTCATAATGATGAACCGTAGTATCAATGATGTCGGTAACAATGATAATTATGATGATGACAATTATTAAAATCATAATGACAAGTTGGATGATGTTTATGATGATGTTAATGAAAAAGGTTGGTGTTTGTGATATATAGCGATAATATGATACGACGAGTGATTGTTTCTAGTAATGTATTTAACGATGACTAAAACAGTGATAATGATAATGATAATGATAGTGTAATGCTTATGATACTGTTTAGTAGCAAGGTCGATTTCTAATAGTTGCTGGCATACGAAGGATTACTGAAGGAAATCATCAGATGTTAGAACAAGCAAACTGATGCAAAGGCGGTGCTCATTTATATCAAGCGGCCCATAGACGCTCAGTATTACAGACAATAATATTGACGAACTTTTACTGGTGAAATTTC
Source organism: Alatinidae sp. Z8VKAUB7J3 (assembly GCA_010016025.2). Taxonomy (NCBI): domain Eukaryota; kingdom Metazoa; phylum Cnidaria; class Cubozoa; order Carybdeida; family Alatinidae; species Alatinidae sp. Z8VKAUB7J3. Next base: position 75,365,483 of record JAAAKM020073195.1, on the reverse strand, counting down.
ATGTGCCCCACAGACGATCTACTCTTATTGACAACGTAGGCTTATTTCACTAGTGCTCTTCGTTACGGACGGAGTAGCTATACTCCTTTCCGCTGTTGTAACAGAACGAAAACGAAATGATATCAAACGAGACGGACTGAATAGACCAAAGAAAGGATTCGAGCCTGGAAGTACTATACACGTGGTATGTATACTCGGTCAGTTCCAGCACCCTCTGTGGCTAAATCTTTAAACTTTTTAAACTTCTTCCAAAAGACGGTTCGCAGGGTATTCCACTTCTTCCATTAATCCTTTCATCTTGCTTCTTGGTTCTTACACTTTTTTACTCTTAACCTTGTATTTCCAAGGGTGCAGGAAGCCACTTGTGTAATTCAATTAAATCTTTTTAAGTTGCTTTGTTTCTCTTTGAATACTGAAGGTTAGATCATGGGCGTGCTGCAAAATATTTATGAATTTTGATTTTATCAATATATTTTTCAAGTTTTAATCATTACTCAGAGGCTACCGATAGTATTGTCAATATGCGGTTGTATCAATCCTATTATCGATATTATTGCGCGTCTGTGGGCCGCTTAAGTGGCTTCTTTGAAATTACGCACTAGTTGAAGAACTGTGAAACTTGAAGAAGAAAGGTCGAGCAGTCGAATTTGTAAGGAACTATTCATAACAAAATTAAAAGAGAAATTGTGAAAAGTAGCCCCTAATATTTAATTGCCTTCTATACTGAGTCAAATATGTTCATATCTACCCTTTGTTCTAAGTTCTTCTGGCAACACACATCATGATGAATGTTTATTGTACCTAATATCATCTCTGAATAATTCCTGCGTCAACTTAAGCTGCGCTTTGTTTGAGGACGTGCCACGGCTAAAATTCTTCCTTCTATGTTTTTATTTATATTCTGAATTTTCTTCGAATGGTTTACGTAAAGAGAATGACCCATGAAGCTACATATTAGCAACGTAGCATGTTTCATTTACAGCCAGGTTCAAAATGATGTATAATCACTGCTCTACTACTGAACAAGCTATAAAACGCCCTCATTCGGAGTCATGTTTACATCTTTCAGCCTCTCACTGTGTTAGATAATTTCATAAATTTCTTCTATTTTTAAAGCAAATATTGCGTCTCTTGTTTGAAATTATTACTTCCACAGGTCTTGGCAATGTTTGATTTATGTCGTGTGGCCATTAGTCTAATTTTGATAGGTTTAGTATAGGACTAATATGGATGGGAATAGAAACTCATTAGATCTACTGTAGCTTACAGCCAGGCTACATGTAGCAAGCTGCCAATTATGTATGACACATGAACCTACATTGTGGTGGGCTGTATGCTGCTTGTTACCATGTAGCCTTAAATGCCATCAGCTTAAGTATACTATTTCAATAGCAGACTATTCTTAATTAAACGAGCTGTTTGCCTTAACCATGAAAATATGTCAAATGCCATGTTGTATATGTTGCATGAGTAAAAATGGTAAAGACTTATTTTGAGATTTTGCAAATAATTTAGAGAACCGCCGTGCCCCAATGTTCCTCTGTGATTTTAGCAATACATCATCATCATCATCTCACATAGCCCCAAGAAGGTCAGGTGTGGTTCTGTTTATATGCCGTCGCCCTTCCCGGTCATGTGCGGCCCGAACAGCTTCCTTCGCTGAGCAGCCTAACAGTTGTATGATGTTAACCAGCCATGACTTCGCTGGTCTTCCTCTCTTCCAATACATAGATAGATAGATAAATAAATAATTAGAAGCAATGATAGATAAGTAACGCGTATTAAAATACATCTATCAGATTGCCAAACTTTTCAATACTTGATAGGGCATGCATCACTACATTGTAAATATTGCGGTGAAAATAGTATCGACAAATTGTGGTTAGGACGCAAAAGAAAAATCTACAATTTAGGCAATGTTTCGTCTTTTCTTCAAAACTTCGACTGGTCTTTGTACACTGGAGGTCACAACGTTAATAAAATCGGGCACAAATGCACAAAAACGAAAAGCATTGCGGGAAGTAACAACAATGGCATGCTACGGGCGAGGATATTAAAATGGCCAATAGAATGAAAATAAAGGTAGTTTGGAGGCAAAGAGATTACAAATGGGACGAGTGCTTAGAGAGCAAACAATGCAGACATGGAAATTAACTAAACCCTGAAAATACTAGCTCCTTAGAATATTAATACTGAATAATAAAGATGCACAGAAATTTCTTTACCTATAAATCAGATAAAGAAATAATCCTATCTTATGCATGATGCGAAAAGGGGGTCTATAATTGGAGGGGGTCTATAATTAGAGGGGATCTATAATTAGAGGAAATACGGTACTCTTTAGAAAATAAGGTGCAATATATCACCCTTCAACAAATTCTGGTATGTAGGGACTATTCTAGAAATGCATAATCTCGTCTGGGGGCCGAGAGCGTATCTCAATCTAAAAAAACGAGGAAGGGAAGGGCATGCAAACGCCATGGTGACAGTACGCTTTGACAAAAATTAATGCCAAGTAGTTTTAGGAAATGATTTTACTGACAACGATAAGAAAAAGACTACATTGCACCGAAAGCTTCCTTTCCGGTTCTGCAGATATTCTTACAATAATATTGCCCACTAGCCTAAACGTCTTCCAAATATGTTGTTTGCTTTTTGAGCAGTGTTTGCGACTTCATTCACAAGAGTTTACACTTTGGCTTTACCATGGCTCGGTTTTAAGCTCCTTTCGAAATAAGAGGTTGCTATAGCACAAACGCACAAAAGACAAGGTTGGGGATAGGGTAAATGGAGAGCCAACAACGAAAAATGGGGGAAAGCTGGCGACCCGGCAAATTTTGAACGTACCTAATTCTCAAATAATCTCATCATTGGATTCAAAATTGCTGGAGATAAGAGTTTGGAAAGGCATTAAAATTTCTCTCTACATTACGACTGAAGTCACACTACATCAGAAGTGAACTTTCGTGATTACAAATTGACCTTGGTGCTAATCTGACAAATGTAGTGCAAAACATGTCACCAACAGCCCACACAATACCAAGAGCTTCATCTCTATTACTCAGTTACTATATAACAATATTCGTATTACATGAGATTACTAATTGTAGGGTTGCCACAAAGAAATTGACGAAATATTTCATGACAGTGAGAAGGAAAACCCAGGTGTGAAGCATTTCCTTTAGAACATGCATGGTTTTTAGTATTTATAATCAAATCGCAATGTTGCACAAATGTTATTTTTGGTGTTTACGAAAATGGCCCAACCTTTGTTGACACTCTTATGAATGCTAGTGGAAAATAAGGCTAAAACAACTGCAAGGTAACAGCTCAATGATAATCTCACGTAAGCATATGCTACTGATAGCATGCGCCTATAATTGGTAGTTCCAGCAGGCATTTTTAACCCTGATGCTGAAATTTGGTACGCTTATAAAAACATGTGTACATTATGACAGGCCGGGGTTGTTCCTCGTCAGAGCAGACCTATGCTAAAGAGACCAAAAGAAAGAAGTCCAACCCAAAACCTTTCCACTGTGCAACGGCCATCAATCAATACACCTTTTTTTTCTATAAGCAACTCAGTTGCTTAGGTGTGAAGCCTCGATTTGGTCCAAAATCTAAGCAACAAGCTTAGCAACTCGAGGCGAATAAATGACTGGAGGGAAAAGGAGGAGAAAGGATAATGTTGAGAAGCATGTTCCATGGCCACCTGTTATAACTATTTACAATAAGTTTATGGGAGGGGTGGGCAAGCATGACCAACTGAAGTCATACAATGAATCCGACATTCATGCAAAAAGTGGTGGCTGAGGATCTTCTTTGCCTTCATAGAAAGCTGTGTAGTCAATGCACATCCCAATTCATGCAGGCAGAAGCTTGAAAGAATTTAGGGTGGCAAGAAACTGATAAGGGAGATCTCATGTATCGAAAACTTACTGGAAGGCATTGTCTAGACAACAGTTCACAGTTTATTGAAAGGCATTTTCCAAGGTTTTTGCCACTAAACACTTTGAACAACCCAAAGAAAAGAAGTTCCCATTTTTGCTCTTTGCAAGAAGAGAAAAGAAAGCGTCTACTAGTGTGAGCAATGTGTAGTTGGATCACTTTTCCTGCCCCTTGTTTTGAGTAATACCACACAAAGTAAGGTTAACTACACCCCCCCCCCCTGGTGTGAACAATTTAAAAGGTATGTCAAAAAGAGACTAATTCTGCATGGCTAGAGATATTTTTTACAGTTACATTTTGTATACAATTTTCCAACATGCCTTTGTTTAGCGAGCAGATTGTAATTTATTATAGTCTGTTTACTGACTGTATATAATATATTGGTACATTAGGTTTCTTGTTCGAATAAAAAGATTCTAATTGTGACTTTATTTCAAGAGGACGTAATTGAAATTAGGACAGTTGATAACATTACGTAATTAGTTGTGATACCAAACCACATACTGCTAGTGATATGAATAGATGTATTGTTTCCATGGACCCCCCAAAGTTACCCACCATAGGCACTCCAATTATGTGTTTACCCCTTTCACTGTAGGCCGCAAAGATACAATTAACATTTTGGTTCATCACACATGGTTAGTTAGAAGAAATTAACCGTATACATGCATGTACCCCCTTTGATTTTTTTCTGTTAGGAAAAGATCACTTGGTAAACATATCTGTTGCATGAAAGATGTATGATAAATTTTGTTATTTATAGTAGCATAGGTGTATTAGACATCAACGTGAATTTCATAAAAATCAAATACTTGACTTTTTGATGCAAGAAGCTAGCTGTCTTGAAGCTAGAAAAATAAATAATATATATGCTTTTTTAACTCTTGCAAGAGTTCCTGGGCTCTAAGTGCCATGACAAGTAGCAACCATTATGAAGTATTTTTTCTGATTTTCCATTTTATAAGCTTGAAGATGTCATATACCAAATATTTGACAAAAGAGAATGTTATTAAGTACCCCGCGAATGGTTTTTAAATCAGAGACAGAGGTGAAAATGCCTGATGAATAAAGCAAAAAGCTCAGTATAAAAACATTTTTTAAAAGGTGATCCTATAATGGAATTTAGATCTTCTTAACGATGATTAATTAGTTTTCAACTTGACATCATAGCTGATGAAATTTTCACACTTATATTTCTTCGATAATATGTATATATGTTTTTCATTGCCGGAGTTCATTACCACTGACTGCCTTCCATTGGATTTTCTCGATCATTTACCTTTACAATTCTCTCCTCTTCTGTATATATTGACCTTTGGACTGAGCCTATCTTTGCTTAACTTCCAATTCTACTTAAATGCTACTCCATGTTACAAGGTTTATAGATCCTTGTTTCTTTAAAACATGCCATTGAAAGATTAAAAACATTTTGCACCGTCAAGAAATATTTACCTCTTAAAGAATCTTGTTTGTAAACATACATTTTAAAGTTAACCTACTGTCTGGTGAGCCTCTTGAGGGTCTGCCCTTGTTCTAGATTTTTTTGGGGCAAAATTTTTTTGAGCCGCCGTGGTCCAGTGGATAGTTCACTTGCCTTCTATGCTAGAGGGTACGGGTTTGAATCCCAGAGGGGCCATTGGTGACGACAGGAAGCGCATCCGGTCTTAAAGTGCTCTATGCCTCTGCAAAAGTCCCATATATATGGGCGCCGCCCTAGCCCCTGATAAAGGGGAGTACAAGGCGTAAAAAACCATAAAAAAAAACCAAAACCATAACAAACCATTTACAGTTTCACCTGATTAGGATCTTGAGTGTGACGATATTAAAAGCAAGTTGAAGCATTATAGAGATATCATTGCAACTAAGTATTTAAAATATACTTTATTTCTCATGTTCGTTAGATGTACTCCAGATACTTAAAATATTTTTAACCATTAATTGCTATCAAATAGATATAAGACTAAGCTTTGTCTTAATTTATTAGAAACTAACTAAGAGAAGCAATAGAGTACTAAAGTGATGACATCACAAATAACTTTTTTCAAGGAATCCCAATTTTAACTGCATCACATTGTTAACCTTGCCACCAGATGCCTGTATACAAAATATCACATTCAGACCTCATATCAGCTTCGAGAAACGGCTGTTTGAATGTGGAAAAGACCTTCAGGAAACACTTTTAATTTTGATCTTTTAAAATCATGAACTGGGTTCATTTAACAGGGTTTTGATAGACATAATTTAAAGTTTGAAAAGGGATATCTCATTGATTGGTCAAGTTTTGGTTCTCAAATTTGGACAAGTTATCTATGTCAACAAAAAGAAAGCAATGAATCCAGAACAATATAAAATTTCTGATATTCATTAAATTGACGTCCCACTTTAGTACTCCATAACAAAAACCTTGATGAAATTAGAAATGTGGCTAATACAATTGCACTTTTTCTTCACAAAGGATCAAAGTAATGGATCTTATTTAATGAGTCGATGAAGCACAGTGTAGCCAAGAAAGGCAACACAACCACAACTGACCGTTCCCAGAGCTCTGCACTCTTTTGAAAACAATAGCCAATCCAAAAAAGCCAGACAAACATTGGCCACATTTGGCTTTAAGAAAGGCTTTAGTAAGGAAGGCATAGGTCACTATAAATTGTTGTATCTGCCCTTATTCCATATAAAAACAGTAGGCCTATATGATGTAAACGAAGAACGGGAATAAGACCTAATCTACACCTCTGTAAGAAAATTAGTAACATAAGAATGAAAAAACTTGTGTGAACCTTTTGTTTATGACACGCAGTTCTTGACCGACTGCCAAAGGCCATTCGTCAGCCTCAGGGGCTATTTTCCGACGCGGGGCCCTATTAAGAAGATGTATATTTGTCAATATCTTACCCATATTAGCTCAGATAACACGGGGCTTTCACAGTGCCTATCGTGTGTAATAATTCTTATATGCAGTGCAGCGTATGTATACATTAAAGAGTACGAAAACAGAAGCTGACTGAATGCACGATGGACGTTTTTGACTGTGATACTCAAAGGTCTCGAATAGACGGGGTGCTAAAAAGCGGGGGTGATGAAAGATTGGACCAAAATAGTACGTCAAGAGCAAAGTTTCTCCCAAAATTTTGACAAATATTATGTGCGGGGAGACGTTTATTAGGGACCCAAGAGTAGATAATGTAGGGGCATTATTAATCTCCCGATTGTACCATATTTGGACAAAATTTAATTCATCCCAGGGCCAAACTCAAATTGTTTACTAAGAAAATGATTTCTAAAGATTAATATGCCTAGTTTATATGTTTAGTGAGCAAATATTACACAAATTTCGTAACACAAATTTAATTTAAGGAACAAATACTAACACAACGAATAACACCGCAAGGTGTTTCACGTTTTCCGTGGTGAAAGCACGGGCCCCTCTTGTCCTGTCCTCCATACCCAAAAACCGCCCTGTGTCCGCCATACCTTGAAACCGCGCTGTTGGCCATACCCTAAAAGCGCTCCTGATCAGCCTACATGCACACTGGACTTGTCATTAAAAAAGACAAATGCTCTGAATTAACCTCGATTGTTTGCTGAAACTAAACCAACATCACTAAAGTGTTATTGGACAAAATGCGAGTATGGCCAGCAAGTTAAATTACAAGCTAATACAATCGTACCTTATCCCTTCGTGGTAAAGAAATCGCCTATTCAAGCCATTTTAATTGACATACAAGGTAGTTAGTCGTGCTCCACATGGCCTCTCAGTTAACTGTTTGACTGACTTAAGTGCTCAAACTGGATTCTAAATACACTTAATCATAATTCCAGGATGACAATAAACCACAATGCCTACATTTGAAGCTGTGCCTCACGGATTCGTATCGTGAAAATGTTTGGCAGACACTGGTCATTTGTTTGGATTAAAATAGGAAATTATTCGCGAGGAATTTAAAGTATAGGAGAGTATGGAAATACGTCGATGAAAAACAACACGTATACGAGTGACGCTCGTGTTCCTAAGAAAATACGGAGGCTGTAAACAAACTTTTTGACGCCAGATTTCCCGCTTCTTTGCCGTAATGTGATTTCGAAAGGAGAACGGTGAAAAGGGGGTTGCGCTTTTGCTGAAATGCCAAACAATTCCTCTTGGTAGTTACCGGCACAAGTCAGGTTTCAAGCAAAATTTTTATCCGATTGCTGAATTACTTACCAGAACCAGTGACTTCGATTTGCTCGGCAAAGAGTTTTCGTCATTCTCTCGAGATGATTGCAGGGACAAGTGTCTAGCGAACGTGTTTTAGTAATACGACTCTGTTACTCAATGCAATATGCACTTGCCTTTAAGATAGAAGTAAGCAGGAATTGTGAGTGTTCTTGTGGTGTATTCATATATTGTCAATCACCTCCGAGAGTCAAGGACTTTTTCACTTGGAACTGAGAAAATCTTATGGATTTAATGACGGAGAGCAATTAAAATCTGTTACAATCTATTCATCTGACTGTGAACAAGGGAATGTTGTATCTTTGATTACTGGTGCAGCAGGCACCAATATATTCCTGTACCTCTTAATTTGTGTCAATTTAAATGTATGTATCTCTCTCTCAAAAACGCTATGTGTCCAAAGCCTGATCTCTTACTGCTCTCGTGGGGGTTTTTTTGTTAAATAGGTTCGTTAACCCTCCACATTTTAATTTATTTTGGAATCTTTTGGAAGGCACGACAGGACGTTAATTGCTTTGTCGTTAATAGAGTACTAAAGTGTGACGTCACGATTTAATGAATATCAGAAATTTGATAAAGTTTTGGAATCATTGCTTTCTTCTTGTTGACATAGACAACCTGTTCAAATTTGAGGACGATATCTTGAGCAATCGATGAGATACGCCCTTTCAAACTTTCAACATGCCTATCAAAACCTTGTTAAATGAACCCAGTTCATGATTTTATGAACAGAGCAAAATTAACAGAGTTTCCTTAAGGCCTTCTCCGAATTCAAACAGCCGTTTCTCGAAGCTGTGAAGAGATTTAAACGTGATATTTTACATACGTACATTGGGTGGCAGGGTTAACACTGTGATATGATTATAATTGCGATTTCTCGAAAAAAAGTTTTTTGTGATGTCATCACTTAAGAACCCTATTGGTCTAATTTATACTGCACAGCCTACAAAACTTTACTGCCAGACTTGGAAATTTCGTAGTGTTGGTTAGGTCGAATTTACTCCAATGAAGATGAAGTATGACTCACATTTCGTAGAACATACCTTAATAGGTAATTTAGGATCATAAAATTTCAGAACTGGTGTGTTGGTGACCATTGACTTCACATTCTCAACAGATCATTTGTCATGCCTAGAAGTCGTTGTAATGCTTGCTTATTCTCAGGGTTTGGGATGTTGATAACAGCGGAAATTTTCTTAGGATCAGCTTTTAAACCTTTAGAGGAAATGATGTGTCCCAAATAAGTTACTTCTGCAACACGAAACTATCACTTGCGTTTGTTTAATTTCAAACCACTGTCCCGAATTATGGATAAGACCTTTCACAATCGTTCATCATAGAGCTCTCGTGTTTCTGTCCACACGATGATGTCATCTTTGGCGTTGGCAACATCTTCAAACCCTTCTAGAATTTTGGAAACTTCACATTGGAAAACTTCAGAGGCAGACTTTATTCCAAAAGGCAATCTTTTGAACATATAACGGCCAAATGGGCTGTAAAAAACGAAAAATTTTGAGCTTTCCTCATCTAAACCTAATTGCCAGTATCCTGAAGAGGCATCTTATTTTGAAAAATACTTGGCATTTCCCATGATAGAATAAATGTCTTCGGCAGATGGCATTGGTAATGAAAGCGCTTAATGGCACGATTCAGATGACTTGGATCGAGACAATTCTTAAACGTCCGTCAGGTTTGTCAATTAAGACTAAATTGGAAAACCAGTCTACAGGCTTGTCAATCTTAGCGATTATACCTAAATGTTACATACGCTCTAGTTTCTTCTTAAGCTTGGGACGTAGTGCAATAGGAACCTTGCGTGGTGGCTGAACTACTAGTGAAACGCTTAAATCTACATCTAAATGATACTGGCCGGAGAGATACCCTACCTCGCTGAAATATTCTGAAATTTCTTGTACTACTGTCAATGATATGTGCGATCCGACATAAAAGAATGCGTTGTATAACATTTAACGTAGTAACCGCCTGTTAGCCTAAAATAGGAGCTAATTTATCTTTACAGACAAGAAACATTAAACTATAAGACTTATTGTTATGTGTCACAGGGGAATTCGCTTCACCAATAACTTGAATAGAGGTGCCATTGTAGGCTCTTAACCGAGAATTGCAATGATGCAGCGATGGCTTAGAGTGCATACTATTATAAATATGCGAAAGAAAAACATTTACCTGACTATTTGTATCTAATTTATAATTGACTGGCTTACCACAAATATACAAATCGAGAGTCCATTCATTAGAGCTAACAAGAAATTTTTGTCTATTCTTACCTCACTACCTGTGCACAATTGATACTCGATAGTCCCTATATAAATTTCAGAACTATCGGATTCTGAGTTGGACTAAATATTTTGTGCAATATGTTCGGGACCGTTTTTGAGTTTTCTCTCTGCAACAGGATGCGAACGGATACCAGACCTCCTGACCACTGCCTTTGTTCAAAGCCATCAACAAGAGGGACTTTAAAGTCCCGATGGGAGTTACCGGGAAAAATTGAAGCAGAGAGATAACTATGGCAAAGAATGTATGCCGGGACTTAAAAGTCCCGTTGGGAGACAAAGGGTTAAACAAAATGCTGCAGACGTTGAAGCTTTCCATAAACTTTTGTACATTTATTTGTAATTAAACATTGAGTACTCCATTTGTCAAGGGGATGCCAGTTGAGTTATCAAAAAAGAACCTTGCAGTGTTTGAAGGAATGATTTCACACCACAAGAACATTCGTGTAGAGCAGTGTTTCATAATGGGGGCCCAGAAACTCCCTTATGGTGTATCTAAGATTTCGAAGAGGGGTAAAACTGAGACAAGGGGGACAAGGTGGTTCCAAATTACTAATAGCAGGTCCAACAACTAATAGCATGTTTTATAGTTTTACTTTCCTTAAAATGACAAAACCAAACAAAAGGATAAATGAATATAGTCCCCGTTTACTCCCACGTTGCTCATATTTTCGATTTACACTTCGTAAACACGTTTCGACTCTTTATTGACTCGTTTTATATTGATGACGTAAACAATCACAATATCATATGAGCTGAGGGGGTGCCAGGAAATTTGGGGGGTAAAAAGGGGGTAATATACTTACAGAGTTTGAGAACCCCTGGTGTGGAGCATTCTACATTTTTCATGATGATAATTATACAAGGCAAAAGCCAAGTAGCGTCTGTAGACAAAAGAGGTAGATGAACAGGAAAAAGGTTAACTCAAGAGATACACGGTCATCATTAGCATGATAACAACCAAGCCATTAGTAGGAGGAATACACCCAGTAAATGCCATACTCTGGCTGTACAAGGACAGAAACTAGATTCATTACAGCACGGAACAACTACTTCGTCTGGAATCTACCGATTAATAGATCAAGGTCTCGCTGCAAAGAAATCCTTCCTCCAATTAAGCCTGCATTCATAATCCCTGAAACAATCTTTGCTCCTTGAATGTTAATGAAGGAAATATCTTATTTGTTATCGATGTATTAGGATGATGAAATGTATTTATCTCATGCAGTGTTTTTAGGAAAGAATAAAAGATTCCGAAGAAAGATTATATCACCTTGAAAGTATAGGCTTTTCTTCTTTGTTTTGTTTTTTGTTTTTGATGCTAATAATTAGTTTCCCAGGTGTTTCATTAAAGATTACTGATAATTCACTACATTTGTGTGGTCACGCAGGAGACTATCACAAAAAGTTGAGTTAATTAAATTTTTTCCTGAAGGCGCTGTAATTCTAAATCCCATTATCCCAAACAATAGGCAAAGACTGCATATGTCAAAGTAAAACTTTTCTACCCAAAATTCATGGTGGTGGTGGGCGAATACCTGCCAAAAGAACTTCGCAACCCACGCCCAAAGTGAAGCGTAAGTAGATATAAATGTTGTTGCCTTGACGTTTGAGTGATTCTATGTAACGTTTTGATCTAATAGTACTTTACTTATTCAGGACATTCCCAGCCTTGCCCTCCCCTATTTTCCTTTTCTTCTGCCCATGTGCCAACTTCCCTTGACAAAGCATTACAAAACTGTGTCTCGATTATACTGAATTTACTTAAGTATTAAAAACACGGGACTGGAGTTATCGAAGCAGAGTTTCAGACTTTCCCAGATTATAATCGATTGTAGGGTTTTCATTCAAAATTATATATTTTAAGTCTTTGGCAAGGCAGTAATTATTCACATGGAAGAGAAAATTGGCCTTCGTGCATTGTGAACGTCCCTGGGCTAAACTGGTAGCTAAACCCCCATATTTATAGTTAATAGGTGCATTCTCACTCCAAGTTGGTTTCTGCAAGCATATTAGGTCCCAAACTTTAGAGGCTACTTTTATGCAAAAAGGACTGCGGTTGGCTGCAGATTACACAAATGTGAGAGCTTGGAGCCGCATTTAGTATTGTGAAAGAGAGCTACCCACATTACAAGCTCATTAAGAGGGTAGGGCAGGATCAGGCACCCCCAACGCGTTAGCCAGTGTGCACGAATCTTATTTAGATTTTTGCTGAATTCGTCAAGTCAGAAGGAACTTGCCTTTATTAATAGGAAAAACACCCCGAAAAGAATGGTGTACATTTCTCAAGCAGGCGCCGTGTACTACCCGGCCACCCTTTGTTTAAACCGGCGTTGTCTTATGGTCTCTGTTAAGTTCGTTGGATAGTCGTCTCTCGGATTGCGTTGATGGCAAAATGGTCGACTCCCCACCATCTATAAGGCTCTCTAGCCAGTAAATCAGTGATCGTATTCCCAATGGAAACCGGAACCATTCAGTGTCCGCTTCCCTCTGGTAAGCCTGCAACTTTATGAAGAAGTTTAATCTTTACTGCCTTTGTGGCATTCAATGGAATTGGTGTATTTCTTTAAATTATGGAAGGGTTCTTCCAGGAATGTCAAAAAAGAAAATCTGGGATTTTTTTATCATAGATATTACTCCGTAAGTGGTTTGTAGATCCTTGTCAATCTCCCCTCGTGCAAACGTTTTACAGCTACACCCATTACTAGTGTGCACGCAGACAAATGTACAGCAAGGTCAAATTTTTGTAGCAATTTTGATGATTAAGGTTAGGTCTGCCCGGTTGCCCTTCTACATTCGACTTGGGGCTTCTTACACCATTTAGACTGTAGAATTGCGTATTAAGTTTATCTACTTGTATTCCTATTGAAATTTAGTACTAAGGTAAAGTTACGAACTAAGTAAAGTTGAAAGAAAAAAATAATCGGTGGTGTATCGAAGAACAAAATCAACTTGCCACCAGGGTAGGCACTAAGTCAAAAGTTCGGGGCTGAAGTATAATCCCCATCTTTTTTCATTGTTCTCTATGTTCTCTTTTGGAAGCAAAAGCATACCTTTGCAAAAAGAAGAAGTGCTGTTCTTAAAGGACCCCACTATTCCCGCTGCCACTGGTCACACAGTGAAGAAGGGAATTAAATGTTCTGCAGCAGATTCTCGTCCAAACCCCCGCTACGATCATCCTTTAATGAAAGAAATGTAGACCAGAAGAATATGCAAAGTACATTGTGTACCAAGTAGAGAAACAATCCGTATATTTCTGTAGGTTTCCTCGTTAATTCCATTTATAAGCTCCCGAGGAAGGATTCCCAGATTAAACAGATCTTAAAAATCAAAACTGTTACTTCACTTATCAACCGATGCAGAAAAATTTAACCTAGTCAATAATTTGTAAATTAAGTACCAACACAGTATAATGAAAAGTCTTTTCAATAAACTCTCATTGACTACGACTTGAATAGAGAATTTGATTGTCACGAACTAGTTGGATAGTTTAGTAATCCTTTGAGGGACTTTATCAAAGTTCCCACAGGTTTTTTCCAGGGGGAAGGCGACAAAAATTTCCCACCTTTGATATTACCTGTTAACGCCCATGAATTCTATCCTGCCAATGTTAATTTTCGAAGCCACAAAATTTACGATCAAGCCTATTTAATTCTTGTTTTGAGGTCACGCATCCATAGGGTTAACTTAAGCAGCTGTGGGAGCGAGTCTCTCCTCTCTAAAACATATCTAAAATCTGCTACAGAACATTCAATTACCCTCTTCACTATGTAGCCAGTGTCGGCGGGGGAAGAGGGGGCTTGAGCCCCTCCAATTCTTTGCCGAGTTATGTTTTTGCTAGGCAAAGAGAACATAGAAAACAATAATACAAGAAGAAAAAAGGGAAAAGGAGCTTTTTTCTTAAATGGGAATGTCAAAAGATGAAAAATCTTAATTGTCGTCTGGAATAAAAATCCAAAACATTTTATTATATCTCAGCCCCCAACTTTTGACTTAGTGGTGCCGCCCCTGATCGCAGGTTGGTTTTGGTCTTCGGTACACCACCAATCCTCTATATTTTCTGTACATGTTGAATCTTTAGTTAGATTACACTCTTTTTTAATCTTCGTCCTCTGCCAAGTGTTTTCATACAATGGCATTATTTTTCTCCTTTCCGCTTTAAGCCGATGGTGTTCGACTTTATGCATCTTAAAGGAGGTAAAATTTTTCCATGAAAGACTTCCATGAAACTGCAACAGCAGCATCCAGTGGATCTAAATAACCAGTTTTTTTCATACAATCAGTAGTTAGAGGATGACTTTTTGGATATAATTGAGAATAATGATAATATGGATGTTGCGGATTGGTCCAAAACGAGTAAGCCTATGACGTCAGTAAAAAAGCCCGAGGATGATGAACGACCTGCTTCATCAGGTTTTTTAGCTGATGTGACTGAACATGGTATCAAGAACTCCACCTCAGGGACTCACCTTCACAGGTTACTTGGAGCAGAGAGCAATCAACGTGCAAGTGGTCTTGAAAGCTCTGGTCTTGATTCAGGTGATGAAGCAATATCAAGGAACTTCCAAGGTTCATCCAATGCATTAATAGGTACGTTGTTGGTGATGTAATGAGGTAATAAAACTTTCGTTAGCGAGAGCAACTCTTATGTCAGTAGAAAATTACTTCCGTCCAAATCTTGTAGAGGAACTGTGGCTTCCCCCACAGTTCCTCAGCAACTCTCTCGTCAATTTACAAAATTACATATAAAATGTTGGTTAGTGATACAAGATTTGAATATTACGCTGAGTAACAGATTCATTTTGCTTAAAGCTTTTGCCTTACACTGGCAACGGTAACCTTATAGACTACAATAAGAAATATTTTTGCTCAGAATTTGTAGGAAACGAGAAGACGCACCGTAGAAAAGAACTACTTCACTCCATACGATTGCTGTGACCATTATATGGCGAAAACGTTCCGCAAAACGACTCCGTTGCTTAACGCAATATTCAAAATTACATATTTGTACAAATAATGGACAGTCATATAATTAGCAATAACATGGAAGGAATTCATTGGTTTAGAAGAATCAAGGAGTTGGTGGACTTAGCGTGTTTTTGATTTGTAGTTATTAAGAGAGCACATGTTAGTAATAAGGGAAAGAGGAAGTCACATGGTTAATTTAACTGACGGTACTACATCGTGGATGTGATCTAATTTATCAGGTTGTGCGGTCTGTGCTCTGGTACAGCAACTTGGAGGAGGGGTAAACAGTCGGTTAGGTCCCGGTTCTTCACTTCTCTGCTCCTCTCTTTTATTTTCAGTATGACATGTTTGAACCTGCCTAGCATTCAGTCTGTGTATGTGAGCATGATAGAAGGGAAAGTTGTTGCTGGTTCCGTGGCCTTCGTTGGCCTTGCTCTAGGTCCCCAAAACCATATTACTTGTCATTAAATTCTGCTCAAAGACCTACTACCGAGGAATCTCAGAGGTTTGCGATGCAGGTAGAGTACATGACTATGCAATATTATTTATAATACTGATTACCGTAGCTGACAGGAGCACGGATCAGAAGACGAAGTAGATAGTATTTGATTAGCTGGTTTGTGTTGATTTGGAATGGCGGATTTTATTGCAATTAACACTTGACAATGGTTTTTATTAGAATAGCGTTGTTTCCATTATAGTGTTACAAGTACACTGTATTAAGAATGTCGTTGCCACCACGTAATCAAGATCGTTTTGGCCTAACGAACACTACCGGTTTAGTAGCGGATTGCGTTGAGCTGGATGTCGATGTCCACCGGGAGCTAATGTGGCGACTAAAGAAATAGAAGTATGTTAACATCGGGGGTCATCTAGCTCAGTTGGATAGAGCGCACACCGCGAAAGCGTGTATCACGGGTTCCATCCCCGGTGGTGACATACTTTCTATTTCTCTAGTATTCTTTTCAAAACTAACATTTCAAATCCTCTCTTCTTGATGATACAAAGCAATTCGTATACTTGGTGTGGTCATTTCTTTTTCGGTGTGTATACCACAAGCTAAATCGAGCAACAAAAAAAGGGAGTAGGGTGTAAGTCAGAGACGACTTAAGAAGTTAATTGAGTAAAGATAATAGAAGGAACGGTGACAGTTAGCTCCCTGGTGTTAGGAGGGCGTTTGACTTCTCAAAGTTACTTACAAGACCAGGATTTGCATCAACAAAACAGTCATTGCGTGCGCCGCTTTCTTCAGCTCATTAACGGTTGGCGTTAGATCAAAACAAGGGTGTTCCAACTGCACCAACTGCGTATCACAACATCCAGAACTGTAAACTGTACGTCAGCCAGTAAACTAACAGATCAGGTAGAAATAGTTTCGTACAACAAAAAAGCGAATATTTTTATACAAACACGATAGTGAGATGCAGTGAACCGTTGTAAGGTGACATGTTTATGTTGCTCTGTACCTAGCGGGGGGTTGGTACTGAGCCAAAAAGTCAGAGAATGGTTTATGTTGATAAAGACAAACGTCCACAATAATGTTACTGGGACCTACAAGGGCAGTGCATAGTATCTTGAATTGAAAGGGCTAAAATATGGGGGCAATAGCTCATTCAAACTTACCTCTTCTTTATTGCAAAAGAACAACGTGTTCTGTCAGTGCATAGGCGCACGGCCTAAGGGGCTGAGGGGGAATGCAGCCCCCTAGTTTGTTAAAATGTTACATTTTGGGGGAAAATTTTTTTTCGGGAATATTTTAGTCTATTTATGTCCTAATAATTTTTGGGCAAATGTATATTTTTTCGGCTAAATAATCTACAAAATAATTAACAGAACTCGGAAGATGTTGATCCATGAGTTAGATGTTTATTTGGAATATATCTTGATGTTTATGAGTGAAACGTATTCGTCAAATTGTGCGCATTTATAATTTTCCAAAATTATAACCATTCTGTGATAAAATGGCTAAAAAAAGATAACGGTAATAGCAAGACATGCTTGCACATATCTTGCACATATCTTGCGCATGCGGTTTGAGCACTCTGGCATGGTACCACATGAATCTTTTAAATTGCCTTGTTGCAAGCGTGCTTGCTTCACCGCCCATCTGGCAACACTGCATTTTAGGCCCACGTGAGCCCACATGACCTCCCCTCTCACATGTCAGGTACTGGATTGAGGCCAATGACTAAGGGAAGGTTTACCATGTGACGTGTCGCACCACGAAAGATCCCGAGCTACTGTCCCCACATGCATTGAATTAATCATGCTCGGGTTACCAGCGTCCCTACATTTGTCGTTGAGCAAAAGGCATACACTTTGAATTGTCTTACACATATATAGCGTCGATCTTCTCAAAATTATCGTCGGGTGTGCTATGACCTGTATCTGCCGATACCGGTACTTCATGAATCAACGATTTACATAACTTAACTTCACAAATCACAGTGCAGTAAACGCCAAGCCTAACCCGCACAGTAAAATTTATTCTAAGAAATACATTGTTTAAAATGAAAAGTGAGGACATATTAACCGAAGCTATTAAAATTTATAGATAGTATATTACCAATGCAACCCGTGTCATCTTCTCTGCTTGGAGGGATGTCCTTGCGACAGCTGACTTGAGGGGTAACTCGTGGTTAAAGCGTCTCGCTTGATCGAAACTGTTGTTGTGAATGCCTCACTTTCATGTTAAAGCCCCCATGCAACCACAGAAAAACGAGGCTTCATTTTCTATGCACACATCAGTCACATCATCAGGGGTGTAGACTGTAGGGTGTGGACCGGCTTTGGTCAAGTCAAAGGGGCCAGAAGCGCAACTAAGTTTGAAGACACTCAGAGCACTTCAGGTCACTTGCTCGACGCCCTTATTGAAATTGGGTTTTACATGATACACACAGGTACATAAAGATTATTGATCGCCTTGTTCTCATAGTGCAAATTGTACACTTACACTTACGTACATGAGGAAGCTCAAATTTCCTTTGTATACACCCATCGATATAGTCTCCACCAAATCAAGATCGTTAAGTGAGAAGTCCACTTTCCAAATACAGGAAAGATCTTCAGATTTTTAGAACTACTACCCCCCCCCCCCCCTCATTTACTTTACTTATGATAAAAAGTTGTTTATCTGTGAAAGATTCTTTAAAGTATGCACAGATTTGTAAAGTCCACATTGAATTTTACCCATTAAAGTATAACTTTTCAACTTTATATTTGTAAGCCAGGCTTATTGCTGCCCTTAAGGTACGTGATTTACATCAGCGATCTGCATCTTTTCTGTGCCCGATGACCATGTTGCAATTAGCATAGAAATCGAATTGTGTCAGAGCTGTAATCTATGAAAGACACATTTTTCTTTGTTCTTTTAAATATATATTCTGCTCAAAGCACATAAAAATTCCAACGTAAAGTCTATATTCAAAGATTCTAAAACTTCATAATATTCTGCTGCTCAGGTCTTTCTCTACTTAACTCTGACCCTAGCAAAATTTTACAAGATTGATCTTTACAGTTTTGTAGGAAGGCGTTAGTTCAATTTCCTGAATACTTTAGAGATGTTTTCATTCCCTCGACCTTTGTCATATAAGTCATATAAAAGATATCGATCTTGTGTTGTCAATAGGTTTTGCCACTAGAAGGTAATGAACTTCCGTTTTCACGTCTTTACATAGAGTAGTAATGTTATTGTTTTATATGCTTACTACTGAAACTGATATTTGAAGTTTTCAAGTTCATTGGTATAACCCATCATATATATTAGTACTAAAAATATCGTATCCTCTCCTCTCATACTATTGTTGTACGTAAACTACTATGCAAAGATGTAAGTTCAGCTTTTTCACATCTTGGTAAGTCATTTGTACTCCGAGTATTATGTTTCTTTAGACTAAACTACTTCTTATACTAACAAGAAAACCACTGATAGTACTGTTGACACCAGATATTAATTTTGTTCGGTATCTTTGAATATTACGAGAATTGAATAACCGGATAAAAACAGTATAACTGCCTAGAAGAAATCCTTGCTAATGCAATTAACACTTGTTAACAACCGTTTTATTTGTTTTTAGTAGCCAGTGCCAAGGATGCTGAGAAGGAGCTGGTAGAGAACAATGTGGTACGTAGAAATCTTTCATCTGTTTAGCTCACAGAAATTTGAGTGCTACGAGACAGGATACACAACAGTTTTACTTTTTATTCTGTTTGAATTTAAGCATGGCCGTTTTAAACTTTTTTGTCACTAGGAATAATATTGATTTACCATAACTTTGTATAAATGATTTGTATCCTTTGTGCCTGATACATAAATTTGAAACAGACTTTATATGCATCCAACTAGTCTGATAGAGACCCAATCCTAAACAGTAACTAACCTTGTTAATATTTTGCAACTGAACTCTTGTCAATGCACTCATGCAGTAAACTTTCACCTCCGTCGGTGATGGTCCGAAAAGGAGTCTGTATCCTCGACGTAATTTGTACTATGTTGTATGTCATTGCCCACCAAAGGCAACAATAAACAGGAGAGAATGGTATGTCTCCTCAAATCACATTTGAATGTTCGAAATCCCACACGTACGCATTTGATCAGAGATAAGATTTGCATAGTTTTCACTTCCGTGTCCACTGTGTAGGAAAAATTGGTAATGCTTTCATTCATGTTTTACATGAATCCCACTTTGTGGTTACAACACATGTAAACCAAGCACATTCACTCTGTAGTTTTGTACATTAATTGAACTAATGACGACTGCCACTTCAATTGTTATGAGAATAGATTACAGTTTTAACCTGAAATTCGTAACCTTAATATATTGGTGAATGAAGGAAAATATTGACTGCGGAGAGTTAGTCAGCATCCACATTTCTAATGTCAATTTTGAAAGTCTGGTTCAATACCGATGGTTACATATTTCCATTCCTCTAGTGCCTTTCAAACCAACGTAAGGGCCATTTCGTGCAAACTATTAATGTAATTTGCAGATTAGAAGTCTGCCTGGAACGTGTACAAGAATGCCAAGAACTCCAAAAACATAAATTGGAATAGCAATGAAGCCAAAGCATGTTAGTCCTTCTGCTAAACATGTGAAACAATGTAATGTTTTGTTTTTTTGCATAATAACCTTGGGCTTTAATGCAGTACATGACCAACGCACTTAGAATAGCTCCTGCTGAAAGTGTTGTCATAGCAAAGCAAAGTAGTAATACCTTCATCGTCTCCATTTCCCATAAATAATTCTGTAAATCCAGGAAGAACAATTCTCATTACGGCCTAAAGAACAAGTTGACCAAGTATTACAAAGATTTCAATTCCACCAAATTAATGCTTTTGACGATCAAATATGTTTTTACTCTATATCCATTTACGTCCAGACAGAAATGAAATTGATTCCAAAAAATATTACACGGTAATAACTTCCAAAATCCTAGAGGTTTTTTCTAAATATCTAAAGGAACATAATTGCCAGGAAGAATCAAAATGTTCAATACCAAGAAGGGGCCTGTTTTTGACATGTGAGCAACACACACAGGAATAATCCTCGTTATTCTGACCAAGATAACTTTTACATAACTTCTCATAAATCAGTATCCTGCTGTGCCAAAATCAGAAGCGGTGTATATACTCCAAACTCATCCATCATGGCAATGTTTCAAGAGAACTGTTTGGAATCCAGACAATACCCATTCCATTAGACCTGTGTTCATTTATGAGGCAATAGATTGACATGTTGAATTAGAACAAATAACCTTAAAGACTTATGCAAGCTCATTACATAAGGCCAAAAGGAGCAAGCAATAAACCAAGGGCTTGGTGGTCTCAATTAATTTGCTAATTAAACTTTAAACAGGATGCATAGTTGTTTAGTTTGAATGACTCAGCGAAAAGTATTTGTTAATGTTTGTTTTTAGGTTTTTTAAACAAAGTACAATATAAGAAGAAAAAGAGGGAACTTTTAAGTGGATTGTCAGTAGTTGAGAAAGAAAAATTAAGAAATGGTGAAAAAGGCACATTCATTCTGTGCTGAAGAGCATATTTGGAACAGCACATAATTAATAAAAACATTTTCTGTAAGTATTTCCCCTTGTAGTCTTGATGGTGTGCAGTATCAACGACTACGTTTTACGGACAACCTCCTCAACTGCTTTGAATGGTCGTACAGCAACGACTTGACGTAAATTAAATTGGCAGTTTTAAAGATGAAATGATTTCATGGGTTTTCTGTTTACTCTTTGTCTACGAACGATGCCACAATAAATAATAGTAGTAATAGTAGTAATAGTAGTAATAGTAGTAATAGTAGTAGTAGTAGTAGTAGTAGTAATAGTAGTAGTATTGGTAGTAGTAGTAGTAGTAGAAGCAGTAAAGGTAAAAGTATTAGTAGAAGTAGCACTAGCACTAGCTGCAGTAGTAGTAGTAGTAGTAGTAGCAGTAGTAGTAGTAGTAGTAGTAGTAGTTTACATTAATGATCCGAACCACGGGGAAAAACATCACACAAATATATCTTATTTACCACTGCGGAAAAAATGCATAAAAAGCAATGGCCAAGGGAGTTAGCACGCTTTTTTTAATATATACATATATAAAAAATATATATGAAACCCGAATACGCTTCCTCACCCACTACCCTAGTACGAAACTAAAACACGAATGAATCCTGTATCAGCCCCGACTGGAGCGGGGAGAGGCGTGGGAGTGGATGGAAAGCGTGGGAAGGGATGGGGGTACATTCTGTAGTTTTCTTACTACTGGACGGGATCATGTTTATTCATCGACCCCTTTTCGACCCCGTGGATATTCATCGACCCCATTCAACCCCTTGGGTATTGATGGACCCCCTGGATGGTCCCATCGACCACTTTTAGAACCCCTGGATTAGGCCAATATTCATTGATAGATAAGTAACAGGAGCATAAACATATTTGATTTCTCGTCTGCAGTTTTCCAAGTGAAACGTTTACAAGGCATGAACTTTAACTTATTGTCTAACGTTTCTATTTTGTTCTGATCATTTTTCATTTAAATGATAACACGAGCCTAGTTTTGAACAAGCACCAAGGCAGTGTTGGCGGCGTGGCTGCACGGGGAAACTAGATATCAGAAAAATTAAGTTTAACCACCGGTCCCCTAGATAAATATCTAAATGCAAATTTAAATTGTGGGCTTTGGCTTTATTTTGTACAGGCATTCAGTTTTGGGCTTTTTTCTGCAAGAGAATAATTTAGTTGAAACATTAACGGAATCGCTTTGGATAATTAAAGTCAACAATTAGTAAGAGCCCATCCAGCCCATAACAAAATATGCTCCTTTTTCAAATTTATTTTACCTTGCTTCTGGTTTGGTTTTGAATATTAAAACCATATTTTTTTATTTACCCAAAATTTTGTTTTAATTAATTGCAGATTAATTTTTACGGTATTTGCAACAAGTTGCCTATTTATGTTGTTAGTCTTCTGGAAACGGTTAGGGATAACATCCCCGTCCTTGCGAAGGAACCTTATTTTCCAATGGTATCAAATAATCTGGGACGTGCCGTCAGTGAATGCAACGCATGTGTTGCATGCCTCACAATTCTCAAAAATATACATACCGATAATCATGCCCCCATCCGTGCTTAAAACCTAGTTATTACTCGTGGCCTGTCTGATTACAATGGCCGCTGACCGACTGGGTATTCAAAACAAAATCGTAAAATACGCCATCTTTGATACTTCGCAAGTTTACAGTGATTCCGTATTTCCTTCAGTTATTGTAGCAAGATAAACCACGAATTCTGATGTTAATACCTTGCCGGTCCTTGCCAACCACGTAGTAACAATGAGTAAAAGAAGGAACTATCGACGTCGGCAAACGGACAGCGATGAAGAGGAAAACATTACTGTTAGCGATGTACTAGAGGAAAGAAAAGAGTTACAAAAGTTTCGAGTCAAACAGAAAGGACTCTCAGCCAGTGCATTGGCTTTTGGATTGAAAGTAGAGCCAGAGGTTGAAGTTATTAACGATCCTTTCAAGTTAAAGACAGGTGGACTTATTGATATGGGGGCTATTAAAGATCGTGATCGAGACAGAACAGGGGAGGAAGGAGATAAAGATGTCACAAATCTAGGAAGTAACTTTTCTATCGAGACGAATCGACGAGACGAAGACGTCGAGATGTTAAAATACATTGAAGAGGAAATGGCGAAAAGGAAAGGAAAATCGAAAGGGTTAGAGGAAAGTAATCAAGGCTCGAGTACAAGTAGCAAAGAAGATTTATTATTTGCTGTTCCTGAACGTATAAACGTTAAGTCAAATGTGATGAATTCAGAGGAAATGTTATCAAATCAGATGTTGTCTGGTATTCCTGAAGTCGATTTAGGAATTAATGCGAAGATTAAAAACATTGAACAAACCGAGGAAGCTAAGTTGAAAATAATAGCGGAAAGTCGAAAAAAGAAACAGATAGCATCCGATTTTGTACCAACAAATATGGCATCCAATTTTGTACACCACGATAGGTTTTTCGATGAAAAGAAAGCTATTGACAAGGAGAGGCTTAAGGCTAGGAAGGTACAGTTGGACAAGGGTACAGAAAAACCAAAGGGACCAGTAGTTGGTACAGATCTCGTAGAAGATCAGACTTCGGCATCGTTTAGTAGACCGCAGACGGGTAAGGAAAGGGGGCAAAAACGGGATGGTAATAATGACCGTGCGTCTGATGACTTTTTATACGAAAGATTTAGAAAGAAAGCACGTGATTCGTGGAGGTATCAGTAATGCACTTTACATGTTGTTAACTTAAGATCAACTTTTTCTGAAAGATATATGGAATTGTACTTGTATACTTGATCAGGCATCAAGTATATACTTGTAGGGTTTTAAATTTGGTATATCAGTATTTTCATGTGTGAGAGTAGGCCTCATGTTTGAACATTTCTGTATCCATCTAAAATATAAGTGATACATAACAAGGAGAGTGAGCTATATATGTAAATCATTAAGAATTTGTTGCGCAAGGTGAGTTTTCAGAATTTTTAGATTGTTTGGAAAGTCACATATTCATAAGTAGAAAGTATACCTGACGAAGTCTTGAAGAAAAGACGAAACGTTGTCTAATTTGTAGTTTTCTTTTTGGCGTCTTACCTATAGTTTGTCGTTCTTGTTTTCACCCTAACGTTTACTAAGCCAACTTAGTCAATTTAGTCAACTTAGTCAACTTAGTCAATTTAGCCAATTTAGTCAACCTAGTCAACTTAGTCACGTTAG
>JAAAKM020073195.1:75304016-75340704 GCA_010016025.2 Alatinidae sp. Z8VKAUB7J3 | reverse complement strand
TCAATTTAGTCAACATAGTCAATTCAGTCAACCTAGCCAACTTAGACAACTTAGTCAATTTAGTCAATTTAGTCAACTTAGTCAACTTAGTCAATTTAGCCAATTTAGTCAACCTAGTCAACTTAGTCACGTTAGTCAATTTAGTCAACATAGTCAATTCAGTCAACCTAGCCAACTTAGACAACTTAGTCAATTTAGTCAATTTAGTCAACCTAGTCAACTTAGTCAACTTAGTCAATTTAGTCAACATAGTCAATTCAGTCAACCTAGCCAACTTAGACAACTTGGTCAACCTTGTCAATTTTACTCACATACCGTCGTGTGTTTCTTTTCTTGTTCGTGTTTGTCATAGAGGACAGATGTTAGCACTCAGTGCTTAATAGGTGTAAGATGAATAAGTCATATAGGACAAGGCTAATTAAGGGAATCCTAGGTACGGTATCATGTCGGTATACAGCATTCTTCGCAGAATAAACAATAAAGGATTTAGCTCCAAACATGATAGGAAATGATACTATACAAGGGATTATGTGAGTTAAGGAGATAAATACCAGTAGCACAAATTGCAGTCTACGAGATTAATCAATCAGAGGTATCATTAATAGATGTAGCGGATGATTCAATAAGAGAACACCTTGGAAAAACTCTCTACATTGAAATATAATGTCCAGAAATGTACTTCGTCAAATTCATGGCAATAGTAACAAATTTAGATATCAGGAAAAGCTCTGCGATTAAAAATCCAATCGTCAAAGATTAATGAGCTTAGATTCTAAGCCGAAGAAGACATTTTAGTTTAAATTTTAGACCCAAACAAATAAAAATAAAATAACAAGCAGGAATCAGAATAGCTATTAGAAACATCACCTTGGTGCTTCAATTCCACAAATGAATGAGGAAACAAAGGAGTTAGTCCAGCAAAAAACTGTGCTTTTTTACTGCTTTTTAGCTGAAACACGAGCTGGGCTACTTGGTTATTAATTCTGAGTCACAGATGGTTCGCGGGCCGCGAATTGGGTAGGTCGAATGTAAGGTATTTAATGTACAGGATGGAAGGCCTAATATTCTTTGCACCACTCATTATCATACCTTCGGTTGAATAGAAACATTGACTGTCATATCATCATCCATTATAGCACACAGCAAAGAGGCGTTGTGGTAATGTCATGGGTTGTCAGTGCAGGGTATCTCGTTTTATTCCGGAGCGCGGATTCTTTCTTCATTTAATTATCACATCTGCAGGTGAATAAAAAGATTGACAGCCATATCATCATCCATTACAGCATACAGCAAAGAGATGTTATGGTAATGTCATGGGTTATCTGTGGAGAGCATCTGGTTCTATTCCGGTGCGCGGATTCTTTTTTTCATTTAATTATCACATCTACAGGTGAGTAAAAGCATTGACTTCAATATCATCATCCATGAGAGCACGCAGCACAGACACGTAATGGTAATACCATGGGTTATCAGTGCGAAGCTTCTTGTTCTTGTCCGGAGCGGGGATACAATCTTCATTTAGTTATCACATCTTCAGGTGAATGAAAACATTGACGGCCATTTCATCATCCATTACAGCACAAAGCAACGAGATGTAATGGTAATGTCATGGGTTATCAGTGCGGAGCATCTGGTTCTATTCAGGAGCGGGGATTCTTTTTTCATTTCATTATCATATTTTCAAGTGAATGGAAACATTGACTGCCATATCATCATCCATTATAGCACACAGCACAGAGACGTAGGGTTGATGTCATGGGTTATCAGTGCGGAGCATCTGCTTCTATTCCGGAGCGCGGATTCTTTCTCCATTCAATTATCATATCTTCAGGTGTATAAAAACATTGACTGTCATATCATCATCCATTACAGCCCACAGCACAGAGACGTAGGGTTAATGTCATGGTTTATCAGTACGGAGCATCTGGTTCTATTCAGGAGAGGGGATTCTTTTTTCATTTCATTATCATATTTTCAAGTGAATGGAAACATTGACTGCCATATCATCATCCATTATAGCACACAGCACAGAGACGTAGGGTTGATGTCATGGGTTATCAGTGCGGAGCATCTGCTTCTATTCCGGAGCGCGGATTCTTTCTCCATTCAATTATCATATCTTCAGGTGTATAAAAACATTGACTGTCATATCATCATCCATTACAGCACACAACACAGAGACATAGTGGTAATGCCATGGGTTATCAGTGCGGAGCATCTCGTTTTGTTCCGATGCGCGGATTCTTTTTGATCATTTCGTTATCATATCTTCAGGGGAATAAAAACATTGACTTCCATATCATCATCCATTAGAGCACACAGGAAAGAGACGTCATGGTGATGTCATGGGTTGTCAGTGCAGAGCATCTGGTTCTATTCCGGAGCGCGGATTCTTTCTTCATTTAATTATCACATCTTCAGGTGAATAAAAAGATTGACTGCCATATCATCATCCATCACAGCACATACTAGTACTACCCATACTACTACTCATACTAACACTTTTACTCATACTAGTACTACCCATACTACTACTCATACTGGTAGTGTTCTTCCTCTTCTACATCTTCTCCTGCGCATCCTAATGATTATGGCATCGATCTTGAGCCACTCTAACTAAATCTAAGGATCAACAGTAACTTTTTAGATCTCTGTTGCCCCCCTCCCCCGCTCCCTATTATGCTGTTGAGCTTTGCTACAAATTGGCCGAAAATGTTGCAAGTCAAAGTTTAGCACGCGTGGTACGAAAGACCTTGTCGTCAAATATGATTACTGCCGTGAACCTTAACTACTCAAGAGATGTAAAAGGTACATCTAGTAGAAACAACTCTTACTGGCATGTATCTGGTTCATAGCCAATTACACATAACTGTCAGTTGATGAATATTACACGTGTTTACAAATGCATCCGGATTTGAGTAACTTGCATTGATGACAATACTTTTCACAATTAGCACAATAAAACGTAGGAATAACATACACCTCCCCTACGACAGATTTTGCCTAACCTTAGGTGTTTACCTGCGTATTTCAAAGAATAATAATAAAAAGGACGTGCATTTTGATAACGGTTTAGAGCATTTCTTTAGCAATGCCTTTTATAGCAATACTTCTACTAAATTACACATGCTTTCCCTTCATTGCGGATATTTATTTGTCGATTCTTCCGACATGATATGAAATGAATGAAATTTAACTTTTTCTTCTATCTTAGTCCCTGGCATAGTACAAAAAGCCTTAAATTGATTACCAGATTCAAATTCTAACTTCGAAAATCATTTTCTAGCAAAGTCGAAGCCCCAGAGCGCATACCAAACTTCTTTTGACTCGACCTTTCATGCTATATTGACAACAACGTTCTGGTAGTTGAGTAGAACATTGGCATATAAAGGAGCCATTACTTTTGCTCTCAATGAAGTCAAAACTTTAGTGGGTGCCGACATCCGAACTGTTTAATGTAAATAGATATCAGCAATCAACATATGTCAAAACAGTGGCGTTGTTGGTTTACAAAATTGCTGTTCTAATTTGTGAGAGGATGGTGATTGTTGTTCCACGACAGAAATAACTGATACTAACCTGCAGTAAAGGAGGTAGATCATCAACCGGCACGCTCTGGTTTTTAACCTGATGACGAAAAGTATTGTCAGTGGTTCGACAAATTGTAAAGGTGCACTGGTTAAAATAACTAGTAACCGGCAACAACCATCCAATAAGTAATAAGTGACGAAGGATAGTGTAGTTTAACTCACAACATAGCACGAGCTAGCCTCAGAACCTCCTAGTCATACATTAATGAAATTATCATTCTGAAATCCACCATCATCACGAGTCCATAAATGATGATACTATGAAACATACGAGGTAATCAAGCAATCATTTGACTCCTTTACAAACAATACCTAATTAAACTTTGTGCATGGTCACAATAATAATTTTAAAATAATAATATTAATAATAATGATAATAATAATTTTTTTTTAACTTTATTGACATTTATTCTTTCTGTAAATTTACAGTTTATAACCTTTACAAGGTATAAAATTCTCACTGTTTTCACCCCGCATAATAGGGAAAGTTAGATTGATAGTAGTGGATAATAAAAATAATAACAATAGCAACAAGATCGATGGTGGCGGTAACCAAAGATGCAACGTCAATACAAGTTTAAAAAAATAAGTGAAGATAATGTCCTAATTTAATGATAATTGGGATTTTCTGGGCTTGTCCAATGTTTGTTTTTTTGACAAAATAGGTAATAAGAAATGGTACTTCTGCAAGTTTATCCATGATCCTTTTACTCTCAAGACCATATTTTCCTAACAGTTTTTCAAATTTAGAAGCATTATTGGAATAAAATCTAAGCGTTGATATCTCTAGCGTTAACAATTTGAGCTTTTGAGTTCGGTCTACAAGATTATGTCGAAAATTCCTGTACTTTTGCTCTTTTAAATACAAAATACCTGACCGTACGTAATTTTTATGCTTAAAATTCGCATCAACCTTGTATTATTTTTTAAGTACATAATGTTTTGCTATTTCGTGCATTTTTGTTTTTTACCGCAATCAAACTTTGTATTAACATGGCAGTAAACTATTAGAACTACGATCTAAGTCGAGCTTACCTTAAAAGGTTCCTCTTCTTCGTCAATTTGAACAGAAGCATATCGCCATCTACGCACTAAACTTCCTGATCTTATCCAAAGACTTTTCTCATAGCTAGCCGTTTTGATCTGAATCCTCAGAACGCTCTCTGAACTACCACTCATATGATACCAAAATGCAAAGCAGTGGTATACAGGTGGAAATGTATCGCTTTCTATGACGCGAAATTGATGAGGGAGGTAAGGATCTGAGGTCTCCATAAGCACGTAACCACCTGCGATAGGAGATGTGAAAAGTCGATATTACAATCTACAACAAACCTGTTGTGTAAGCATTTAGAAAATCAAACGAAAACGGAGAGTGCTAACAAAAGAAACAAAATGTGCTATAAAAAAGTTGTTGAGGACAGCCGTGTTATCCACAAACAAGGTACGTTTCATCTAGTGTTCTTTTCAAAACTAACATTTCAAATCCTCTTTTTTCGATGACACTTTCTAACTTCAATGGGCTTTTGATAGATAGACGGGCCGGAGGGCAGTCCTTTCTTGGTCAAGTCACGTGGCGCAGAGAGGCTGGTCTCCAACTGCGTTGAGCTGGATGTCGATGTCCACCGGTGGATGATTGGGAGCTAATGTGTTTATTCTGGTATGCTAAAAAATTGGATCTCAAGGTATAGCATTCGCATTACAGGTGACTGAATGGGTCTTGGAAGACAACCTTCGAATCTAAGTTCCGGAAAATTGTAAAAAAAAAGTGGATTGTAGTGATTCGAGAGACGTGAGTAACGTGTGAGAGTATAACTGCCTTACTGCACGAGTCAAACATCGTACTTAGATTGAATTTCCGATGGTTGCCATTCCTTGCGGAATTATAATGAAATTGTTGCAACAGCTTCGTTCACTGCTACCCGCTACTATCAACTTTCAAAACGAAAGGTTCGTCTTCCGCCTAAATATCCCTCAAATTTGCTTTTTCTCGTGCACTACTTTCTCTAATCAAATTTTCGCATCTCCCCGATCTTACTTGAACCCTCCTTCCGGGTGTAAAAGGGACTCGCTGTCGATATACTTATAAGCACTGGTTACTTGAACGCCGTTAAAGCTTAAATTACGCCTCTTGCATTTTGTTTTTATAAAACCCAAGCTGTAGTCGCTGGGGCCAGCCTGATTGCTATGAAACAACGCCAACACGTCTCTACCAACGGCTTTCTAGGCCCCTAACCCATCCCGCTTGTTAATTATTCTCATTTTCTAGATCCCTCGCTTACTCAAGCCCAGTCCCCTATTATATGAGATCTCCCAGCATGCCACACATACAACGCAATTCTCATTCCAGGCTTTCTATATCAAGAACAATAGCACAGTGTTGTTGTCATGGTATTCCGCTAAAACTGTTACCATTCTGTCACGTAATGAACAATCAAGATCCTAAGACAATCTGAACCGTAAGCAGTGGTTGAACAACGTTATTATTTGCAAATCCTGTGGTAACCATAGTATCAACTACACTTATTTAAAAATTAGAAACATAAACGAGAACTATGTTCACAAGGCAAAGTACTACACTCAAGCTGAAAAATGAAAGACTCTGTCTGAAACGCACAAAACGGCAAAAGTATAAACCTTGTATTAGGTAATGAAAAAGATGGTGGTTTGATGAAGATTCTGCTGTAGCTTTTGCTAAATTAGTATTAACTAAACTTTCCGTGACAGACTGGTCATAGACAATCGTCCGGGTAACAAAAAACACCTGCTCTGAATCGTCACACTCCTTTGGGACCTTACTTTTTCTCCAATGTTTGTAAACTTGTAGGACAATGAGTCGCAGTAGCTCTGTACTCCCGCGCTGTTGATGCACTAACATACAGCCTTGCTCTGCGCCGGTTTAAATTACGAAAAACTAAAACTGACAAATCTGCTACAATTTTTAAGAAATCCCATAAGCCAAAGATTCGGTATATCCTTACCGTAGTACTAGCTTCGGCATAACAACTATATTGACCCCCTGGTTGCTGGCGCTATCACACTGTCACGGGTTCGATCCAATAAATTCTATTTCCTTGATAAAAAGAACACCAGAGAGATAGAAATATGTCACCACCGAACACTTGTTTTCTAAATCAGCAATCCGGCAGTCTGACCAGCCGGAAACGGTAAAAACACTTGATTTAATTGGCTGATGACATACGATTAAAAACTCAAGAACTCAATGGTGAAAGGCAGGATCACGAAAAATCGAGCCCCGTTCTTCGTTGTTGCAACTCTGATGTGCTAGCCATTACACCATGATCCCTTAACAAGAAGACAGAGAATTTTGCGATGTCATTTGTTTTGGGCAAACTCACTACTGTCATGATGATTAATGTTATGTGGGAGGGTTTCGCTACCCAGTTTGAAATGCGAAACAGCTAAAGAGAGGAGGTGAAAAAGCAAACAGAAACCCACACACTGCTATCATATTAAAAAGCTTGACCAGAAGAAAGGTGGAAAGTCCCGAAAATGCCAACTCCGGGACATCAGCTAAAATGAAGAGTCGTCCATCTGAACCACCGGAGCTGTGTCAGCAGCTTTAAAGTCGAATTCAGAATCCAGCCAAAGTCGTGGATGTTATAAAAGTCGAATTTAAGGACTAGCGAAAGCCGTGGATGCGTAGAAGTCGAATTCAAAATCAAGCCAAAACCGCAGGTGTTGTAAAGAGAAAGTCTCCAAGTCGAAATCCGCCTCGAACCCACCTCGAACTGAAATGATCATCCGTAAGTTTCAAGGACTATTACTTTATGTATTTTATTTCAATTTTAATATTATGATGATCTGATTAGGATTTTAATAAGCAAAATCACATCTCCAAATCTTGTTGCTTCGCTCTTTTTTTTGGCAGGCCAGCAGCGACATAGTAACACTACACACTACGTTTCGAAATCAAACAGCAATTACCATTTGCTTATAGCTACAGAATTTTTGTGGAATGAACATTGTCGCTATTGACAAGAAAAAATCCATCAAAATCTCCAAAGGGCCACTGTATCGGCCGTGGAAACTCGGAACACCCAGTAGAACATCCCAGCGCCTTCCTTAGAGCGGCAGGGACTTTTTTGAGAAGGTCTGGTCAAAAAACTATTATTTTTGTCTTTCTATCTTCAAGGACGCTTAATACATCTCAGATTCTCACAATTCCTATTGTAACGGGTGCCCTTTTCTTGTACACTAGCTCTGTGGAAACGCTTTGCAACAGCGACCACATGCCAGTGGTCGGCTCAATGAGAATAAAATTAAAGAAAATAAAGAAACCAAATGCACAACCCAAATACCATATAGAATATTTTTACAACAACTAACACCTTAAGAGATCAGTATTTTGTATCTGTGAAAAGTAAATTTGATATATTGAACAGCTTATCGTTAGCAAATTATAAATCTCTCCATACAACTTCTCACCCTAGAAAAGAAAGCTTAGTCATTCCCTTTCTTATGTATCAATATAGTCGCACCTATCTACATAAATGACCAGGACCCAGTTTCTTGGTTCCCTTTAAGTTCGATCTAGGCTATAAGTGAGCACCTAAGTTTAGGTAAGTGAACAAATGACACACATAGTTAAACATTGAAAAGTGATAACTTGGCTTGGATTTTAAAAACACATATACTCGTAATACTTGTTGCTTCCAAGGCAACTGTCCTGATAAAAATGTGAATAGCATACCCTCATCTTTTCCATATCTTCCCCTTCAGGATTGAGATAAACAACATCCGATTCTTCAAAAGCTTTACCACACTTATGACACGTTGAACCCGGTACTTCCTTTAATGCCTTCTCAGACATGGCACAGCCACATTTCCATAAAAAACAGAAACGATACTTCCCATTCATTTCGATTCCTACAACCGGGCAAATGTATTCGGAAGCCATTGTGTCATTGTACTGGTCTGCAAGGCCACCTTTCCTCTGATCAAACTCAGCGTTTCTCGTCAAGTTCAATTGCCTAACATCTTTTAAACTGCGAATGTGTCCAGTCGTTGTAGATGACACTTTTTCTAATAAAAATTCGATAATAGCCTCCTTATTGTACAAACCACCCAATTCACATGCAACAATTGGCTGTTTCAACTCTTCTTGAGAGATGGCGCAGTGAGACCATTTAGCATTTCTTGCCATGTCTTTATCTTTTTGCTCTGGTTTCTTCTTCATTCGAACAAGTTCATGACGTTTTGGGATCGTTCCTCCGTCGCAACCCATGGCTAATATCTCGAATATTAAACAGCCACCGCGTAAAATATACTATTTGCTGTTCTATCGTAAAATTTAGTAAAGTGGCCACCACCGCATCCGTAACTATCCCGTGAATGTTGACGAAAATGGTGAAGATTACATGGAGGAGAGATTGACCACTTACGCGCGCAAGGGTTAGTGGGAACACTTACACGCAACACAGAGTTTCATGGTTTCTGACTCATTTGTATTATGGTTTTCATGCATACCTATAAATTATACCATATGTAACTCTTGCCATTTAAACAAAGAAAACAATTGTTTAAAAGGCATTCATACGTTTAAAAATGTCCCATCTGAAGTTTTGTAGCTTGACTATCTGAGGCTGGCTTGTTGCTTATTTGTTGCTTAATTTTGATGTAATCTCAGACTCGTGTTACTTCTAAAGCAGGGGTTCTCAAACTCTTTGGCTCTTCGACCCCCTAATGAGATGTTAAGATTTCCATCGACCCCCAAAATTTTTATTCAAGGAAAATTATTACAATAGTAAATACCAAGTGTAAAATAGTGGTGGTGGTAACTAGTAGTGGTAGTAAACTAGTCATCACATTTGCTCGCAACCACCTCAACCTTTGAATGTTAACATGGAAGTCTATGCAAATTTGGAGACTGTAATGATGTTAAGAGCTCAGAAATAAAGAAAATAAACTCACTCGTGTTAAGAGACTTTCAATGTGCGCCATCTTAACATAACGTGCTCACAACATAACAGCCTGCAAAACCGGTCAGCTGTTGCTATACCTAACATAACATATATTGTTATAGAGTCTAGCCTCATTTGCGCCATGTGCGTATTCCATGAAACCCGGTACATCAATCCGTCGAAAGCCTTTCGAAGGTCAACACAACTCTTATAACATTCATGTTATGCTTGTTTTTTAACCATGGTGATTCTTGTACAAAGAATCCTTGCTAAACAACACAGTGTAAAATCTTCTAAACCCAAAAGTAAAGCATTGAGAAGACGCAGAAAAACAGGCTTTTCCATGTAACCTGGTAATCATGTTTACATTTGGTTAAGTAAACATCAATAAGAAAAAGTAGAAGGTATTACCAACATCCAAACAGAATTGATAAATGGTTATGCTGAAGCTGAAGCCATTTGTATAAACATTCCATAGTAACCGACAGAAAGGGAGAAATACCGAACAGCTGAGCAGAAATCTTTTCATTCCAGTTGTCAACAACAACATAAGTTGGGGGTGAACATCAGAGGATTGTGTTGGTAGTCAGTTGAAATAATATTCACGATTCTGCTCAATACAATATGTTTAAAATATAATCAGGGCAAACAGTAGTGTGGAGTGCGTTGCCATATGCAGCTGAGACGTGGACGTTATGGAGAGAAGATGAAGCGAGACTTGAGGGAGAATACCTGAAGATTGCATTCTTAGTCAGTTGAAATAATATTCAAGATTCTGTTTAAAGCATAATACAACAAATTCAAGGCAAACAGTAGTGTGGAGTACAGCTACGCAGCCAGTCAAATTTTGATTGGCGGGCAAATTCCAAATTTCAAATTCCTGCCGTCCATCCTTCCAGGCAATCAATTCCGGTTTTGTCGACTAGGGAAATTTTGAACTTTCAGAGTTCCTAGAAGGCTCAAAATCGCATTTGAGAGACTTAGACTACTCGTCATTCTTTTGTAGTTAATTGAAATACAAAAGCAATCCACCCCTTTCAATGACGGTAAGAATTGTGTTTTGGGGATGGCAGTGGACAAACGTGGCAAAGTTTTAGCTGTTCGGCGGGCACAGCCCCCTTGGCTGCGTGCCTGGTGGAGTATGTTGCTATATGCAGCTGAGACGTGGACACTGTGGAAAGCATATGAAGGCAGTCTTGAAGCACACAAAATATTGTAACGAGGGCGTCGCTGGCAGCGCTTGGCAGAACAACTCTTCATTCATGAAACAGCATCTTTCTTGGACCAACTAATCTGTGAAATGAGTAGTCACAACACCTTGAATTTTATCCTGTATGTTGAAGTATGTGAAAAGTGATTTTGTGTGGAGTTAAATAACCTTCACAAAATAGATATTTATCTTTCAAAGTTTTACAAAATCCAGATATAAGAGACTCAAATGCAACGCTGGACAAAAAAGCAAGTGTTTGTTGGCCTCCATTATAACAACCTCTATCTTGCATTACTCAGAATGAGGCTACTCCTGTGATTCAGTGAATGGTACAAATTATAATGTTTTGATGTATTGTTGCATAGCAATATGCAAATGATAGGATATTTCTAAATCAGAATAAATAAGAATAAAAATGCCACATCATCACAAAAGAAGATCAGGTTCAAGAAGATACATGGATTTCTCAGAAAAAAATCTTAAAGCTGCAATTACAGCCGTAATCACCTCCATAATGTTGTTGAAGTTTTGCCCCACTCAATCATGACAAGAAGAGATTGTGTAACCTTCTAGATGTTGCTAAACTGAATATTATGATGAAAAAACTCTTTTTGTTGTAAAAGACGTTATGATGCCACCTTAAATTTTGGAGTATTCAGTCATTGTTCTAATTCTTGTTTTTATTGCTTTTAAAAAGTTAGAACTGATCCAAGTAACCACATGATGTGGTTACTTCAGAAATTGGGAGATTCCTCTCTTCGGTCCAAGTTACCCCAAACCGTGGTTACTTGGACCAGCAAGATAATTTTTGAAATATGTGAAATATGGGACACTTTAGGTTTGCAAACCCATTTGGACATAAAGTGCTAGGTCTCTTCCATCTTTTCATGAAAAAATCACAAATAAAAAGCATCAGGAAAAAATTTCCATAGGTAAGCAAAGTTGAAAAGTGGTGCAAGTAACCCCAGATCACAGTACCTCATATAGCACCACAATGCAAATTCACATACTTTTGAATCTCAATCTAAATCTGCACAAACGTTTTCTTTAGAAAATTTGTTTCTTGGCAGTGAAATATTGTAGTTGAAGTGCAACATTTTGATTGTATATTGAAGTCTGGCTTTGATAGTGATCCTAGCCATCGTGGCCCTGCTTGTTGAGCCAGGATACTAGACAAAGTAATTTTAGCCGGCATGTTGCACTTCCCTGGACTGGGGACTCAAACAAGAGTCAAATTTCTAGAGAGAGGTGATTCTAAGGAAATGTAGGTTTTTGAGCTGTTAGACATTCACAACACTATGCAACTTCATGTTAAAAGAAGTCCTGGAAAATCAATGAATATGAATCAATGAATTTACGTATGAATCAATAGTAAGTAAATAAGTAATCAGTAACTCAGCCTATCCAAAACTCACTGTGTGTTGCAGAAATGTAGATGAGAGTTCTGATGAGTATCCTTAAAATGTGGCTTGCTGTTCTTTCTAAATAGTTTTTGAAAAGTATATTTTATTATCGTAAAATAGAATTCAGCTATTTGTAAGCATTTAGACATTTGTGTCACTACACTTGCATGCACAAGTACTAGAAGGCAAAGTAACTTGCTTAAGGAAATATCAATATGCAGAATATAAGAATAAAAAAATGTATATACTGTTCTGCTGAACCTAATGGGTTGTCCTTTCTGCTAACTCCTCCTGCCTGAAAATCGTACACTATGGACAAACGTTATATATAGTACTGGTACCTCATAATTGTTTATTTTAATTAGTCAGTCGGACATGCATTTACTCTTCAACTTTCAGGTACTGACAATGTGCATAGCTCACTCACTACTCACGGTACTTACCGGTACTTAGTTAGTGTTTCTGTCACATTCTCCAGATTGTTATATACTATGTATATGTCCGTAGTACTGTGTTCCATGCAACCATTCTGCATTTAACAAAGTTAAGTATATGTTTTAGTGTTTCGAGAGCATTTACATATTTGTCAAGAGGGTATGCTTTAACAGCTCATTACTTTATCTCTGTAGGCCTTCTGAAGAATACTCATTCAGTTTTCTGCCTGGTCTTGTGGTAAGTATTAGTAGATATAGAAATTTATTACTTTATTGCCTCCCCTTCTTATCACCTACAGCTACTGATTCTAAACTTGTTAAAGCTCTGTAGAGTTTCCATACCCATATTTAGTCCCTACAATTGACCATCCATTTTATCTAAGTAAGACAACAGGTTTTGCCTGTATACAGTATGTCCCACATTATTAGCATTATACATTGTTGTTTGTTGTAGTGGATAAATGTATATTTCCCTTTATTTTTAGGTGTTATACTAAAATTTTAGACAAATTTTCGACTTCCTAATTGGTAGCTAACTTACAGTGGTAGTGTATACAACTATTTTCTATTGCCTGGAGATAAATACCGCAACCCCCAAATTTCACAGTCATAATCATCATGATCATCATCATTGTGATCATCATCATCATCATCATTGATCATCCTCCTCCTCATCTTCCCCCTCAACCAACACCTCTTTGATATGCATAGATCTGTACAGTCTTACTTGCCCTAAGTATCTCCTTGAATTCAGTTACTGAGGTAGTCAGTATAAGTATAGTATAGATGGCATTAGTTTAAAGGTTTTTTAAGATTTTGTTGCAATATATGTTTTATGCCTGCTTTCTACTTAGTTAAACTTGGTTCCTCCTGTTCCTTGAGGCATGGTTTCATCCAGCTTTTCAGGTCCCCCCATAAATTGTAGGTCCCCCCATAATTTTAGGTCCCCCCATGGGTAAAATTTTCTCAGGTCCCCCCATAATTTGGTGCATCATAATAATTTGAGGTCTGAAATTACAGGAACATTGGAACAGGAATATTGGCAACAGTAAAAGAAATTTTACCACAACAAGAGCCTCATTGTGAGCAATGGATGTAAATTAAACACAAAGACCAAAATGAGGAAAGAACATGGCCATAATTCTGTAGAATACCGATCAGCCAGATGTACCGCAAAAACAATGGTCCAACAAGATCGCCTGAAGCAAATAGAAAAAGACATTGATAAAGTAAGCACTCTTCCACTGCACAAACAATATTATGCTGCCCTAAAAAGACTGCAAAGCAAACCACAGCATATCAGTTGGGGGCTTAAGGAAAAAACTGGAAACAATGTAACTGATAAAGAAAATATGTTTCGGTGCTGGGCTGAGTTCTATGAAGAGTTTTATCATGACACCCCATCTGTTAGAAATAATGATGAATTATTCCAGAAAGATGTTGCAATCCCAACAATACTGAAAAGCGAAGCTGAAAACGCTGTTCTTAACTTGAAAGTTGGCAAAAGCGCTAGATTGGATGACGTTTACTCAGAATACATAAAAGCAGATGGAGAGCCCCCTGTGCAAGCTCTCTTTCACCTGTACCACTGGATACTGAGAACAGGAATAATACCAGATAAGTTCAAACAAGCCTTGATTGTGGTTATCTACAAACAAGGTAGCAGAATCGATTGCGGAAACTATCGGCCAATTAGCCTATTGAGTCACATCTACAAAGTTTTCATCAGCGTCATTGCCAATAATGTTAAGCGAGACCTTTGTGCCTCATTTTCGTAATCACAGGCAGTATGTCAAGAGGGAAGAAGAACAGTTGAACAAGTTATTGCGTTGGAGCAAATAATCGAGAAGTCATTGGAATTCAATAATCCCGTTCATATTGTATTTATCGACTTCACTAAGGCCTTTGACAGCATAAAACTTGGAAAACTGTGTATCATCTTGGAAACATCAAATATAGACCAAGAATACGTCAATATTCTGAGACGAACATATGATGATTCCACTGCACAATTAAAACTGACCTTGTAACCACCTGGCCAGTCAAGATTTTGAAGGGAGTTAAGCAGGGCGATGTTTTCTCGGCATTGCTGTTTTGCATTGTAATAGCCACCGTAATATGGAAGGCCGAGTCAAATTGCACGTCAGGGTTCACTATCAGAGGCCAACTTATCTCAAATGTTGCCTATACTGATGATATTTCACTCACAAACAGCTGCCAGGAAGGACTTCAAAAATTTGAACTCTCTGGTACATTACTCAGAAGAGGTTGGACTTCAAATGAACACCTCAAAAATAAAATACATGACAACTGACACACACAATAAACTCAATCTCACAATAAATGGCAGCTTCATTGAGCAAGTAAATGAACTTGTGCACCTCGGACACAAAATCTTTAAGAATATTGGAAGTTCGTTACTGCGAGTCAGTATAGGAGCGAAGTTGAAACTAATGTGTTATGCTGTGTCCAGAAGGCGACCAGTTGTGGAGCTTTCATCGTAATAGAAATGTGTAGTAGGTTTTTCATGGGTTTTTTTTGGTAGTCCAAGACCCCCTCACGTCAGTTTTGGTTTGTTTGTTTTCTAGACTGGTAGCTGTGTTAGTACGCATCGTAGTAATGTAGGAGTGTTCGAGGTACAGTGGAGCCCAGATGGAAATAAAATAGCTCTGTGTCAAACGGATAAATTGGTGAGTACTCCAGGGTGGTAGTTCGGGTGGTAATGTGTATTTACAAGTCAGGTGACGGACAATCTATTCTGCTCTCGAATTTAATGACCTCATATTTCTTATAATTCCAGGTGTCTCATGAGTAATTCAAGACGACAATTATCTAATAGTAAAGACCTCCTGCTTAATATCTCATAATTAGATCCAATATCATTCTAATTGATTTACGCTAAAACTATAAGTAGCTACCAATGTATGCTATAACTAGGCTTGGTATAAGCGTTGATAAGCTTCGCTCAGTAAGCAAACACCTCGCCGACAGATCAGATAGAAGCTTCAGAACGAAGGGTTGATCGCATAGCGAGGTTCCACTATATACCATCTACGATGCGTTATGATCTAACATGCAATTATCTTTAGCAAGCTTGACGCCAACAAAATCTTGTGTTATCAAAACTTTTATGGCTACATAAGTACGATACGATGAGCCAGGGTTTACCCTGACGACGTGACGAACCCGGTTATACTTTCGTTAGCTTTGGAACTTTTATATACTACACTCTTTTAATCATATTTGCCATACTTCTCTGTTGCTAGGTAAAGATTCTGGATGCTAGAAAAATCTTATCTAATTCATCATGACTTCACGCCTTCAAGGACATCCAAAAGCACATGAAAAATTTCCAAAGTTAACTGATTAAATGGTCAAGTGGAGTTCAATATTTCCTAAAGGGAGTAGTAATAAAATCTGTTCTAGATGGTTCACTTTTGGGAAGTAGATGCCCGGTTGCTACTTACAGGGACAACAAGTTCACAAATTAGTAACTAAGCTCCACATACAGGCCAACTACACATATCTGTAATAAGGGCCTTTTAGATATTCTGGGACGCTTTCTGAAGGCTATAATTTTTTACTCCCAGGAGAGACATGTTGTAATGTTCTAAAGGACGAGAACAGTTTTAACCATATTTATATGAGAATTGTACATATCAAATGCGCTTAAGGAAGTGACAAAGAGAATGGCTGTATTAGCAGTCGATGCACAGTAAGAGCTCCCGCTAATGCCGCTTTTCTCTTCATCAGATTTTCTTGTATCGTCGATGAGAGTGTGTGCAGGTTTAAACAAACTATTTTCTTGAGGAATGTGCAATTGAGACTCTGTTAAAGACCGACTCTGAAAATCGATCGAAGGAATATGTCGATACCCCTTCCATGAACTGATGGGGTGACCGGAACTATCACATTTTGGCAGACAAGCCTGAAAAGTGTCATTGTTCACGTCTTGATGAAAACTCTTGTGTTTGTGTTTGAATCGTAAGTTGGAACAGCTTATTAATGAGGCACTGTATTTGGTATTTAAACGTAGGAAACAAATGCTAATCGGTTTTCATTTTACTATCGATTGAATAGATTACTTTATTTATTGTTTTAATTACAATACTGATTCATTATCAAGAGCTTTGGAGGAGTTACGAGTTCAAAAGTTTACACTGCCACAGCTTCGCAATTGCTCGATGAAAAATTTGCCGAGTTAGCCTCAC
Source organism: Alatinidae sp. Z8VKAUB7J3 (assembly GCA_010016025.2). Lineage (NCBI taxonomy): Eukaryota > Metazoa > Cnidaria > Cubozoa > Carybdeida > Alatinidae > Alatinidae sp. Z8VKAUB7J3. Next base: position 75,323,932 of record JAAAKM020073195.1, on the reverse strand, counting down.
TTTGACATTTATGAATAACTTTTGGAAAGGGTGTATTAAATATATGATATACTTCATACTTTTACTGTCATTACTTTGTTCTGTTAATGGGCTGCTTTATTTTATGAGGAGATTTCCTCTTTTAATCAGTAAAAAATTGACTTGCTTATGCTTTACACTGGCAATTCGTTGATCCACTGGGAATATTCATCATCCGGAGTATAAATGCCTTTACATGTTTTGCCCACCCTAGATATGTTGGTCCTAACTTAAGCTCTGCATACACTGGTGCTGCCTTTTGCTCACATTCTAAGCTTCTAAGAATAAAGCAATCACGAGGGGATTCATCAAAAAATGGGATGAGAAAACGTAAGGTTACCCCTACATGAGACAGATGGCGAGGCATCTATTAAGGAATTCCCATTGGTGATCTAAAATGAAGAATACTTACAATGTGCAAATACCCATCTCATGTTGTCTGCCTTGGCCATACCAACCATAAGCATCATACGACTGAAGATGTCTTTCATGAATGGCACAACACCAAACACTAGGAGGAAGCAGTGTGAGATTATACTATAAACTGTTATTGTACCGGCAAAAGTGAAGTTCTTTACACACAAACTAATACATATACTGAAAAAGGACTCCTATAGGCAGCAACATGAATTTGTAATTGTCATCTATATCTCAGTAGGCAGAGCTAACGCATGACGAGGCAGGAATGGATGGACAATTCTGGTCCATAAGTCCACAACACCTGACCATCAAGGAAAGGAAAGAAAGAAAGAAAGAAAGAAAGAAGGAAAGAAAGAAAGAAAAAAAAGAAGGAAAGAAAGAAAGAAAAAGAGAAGGAAAGAAAGAAAGAATGAAAGAAGGAAAAAAGAAAGAAACAAAGAAAGAAACAAAGAAACAAAGAAAGAAGGGAAGAAAGAAAGAAGGAATGAAAGAAAAAAGAAAGAAAGAAAAAAGAATGAAAGAAATTGTTCTGTAATTAGTAAACAAGACTTCACTACATTCTTAGCATATTGCTTTGGCTCCACCAAGGTAAATTCTCGATAAGAAATGTTATGCAAAGATGAAGTTGCTATTCATAACGTAATTCTGTATTCAAGAGCTGAAGATATATTGCAATGGCTCTTTTACTTCTATGTTTGATATAAATATTATTCGCTTTTCAGAATTGTAATGTACGCAGATAAAGTATATTACTATGCAAATTAATCTTCCTTGCAGTATTAGCTTTATCATGTTAATAAATTCATTTCCTTTAGGCTCGAAATCTGTGACTTTCAAAGGATTTGACTACGTTACTTGGAAATCGATCGGCCCAGGTGAAGCCACAGCTAACAGAGTACAACTCCGATTTAAGACCGCTGTGGAGTCTGGGATTCTGGTGATCATTGGTTCTCCTTACACGAAATACATTCTGGTAGAACTGTATGAGGGAAATGTCCTAGTTCATGCAAGACTTGACAACAGTAAGTCAGAAAGAAGTAACCTGTTAATTGTCATCAAAACGTATCAAAAAGGTGGTCAAGAATGACTGATTCGTGAAGTTACAAGCTATAAGTTATGGTGTGCTTTACGTTCGAAGATTCTTATACATATTCATTATAACATTTTCTTGGCCTATGCCTTTTATCAAAGATATGATCAGAGTTGCAAATCAATACGCTTGCTTTACAAATGTAAAGGAACACCGTAATAAAGGTTTTGACAAACATTGAACTTCGTTGTCTGTGAACTGTGAAAAGGAGCCATTGTCTGGGTTTTAGTACAAGAATCTATAAGGTAGAAACATTTTATGCCTTCAAACAACAGTATTTGATATTTTGATAAGAGGAGAGAAAAAAGGTAAAGAATAGAAAACAAGAATTGCATTGGTTACAGTACCTACCATTGTAAAGTATTACAGTTATCTTCGTACAGTTTGTGGTGTGCTTTTCTTATGTACCGGAAAATCTACGCCCTGTTTTCAATTGCTCCATTATTGACATCAAAAAGTCATCTATTTTCATAACATTTTTTCACATATGGATCGAAGTTGTCTCAACAGATAAGTCTACAGACTGCTAGAACTACTGTTTTTACTTTCCATCAACAATTCTTTTACAGTTAATGGAATCAACCTCTTTAACGGTGTAAAAATAACTTTGTTCTCTTCCAAAGATAATTAGCAACCGTACTTTAGTAGGCGTAGCAGCCCGCAGTTCGTATTTTAACGGAATGCCAAGTCGGTAGCATTAGACCTTAAAAACAGGATGAAGTCTTTATTGAAAGTTCATAGATCTGAACGGGGCAGGCAAGTAACACTAAGTAATGGTTCAGCTAAGAACTTGCAAAGTGAAATAACTTGCATAGCCAACATTTCTCTAGCCACCACATTAGCTCCCAATCATCCACCGGTGGACATCGACATCCACCTCAACGCGATTAGAGACCACACTCTCTGCGCCATGTGACGTGACCCAGGAAGGACTGACTTCCGGCCCGTCTGTCTATCCAAAGCCAATTGAAATTAGAGCGTATAATGTCAGTTGGTAGAGCGCGCGCCGGTTCAATCCCCGATGGTGACATAATTTCTATAGCTCTAGTATTCTATTCCAAACTAACATTTCAAATCCTCTCTTCTCGATGAAACATATATTTGAATGACAAAGTTCCTTAAAAACGGTCACCCAAGAGCAACTTATCTGCATCTATTATAAATGAAATAGAGTCAAATAAAAGTTGATGCTTTTTCCTTTTAACCTCAACAAAAATTAATATAGTTAATTCATGTCTTCATACAGGAGCTTCTACTTCTACTTCTACTTCTACTTCTAATTAATAAATATTCTGTTTTACAGAATGAAAAGGAGGAAGAAAATAACAGATTCGTTTGATGAAAGTGATTACTGGAGTCATGCTGGTGATAACGAATGCCCACTTCGGAAGAGTGTCAAATGCTTTGGGTCAGTATAAAACTATTAAAATGCATGTGTGTTTAGGCAGAGACTTCAACTCTGCTATTTCTTATCATAATGTTGCAATTTTTTTAAAAAGTATTAGGGAAGTAACTCCTTTCTAGTCATTTGAAACTGAACGTCCGAAATGAGTAATGATATAGATTTGAAAACACAATTCAAAAGACAACTCTTTTTATTCGAAAAGTTCTTCGCTGATTCTCGTCAGCTCATATACATCTATCATGTGACATACATGAAGGACTATTATATATCGAAGGAATAAAATAGAAAAAGAATTGCAACAAAATGCTGAACTGCACAGCTTAAGTTAATGGCGCTCCAAAACATTGATAGCTTAAAAACTCATTCTTTTTGTATACACAAACTATGCTTAAGGCGGTCAATGAAAAGGGATTTTAAAACTGCTAAATAAAACTTCGACCTTCCCTACCTCACCTGAAAAATGTTCATTACTGTAATTTTTCGCTCAGTCATTGTTGCCTATGAGATGGTCTTCTATCACCGATCTGGTGTACTCATTATATTATCAATGTTCATTGGCTGACAAGAATCGGCGAAAAGGTTCAAAGGTTCAAAATGAGCTATCTGCTGAATTGTGTTTTCGGGTTTTGAAATACCAATAAAAATATGAATTAAAGATGTGGAACGTGTCCGAGATCACGCTTAGAAAACATGCAAGCAACTTTTATGAAAATTCAGTTTTAAAAATGTATACTTTATATAGTACTAGGAAATAGACGTCAACACTAAAGATGTTGAACGTGTCCGAGATTGAGAGAAAAAAACTTATTTATTCATTATTGTTAACAATATTTGAACAAGGAGGCCCTCTCACCTCATCTCAGAGGCCCTGTGTGAAAAGCTACAAATTCAATAAAAAAGCAGATACTAAAACTCACTTATCCAATGAATATAAAAAGCCAGTAAGGTAAACTAATTGTTATGTTAAACCGAATTGAAAAACTATCTTTTCAACTCTAAGATATCCTAGGAATTCTTTGCTTCCTCGCCCAGGTTGTCCCAATCTTTCAAAATTCGGAAAGGGAATCTTTGCTGACCCCAATTACTTTTTACTAGTGGTAATCACTGATTATGTTTTGGCATAATATCACATGAATATAAAAATACAGAGGTCGTTCAAACATTTCAAACACATAAAGGCATCTGTGATTTTATTTGTTATAATCTTCCTTTGGTCCCCCGTGTAGCTGGCAGACAGAATTGATTTATCAGTAGATGCGTACGCTAGGTCATCTAGATCTACCAAGATAAGGGAGGCTTTCATAAACCTGCAGTAAACAACATGGTTACGTATGACAATCAATCCTCATGCAATGTTTACTGGAAGTTGCAAAATTTTGGTGACGCTCCACGTGAGAAGAAAACCACGAGCAACGAACTCTTTTCATGCAAAATAGATTAAACAACTTAACAGTAATGCTTTGTGATCGGAAATAGACTGTCTAGTGAGGTGAAGCCACGCCCTTACCATGCCATTGCACGAGTAGAATTAAGTTAGAGTTGGATCTGAGAGTTTCAGAGTTCAGATTTTGAGTATAGAATTAAGGGTATAGACAGTTGCTATCTGATCCGAGGGGCAAATCACTGCAAAAAGTGTACGTGACTTTTTTCTTCAGTGATTTTTCTTTGACTTTTTGACTTTTTTTCTGACTTTTTTACTTTTTTCCTGACTTTTTCTGACTTTCTGACTTTTTCCAGACTTTTTTACTTTTTTCCTGACTTTTTCCAGTTCTTTGCCCCTCGATCTGATCGAGTGTTTAGAGTTGTTATCGTTTTTCATAGGAGTTAAAATAGATATGGAGTACCGGAAACTTGGTCTGTTGTCTGAGTAAAGTTGACCCGCAGTTTCACATTCTTAATCACTTTCTTTCTTTCTTTTGCTTATTTAGGTCACCTACATCTACCGAGATAAAGGAAGCTTCCCTAAACATGCAGTAAGCAACAATCATCCCTCATGCAATGGCTACTGGCAGCTGCAAGACTATGGTGAACACTCCACGTGAGATGAACGGTGTAGAAAGAAAATCAAGAGCAACGAACTCTTTCCATGTAAAATACATTTTGTTTTTTTATAAGAAACCAGTCTATAAGAAACCTTAGACTCAGATTTGTGAAAATTTAAAGAATTCTTAAAAACTTTAGGCAGGCTGAACCTTTTAAGGCCATTTTTATATCCCTGACGCCTTTGAGAACTGCCTACTGTAAACATATTAAGATTTACCCATGGGTTTGACTGTGGCCCGCGCAGCTCCTGCCCCGCGGATGGATTCCTCCAATAGAGGTCAATAATAAACACGGAAACCGTTTCTTTTTTTCGCTTCTTCTTCATACAATCATTGTTCTCGAGGTTAGGAGGGTCAGTTGCGTACAGACGTGATCCAAGTCTATACAAGAGATATACCGAATATCCGATTTTCGTTGATTGCATATTCTGCTGATTCGGTGATTTAATATTACGCTGAATACCGAATATTCAGTGACCTTATATTTGGCTGATTCGGTGATTTAATATTCGGCTGAATACCGATATTTGGTCATTTAATGTTCGGCTGAATACCGAATATTCGATGATTTTATATTCCGCTGAATACCGAATATTCAGTGACCTTATATTTGGCTGATTCGGTGATTTAATATTCGGCTGAATACCGATATTTGGTTATTTAATGTTCGGCTGAATACCGAATATTCGGTGATTTTATATTCCGCTGAATACCGAATACCAAATAAATCTAAGTTGAAGTCCTTACTTATCAATAGTCTTTTATTGCTTATCATTAATAGGGTGCGTATACGTTTCGCAATCACCAATGATGTAGGCATCAAAATTTAACTAACATAGTGAAACTTGTACAGGGTAGTTACACATAAAAAGTGCCTTCCATATACTTGATTGTTTAATTGCATACTTATATGGGTGAAGATGGCAATAAATAGCTATACATTTCACAGGGTACATGGCCATACGACCTTAAAGACGTTTTATGTTCACCGCATAATACAACATGGGAGTGTACCGACATTTTAGCCAAGACACCAGAGATAAAAGATAGGCACCGCCACTTGTGTTGAGGGCTGCTGTGTTGTTTCGCATGGGTCATCATTCGTAAAATACAAATTTTGCATTACGTGCAATTTTACATTTAATTATTGTAGTTACAGCTTGATCAAAACAATTTATCCAAGAAAGGGTTACATTTTGGCCTGAAGCACTAAAAGACCCGGAAAACATTCGGTAGTCGGCTAAATTGTTCTACATGTTTGGCCGATTACCAAAAATTTGTTGTTATTCTGCTTCCTTTAAGGGTGACCAGGGTTGCCATAGAACTAATGAGTGGGAAATCTAGGACTATTTTTCAGCTTTTCCTTGATAATTGCGCCAATAATTCTAGGAACCTTCCTGGATTTTTCAAAAAGTGAGAGTAAGTTCAAAGACTTTCCAGGACGTTGTAAAAGAGTTACCAATATCAATTAAGACGAAACAATCACATCAAAGTCAAGACAAACAAAGTTTTAAACATGATTCAAGGTGCTGGTCTACAAGCTATTTTAGGAACGGCACATTCGGAGTCGTATGACCGAATTCCCAATGATTCGGGATGTTTTGAGGCTATTCCTGATCTTCCGTATTACTTTTCGAAGGGCTTTCCTCCAGGAACTATCTGATACAGCCTTGAAATCTATATGATGAAGATGCAAATGTGGTGAGGTGAGGTGAAATGTGGTGAGATCCAAGTAACACACATCCACCGGGTCACCCGGTTTCGGTTAGAGGAACGGCCTTCACATATGGAGGTTAGCTGCGAATATATTAAATGAGTAGTCCTGGGCAAAACCCCGGGTTGCCCTTCGGCTAGGCATAACACCCGGCAGCCGTCCTTTGGTGAAATATCCACTTGCATTTTGCAGAAGATGCTTCCAAGCACAAGGACGAAGGTGGTTGTTTCCCTATAGGTGTTGATGTTTGGCGAATAAACGATGCTACATGCTTCTTAATTCGATCAACCAGCCTCACAGTTGTGCGGCAAACATAGCCAGTCTAACACCGACATGAAAATGATATTGCTAAACTGCAGAGCTAGAGTTTGTGGAGGCACGCGATCTTGGTGGTTGATTTATTCACCAAACGTCAACTCCTAAAAGGAAACAACAACCTCGGCGTTTCAAAGAGCAAAAACAACGACAAAAGTAAACCAATCTTATAAAGAAGACACTGCGACAGCAGAGCCTTGAGCAAGCACCTGTTCACACATGCTCCAAAACTCTTTACCTTCCTATTATGCAAACAAAGAAAATAATGTCTTTAGTCCGATTCACCCGTAAGAGTGAAGGCTTAATCTGCCCCAAAAAGGTATTCGTACTCGAACATTGCAATTTTGAATGTTCTAAAAATGCACTATTAATGTAATCGTGATCATAAAGTCAATTTGTTAACAAACATCACGAAATAAAGAAAGTATCCAAATCACTGGTCTTACTGACACCCACTGGTCGACTGAAACAGAAAAACTTTTCCAATACAATGGCTTTTCGATATTCCATTCCGACCGTTCTGATTGAGCTTAAAAGACAATCGCTATTGAATCAGAATTGAAAAGAACACTAGAGAATTAGAAAATATATCACCACAGGGGATCGAACCAATGATCCACGATTTCATTGCTTGCGCTCTACTAATTGAGCTAAGTAACTTCAAAACTAGCTAACGACGTCTCATGATATTGTCATGGAAGAGTATTACTAAATTAACCATGTGATTCCTCTTCCTCTGATTACTAACCTTTGTCCTCTCACTAAAAACGAACGACTAACTACTACTCTAAATCTCGTCACTCCTTGATGCTTCTTAACAAATGAAATTCTTCTATGTTGTAATTAGCTTTGTGATTGGTCAATTCTATGTATATATGATGTAAGTAACTTTGTAAAGATACAGTGCCAAGGGGATGGTGTCTTATAATCAACAACACAAGATTTGTTGGATCCGGTTTACCTGACAGATTAGGTTCTGATGTTGATGGCGAAAATATGTACCGGCTCTTTCAGAAACTCCATTTTAAAGTCCACTACTTGAAAGATATTGACGAGGAGAGAATGCTTCGTGCAATTCAAGACTTGAGTTCATATGACCATTCAAACATGAGTTGTGTTTCCGTTGTAATCATGAGCCATGGTATGCAAGGTACAGTGTTCAGCTATAACAGCGAACCTCTGAAAATTTCCAGTCTTATTCAGCCATTAATTTCGCAAAGTGGGAATAAAACACTAAAAGGAAAACCTAAGTTATTTTTTATACAGGCATGCCGTGTTGCTGATACTGACCTTCAAAAGACAAATGACAAAACGGAGCCAAGTATTAGTACTGTAGAGGTACTATCTGATCCAGTTGAAAATACCGAGAAATTGAAGAGGACTCTTGAGAAAACAGAGGTATTGCTCAGGGATATTTCTGAGCCATTAGAGGCAGACATGGTGCTTGCATACTCAACTTTTCCAGCGTCACTCTCACTGCGAAATATTGAACAGGGATCTTGGTTCATCCAGTCAATTGTCGAGACATTCGATAAGTACTCAAATGAAGAAGATGTTGTGTCTATGCTGCTAAGAGTAAATCATTTGGTAGCATCAAGAGTATCATCAACAGGGCTGACTCAAATACCTGCGCCCGTAATTAGTTTACGAAAGAAACTGTTTTTAAGAACTTAAACTGAATACTGACACTATTTTTATAGTAAAATTCTATTTCATGCACCAATAGTTCTGATTGGAAGGAGAAGAAATAAGCTCACGACGCAGTGATATTGTATTATTTAGTACAGTTAGGGTAGAACGACATTATAGGTTCTTACATCAATTTTAACTTCAAATAATGCTGCAGGCAGTCACATAAGAGTATATTAACGTAACAGAAACCAACGACTGATGGTATGAGTGTTTATTTATTCTGAGGGGCCGTGCATTTATGACGTCCACATAAAGAGGTGCAGTAAGTACATTCGGTACCGTTCTCGATCACCAGAGCTTTTCTTAACAATTGTATTTCTTGACAATAAAGAAAGGGACCTAAAAGTTGACACTTTTTCTTGACGTTATAAATGTACCATCCCAGCTTTCTTTTTCCTCTTGCCTTTTTACATTTTCAATTTTTAATATTTCAATTCTTTACTACTTTTTATATTTTTTTATTTGTTCATCTGTTTGCGTATTTTCTTTCTTTATCTATTTCTGTCCCTCCTTCTCACTTCTGTCTTTTTCTTTTCATTCTTTCTTCTTTCTTTTCTGTCTCTCTCTTCTACTTATCTTCTCGGTTTTCTTGCATATCTACTAATAGCTTAAAGTTGGCATATCTATTTACAGTTGGCATATCTACTGATTTTTTGAAGTTAGTATATCCTTGGCATACTAAAAACTCACAGTTTGCAAAGCTGCTTAATATGCAATTCCAGTTGCTTCTCATTTAGAATAAAACTTACTTGTTTCGTTCTTGAATGGTGTGTTTGCTTCGGAAACGCGAACTTGAATTGCGAAATGGGTAACAGAGCCATTCTGCAGAGCAGAAAGTGATCGATTCCCAATGTAGTCGTTAAATTGCACGGTCAGAATTACTGCAACTCTTTGTAGCCTGCAAATTAGGGGGAAAATTATAATGATTTTACAGCAATACATAGCAGCAGTCACGGCGTAGCCGGGGGGGGGGCAGGGGAGGACACGGCCCCTTAGACAACCGTATTTGTGGGATAAAGCTGGGGCGCCAAAAACAAGCTCGGCTATTTGGTAAGGAATAGATGTAGTATCTGTTCTCATTGATGACAGATGCTCTCCGTAATCCGCGAGAGGCGGTCCTACTAGGCGGTTGAGCCTGCCTCATGGCTTGCTTCTCTGCCTGGTAGCACAAATTGAGGAGTGTCGCCCTTGGACGCCCCAGCTGCCCTTTATTTATTAGTTAGCCTGTTTGGTGGTTTTTCTGTTTATGTAGGGTAGTTTCAATGTCAGGCCCACTGCTCATCGGGGTCTTTGATTGAGAGACTGCCAAAAGCAAAAGCGCTTGGAAAAAATCTGCAATGCAGGAAAACAAAAATACCCAGAAATTTATAAGATAAGAAGGAACTCGTCATTCAGTTAAATGGAAGCCGCAACTTTTGAGAATCACAAAAATACTCGTCATAGTGTGTCTCCTCTTGGCATTTTTAAACGAATCCAATTATACCAATAGGGTCTATAGGGCGCCACACAGGATCTTGTCCCTACTGCGTAACGCGCCCCACGCCGCCGCTGCACAGGAGACAGTTGTGAACTAGTTATAAACAGCAACGCCCATCAAAAAATGCATATATGAACCATATTGAATACTTTTTGAACATAAGACGATATATTTAATAAGGAAGCTTTTGATGTATTATTACATCATCCTCAGGGTATAAGAAACTTGACAGTATATACATATGGCATGAGCCCATAGTTTCCAAACTTTGTTCCTCGCCTTTATGTTTTTAAATTTTTAGAATTGGTGGTTTCTTTTCGAATATAAACCCGTAGAACTCCTCCCCCTGTAAGCTCGAGAAAGGATTTTACTTAATGCGAAAGATCGTTTATCGCCATCAGGCATTTTAGTTTTATATATATCCTTTAGGTAAAGGATTGAAGAAGACAAAATGTCGAAACGTTACTGGTTTGGTTGTTATGACTATCCTATATAACATATTATCATTGGCGATAATAATAATGGTTGTAGTTTTAAAGATTTTTAACAATTAAAGGAGGCTACGATATCGAAACAACTTTTTGCCAAAATTTTACATATTTTACATATTATACATATTATTCGTATTTGAAATTACAAAGTCAAAGACAAAGTCAATTACAAAGTCAATTACAAAGTCAACGACAAAGTCAACGCCAAAGAGAGGTTCGTATAAGAAGGCCAGTTGTTGGCTTGATACAATCCATTCCTATATGTAAACGATGTCACTTATAGGGGATAAGGAGAGGTGTTCGATCTTATAATCCCCGTTATACTGAGTTAAAGATGTTTTTGGAATATAACTGGTGCCCACTTTTGTAATTTTTAACCTCTGTAGAGAGAAAGAAAGAAAAGGAACGACTATCCATAAGTCCGCAGAAGTCGAACGCCAGACAAAAACAGTTATCTAAAGACAAGGTGAGTTTCTATTTGAAAAAGCAGGTAAGAAATTTGCAGTAGAGTGGTGTTTCCCTAGATGCTAATAGTAATTCTATAAACGAAGCTTGTACTGCTAAAATGACGATGCTGGTATTCTACCAAAGGCGCAACAAAATGGTCCACTAATAAATAAGTTACAAGGAGCAGGTGACGTAACTTTATCTGCGGCCCGAGGATGAAGGATTACCGTGTTGCTCCCACCCTTCTACCTCTTCGCCCCATATTGTACGATCAGCAAGCAGACTACATTTCGTAACATGTACAGTTTTACACACGCAAACCAGGATTCGATGTCTTCACCAACATAGTCAGATACTAGAAAGTGCTCATTATAGCCAATAACTTTTGCTAATATTTTGAGAAGACGTTGCTACAGATGACGATGATATGACCGCCTGTCAGTGACAATGAGGTGATAGTGCCCTTTTGAAAGCTAAGGCTGCAGCTTCGCAGAGGTACCATAACGCATGAATGTATTTGAGGTAACTCAAAGACTCACCAAACGTGCTTTACGCTCAGTAGAGACGGACGTAGAGAAAGCCAGCACTGATTACACGACTGATATTATATAAATGTAAACTTTATAAAATTCACGTGTTAACTCTATTTTCTCTTCAATCAGAAATCCCTGGAAGAGATGCGGTGGAGAGAGTTAGAGCGATCCCGAGAAAGAGTAGCAAGACTACGATCTACGGAAACAAAAGAAAAATCCCGTTTGCAATTAGTGCCTACGTAATGGATATAGTGCATGTAATTGCAAAGGAATGCAACTAACACAGGAGATGTAAATAAAAAAGAACAAAATTCACTGTACGTTTTATATGTATCAAATAAATTGCAATGTGTATAAATTATGTGCAAAATGGGAAATATCCTATGGTTCAACGTTGTCACCGTCAGTAGTGTTTTATGTCGGGCATTTTATTATGATCCCCCATTCTATACTATGGAATAATCATCTCCATCCACACCTTCCTTGATAATTCCAAGCTCCCTTCAATTAAACACAGTAGAGTACGAGAGTACTTCAGGGGTCCACGAAAGTGATATATCTTTAAGTTTATTTTAATGGAGTCTGTTAGATGGTCAGCATGTCTAATTTCAAGCTCATCTATATATTCCTTGTTACTATATAGAGTTATGAAGTATGCGACTTAATACTAAAATGGCATAGGGATTTTGAACTATGTTACCTTTACTGAGGATGATGTGTTGATTAGATCGTAAGAATGATTAATTTCATATCTTGTGTCAAATACATTAAATATACTATAAATGCACATTCTTTTCAAAGCATCGTTATTACTATAAAATTTATATGTAAGGCTGGGGATCAGGGGGGAAGAGGGGGCCATGCACCCCAATATTTGCCAAATCTCAATTTTTGCGTGACCACTTTTTAGCTTTATCAAAATTGAAATTGGTTGTGACAGTTATTGCGTCACATTAACAGTAAGATATGCACATCAACACGAAACACCCCTTTTCACACAATGACCAATTGCACCTTAATTGAATCTTAAAAAATTATTTGAACCCAGCCTGCTTGACCCCCTCCCCCCATAATCCACCTTCCCTTCCCCCATAGCTGGTATTACGTAAGGGGTTATTTGAAACAGATAAAATTTTGAGTTTGTCTCCTTATTTATAATCGATTTTTGCCTAGTAAAGTCACCTATTTATACACGTAATTAATATAGCACATTCAGAAAGTTTCATCTTTGGAAAGAAACCAGTACTTTGCTCTACTGGACAGTAAGTCTAGTTATGGTAAGACAAACTAACAGGAAAATAAACCTCACAAAGTTAGACTTTGGGTTATTTGGTAAAAGTAGTATCATAGTCCTTAGTGGAATGATTGATGCCTTCATACTCTCGAGTGCCAAATAATCGTCCTCCCCCCTCGTTTAGAAATTTTTTGAAATTTATGACCCCCACCGCTCCTTATCAGGGTCCCCTGTTTATTAATTTCAAGGAATTTTCCCAGTACTCAAAATGTAAATGATGTCTGAAAACACTTGAATAAAGCCCCATGCAACTTTTGACCCTGAAACAGTTGCTAATTAGTCAATTAGTACGATTTTTGTCCCCATGTGTGTTATCCGTATTTCAAACATTCACAAAATTTACACTGAAGTTCAGACCCCCCGTTTATTCAGACCCCCCGGTTTATTCGACACTCCAAAGTAATCCTCTATTTAAGATTTCCCAGACGATTAACTTCCGCTATTCGATTCAAAACGTACGCAAAGTAGACAGATCTATAGAAGTAAAAGGCATCAGGAAAATCTTGTCGAGGACTAATGTTGTCGTGTGGCAAATTCCCTGAAGCTACCGCTAAAAATATTTCCTTCAGCTAGCTCAAGTGAAACAAATTTCCACGCAGCTTGAAGTGACATTTTTGTGCTAGCTGCGGTAGACACGTGCTTTGTTGTTTCTACGAGAAGAAAATATTGCCATGGCTATGTTCATGGACAAATTTGTACCTAAAGCTTAAAGGAATTTCACGTAACTGAAAAGAATTCCCCGGGGCCGGAGGGAAATTTCTCTCAGCATTATTAATACGGGCCCTGGTGGTAATCCTGTGATCTTCCCTTCCTATAAATTGTCTCAGGCTCTCGATACATTCGTCAGTTTCCTACCACATCAACATAAACTACACACGTATTCAAATACATCTCTAACGCTTAGGCCCAAGTCAAACGTCGCTCTTCTCACGCGCCGAACCTAATAGTTGAAATAGGCACATGAGGAGAGCGACATTTGATTTGATTAAGTTCGACAAAACGTATTAGGTGCAGCAGAATGTATTAGAAACGACTACTCCAGTCGAATTATGAGGCAGCGGAGCGACCCCTAATCAAACGTCGCTCTTCTCATGCGCCGAACCTAATACAATTAGGTTCGACGTTGGAGTGGCCTTTGAGCGACTCTGAATCAAACTTTGCTCCTAATTTGCCGCTCTTAATACAAAAATAGTTACGACGCCAAACGCCACCACAACAATAGCACATTGACGAGTGTACGACAGTGATGCAATACTGAGTAAAATTTCAACACCTTTAAAGTACTTCTCCAAGTTTCATGAGCATACCAGATCAACATTCCCACTTTCAATCTCCATAGTACAGTCACAACCCCGCTATCCTGAGTGGCATTCGAGTTTTGAATTGGAAAAGAAAGTGTCCTAGAGTAAAATCAAAATGTGCTAAGAGAGAAAGAAGTGTTTAACTTTAGTTTTGTTCTGAATGTGAGCAAAAGAGCGCTGCTTTGATTAGAAAACATTCCTCCAGAGTTTTCTGTTTCGTGATCAAATGATACCAGTGGGCAAGACCAGAATTTTCTTGTTAAATTTGTTGATTTATTCAAACCTCGTGTATCAAATAGGCCTACTGTTAGAAAATGGGCAGTTTGTATATTCCTATACAGCCACTTGATGGCTCATTACTTCGAAGCAAGGCTTATTTTTGAAAACAACTCAAATTTTTACCACAAATCGTGTCAACAAATGCAATGAAATTTTTGCTTTCCTGTGTCACGAGAGACATTCGATTTCAAACTCTCTCGAATTTGCCACAAAACTCTGTGAACGTCCTTCACGGTTGGCAACATTTTGTCCTCGTATGCCACGATAAACCCCTTTGCCCAACACTGGAGAGCCAATGACATTGTATATCGGAATGCCACATGTTCATCACCTTCAAACCACTGTGGATGAATTTCAGCATAATGGTTCTGGTTGGGTGCTTCAAAAGATCCTCCACCTTGAGCTAGGATTTGCAAGGATCACCCCCCTTCATGGCTCATCATACTTTCCATTACCTCTGCCACTTTTAAAGAAGCGTGCCATCTTAAACATTGTCAATGATGATGATAAGTGTTTTATGTGGTCCATCCTGGCAGCGCTTCACCCTTCACCAGATAGTGAACATGCCAACCGGCTCTACAATTATCGTCCTTATCAACATGAACTTAACATGAAAGGAGTTCAGTTTCCACTTCCTCTGAAGGATGTGCAAAAGTTTGAAGAGACAAACCCTTTGTTAAGTGTTAACGTATTTGGTTGGGAGAACAACGAAGTATATCCCTTATACGTTACCAATTAACGTCACTGTTCAAATCATATTAATCTACTTCTACTCGACAATGGTTATACAACCCACTACACCCTCATCAAGAGTATGTCACGTCTTCTCACCCCGCAACTCTCAAACCATAATGGTGCAAGATACTTTTGTCCTTACTGCCTACATGGATATCATGAAAATAGATGCCTTACAGAACATATACCCCTTTGCTCAATACATGGTCCACAGAAAGTCAGAATGCCTAAGGAGGAACGTGCTACGTTACAATACACAAAAATACAAAATCAACTCCAGTGCCCGTTTGTGGTGTATGCAGATTTTGAATGTCTTCTACCTCCAGTCGCAACATGTACCAACAATCCTGCCAGATCCTTTACCCAAGCAGTTCAACAACATGAAGCCTGTGGCTATAGTTATTATTTAGTCTCTAAAGGTGATCAACTTTATCAACCCCCTACCATCTACCGTGGTCATGATGCCGCCTTGCATTTCTTGGATACTTTAAGAAATCTGGATGGTGAGATCCGTCGCATCTTAAGGAATCCTAAGCCTGTCCAGATGACAGAAGACCACCTTAACTACAACACAGCGACCATCTGCCACATCTGTGGAGAGTCTTTAGAAGGTGATAAGGTTTTAGATCACTGCCATTTAACAGGAAAGTATAGTGGTGCCGCTCACAATGCTTGCAATCTAAACTTTAAAATGGATCCAATAACTCTCAAAATCCCTGTCTTATTTCACAACCTCCGTTCCTATGATGCGCATCTCATCCTTCGTGCTTACCTTCCTCGACATGGTAAAGCGACTGTGATAGCCAACAATATGGAAAAATATGTGTCTTTCCAGATAGACGGGCTTCGTTTCCTTGACTCTTTACAATTCATGCCAGCCTCATTGGACACACTTTCACAAAACCTGTCAAGAGACCAATGCCTTCATACTTTAAAGTGGAATGATGAAGATAACGTTGATCTTCTTCTCAGAAAAATTCCGCTTTGAAATTGCCTCTGAATTTGCATTCTAAAATTCCATAAAAAAATTCATAAAAAATTCCATTTTTTTAGTTTTGGTTTCTATTGAGCCAGGTCGCTCCTTACTACAGTTCGTTACCACGAACTGTTTGATTAAACCGTCCCTTTGTTAATATTTTTTCGCCTATTCATTTTTATGTGATTCTCTCAGCAGAGAAACTCCAATTAAAGACAAGTAGACAATTAAACGCAATTATGACCCGTCCTTGCCTCAGGGATGTTTCCAGTCAGGGGGTTTAAATTGGGGTTATGTAGGTCAGGAGAAACCGAGTAAAAACATTTTTCTTTATAGATATATATAAAATTAACGGATTGGTTTACAAAGCTGGGTTGGGAATAAAATAAATATAAAAAAGAGCTACAGTTTGAAGTTAATTTTAACTTTTTCGCTTTTATCCATGCCGTGCAAGAGTCCAAAATATATAAACACAAAAACGATCATAGAGGAATAAATTAAAACAATGTATAATTTTTTATCCGGCCAATCAATTTTAAAAGTTTTATGTTGTATTTATAGTATGTTCGATTGCGTCAAGTTTTTCATTTCTAGGCTCCAGACCTTTTTTTTGGAAAAGGCTACCACGTTTTATTTTCGAATTTTTTTTCAATTTTCTGGGAATTAAATCAGAAGAGACTGGCCAAATTTTAGATCCTTTTTCTAAGATCCCTTGAGCCGAACTTCATTTTACTGGTATTTTGGATTAGACAGCAAGATCTCTTTTGGCAGCATAAGAAATTTGACACTGCAATAGATTTGGGACTTTCACCTTAAAGTGGATGATACAAGGTAGTGAAAGTTTTTTCAGGTTGGCCAATTGTGTTGTTTTTTCAATAGCTTTGCAATTGGTATATCCCTCTAAAATTTCTCTAATTATGGCACTTGGTATTAAACCAAGTGACATATAGAAGTCGGCCCGGTTAATTCGCAAAAAATAGATAAAAATGAAGTATTTTTAACTTATCAGTGGGTGATTGGATCTTAATGAAATTTGATGTTTGGAATGATATTGTGTCTCAAAGCTCTTATTTTAAATCCCGACCGGATCTGATGACATTGGGGGGAGTTGGAGGGGGAAAACCTAAAGTCCCGGTTTTGCTACTTTAGGCACTTCCAGGTAAGCTAGGACGATGAAATTTGGCAAGCGTATCAGGGACCCGACCAGATTAAATTAGAAATAGTCGTTTTCCCGATTTGACCATCTGGGGGAGGGGGAGTGGGGGCCGGTTAATTCGGAAAAAATAGAAAAAATGAAGTATTTTTAACTTGTGAGCGGGTGATTGGATCTTAATGAAATTTGATGTTTGGAATGATATTGTGTCTCAGAGCTCTTATTTTAAATCCCGAGAATTTATTGAGTATTATTGAATGTTAGGCTAGGATAAGGTGTATAGTATTAAACTGTTTAGTTTCGTATTTGTTTTATATTTTTTGAATTATTATTCTTTTTTTTTACCAAGGGAGCAACTAAGAGAATTGTAAGTTCTTTTTTCATTTTATATCTTATACTTGTTTTTTTGGGCCCTTTGTATGCTAACAAAAAGTTCTGGTTTGGTTTAAATCAAAACCGAAAATTTGTCATTTTTAGCCTTTTATTTTTGAAAATTAGCTTTATGCTTCGAAAAAAAATATATAAAAAAAATAAATAAATAAAATAAATAAAAAAATCATGTTTGAAATATTTTGACATATTTTAACCGAAATTTGCAAATAAGGAAGGTTAAAAGTCATAAAGGTCGTGGAAAGTACTTGAATAAAATTCTTAATACTATTGTTATACGATAAGATAACGAACAGCAAAGAAAAGTTTAAAGAAAATGGAAACCCCTTATGAGGGTGTTTAAGAGAGAGGCTTTGAATAGATTGAGATGGAAGAGGAGCGTGCATAGCTGTGTTGGCCTCAGGCGGTTCTGTGCTACAGCGAGTTGTCAGTCATAGTAATCCTCGTAAGCCCTGAATAACGTAAAAATATAATGAATTATTGTTAATAAGAGGCATAAACTCTATAAATTACCTGGTGGGAACAAAACAGATAAAATGTTTTATGAGTATTTTAATTGTACTTTGAATAAATCTTTAACAAAAAACTAAAAAGGGGTAATATTAAGCTGGTTCGACCAACCAACTTAGTGAGTGGGGCTTAGTCTAAGTGGGGCAAAGAGAAGTAGGAGTATTAATTTATCTCCTGATCATGTCTTCGGATTTTAATCCAGCTGATCAATACTAGTCTTCTTCTTAGAAGAGGGATAGAACATTAATTGCAACTAGTAATAGAATATAGAGCCTTACGAATGCTAGTGATTAAACATTCGTATTTAGATAACCTGGAAGTATATAGTCTTTTGATTTAGGTCTACCCTCTCCCCTAAGTCATGTTTCAACACCCACTGTAGTGAAAATTTTTGGTCTCTGTATAATGGAAAACTATGTTAAGTAGAATCTTTTCTTTATACATAGTCGAAGTTTTTGCTCAATAACTCACAACACATTCCAGCTAAAACATTTTCTGTGAAGTAACTAACGGTTCTTTAACGTACATCAAGAAAAATATGTAAAAACTTAGCCGAGAGGAATCACCGGAATACATGTAAAACCAAACTTTCAGAGCTTGGAATTATACTTAATATTTGTTTATTAAGTTTTATATTATATCTTATATCATATATACCTAAAGCTGTTTATAGTTTGAATTCATATGCATTCGTTTTTTTTGCTATAAACAAAATATTTTTGGTCACCCATGCCGAATTCGGGCCGTGGGGCCTGCGCCGGGAATTCACCCTCTACGACGAAGTTTCGATCTGGAAACAGATCCTCATGCAAACGGGATAACGGTCATGACACCGGAAGAAATGGAAAACAGCATCGTGCGCTATGGCGATCTGAAGCCGTGCAAGACGGCCTTCATCGATGCCCATACGCCCGGTTCTGACCAGAAGGAAAATTTCACGATCATCGGTGGCGGGGTATCCGAAAGCCCCGATCAGCATGTCCACATCAAGGAGACCCCCGGTTTCAACATCGGCGCCGCGGGCCAACCGGCCAGGTGCCGGAACTCGTTGCACTCGCATCGCACCGCCGAGGTTTTCTTCGTCCTCAAGGGCCGCTGGCGGTTTTTCTGGGGGCGCTGGGGTAACGCCGGCGAGGTGGTGCTCGAAGAGGGGGACATCTTCAATATCCCGACCGGGATTTTCCGCGGATTCGAGAACATCGGCACCGACTACGGAATGATCATGGCGATCCTCGGCGGCGACGATGCCGGCGGGGGCGTCATTTGGGCGCCCCAGGTGATCGAGGACGCCGCCGACCACGGCCTGGTTCTGGGCGCAAACGGTAAGCTGTACGATACCAGGAAGGGCCAGTCGCTGCCTGACGGGGTCAAACCGATGCCGCTGCTGTCTGACAAGGAGTTGGAAGCGTTCCCCGAACCTCCGCCAGCGAACGTCCTCCCGAATCATGTGGCCCGCTATTGGGACTTGATGGCGCTGTCGGACCAGCAGCCGGCGCGGGTGATCGGACCCGACGCAATGCTCAAGGATCGGCCGGGCTTCGAGGTGGATTTCATCTCCCGCAATTCGATCTCCACCGAACCATACGAAAGCGACAGGCACGAAGTGCTGATGCCGGTGCGCGGCCAATGGCGTC
>JAAAKM020073195.1:75277671-75304006 GCA_010016025.2 Alatinidae sp. Z8VKAUB7J3 | reverse complement strand
ACACCTGCCTTGTTCCGATAGGCCTGTCGCGATCGCTCTCCCCGTCGATGAGCGGCGAAGCCGGTCTCTATCGGGTCCGCAACACCGATGATCCTGCTGGCGCAACCCACACGTTCAACTGAACCATACGGACAGGCCGATGACGAGAATACCGGTAACCCATGTCGGCTCCCTGCCGCGCACGCAAAAGGTCGTCGATTTCATTTTCGCCCGCGAGCGCGATGAAGCATACGACCGGACGGCATTCGATGCCGCCATGACGGAAGCTGTCGACGAGACCGTGCGTCGGCAGGTCGATGCCGGCGTCGACATTGTCTCGGATGGCGAGACATCCAAGATTTCCTACGCCACCTACGTCAAGGACCGCTACACCGGATTCTCCGGCGACAGCCCGCGCAACGCGCCGGCCGACCTGAAGCTGTTCCCGTCGTTCCTGAAACGGCTGGCCGACGATGGCGGAACGCCGCAAACTTTGGGTTGTTTAGATCGTACCGGAATCGAATTCGCATTGCAAAGCTCAACGGTCACTACTAAGAATGTATAATTATTATACAGACAAGTTAATCAAAGGCAATAAATACGGGGGTTATGCAAAAAATAATGGACAAAACTAAGAAAATAGGAAAAAAAAGCTAAAAAATGAGAATCTAAGCCAGTAAACTTTAGATAAGAAGAATTTACTGTAGATTTTTCGTCTATATAAGGAATAGGACATTTTTGACTCAGGAAATAATTAGTGAAAAAATAATCACAATAATCTATGACAATGAAGACTTCAAATTCTTCTAAAAAAAAAAGAATAGTTAGGAAGAAGACCTGAAAAATTTCAAAAATGATAGCAAAATCATGACACTAAATCTAAATATATAAAAAATGACTTATTTCTTCTTGGTGGCAAGGTTAGCTACTTCTCATTCAGCGCAATGTAACTCAGGCTGTCAATATTTTTTGCGAAATGTGCTGGTTGTCAGTGTGCCTGATGTTTGATTATTTTTTTTCTTTATTTGCCTATACACGCTTTGTATCGCGTTGTACGAGTCATTGAGACGTACCTAATTGGTTTGCTTTGCGCACCTGCGATTTCTTTACCGTTTTTTTTTTTTTTTTTTTTTTTTTTTTTTTTTTTTTTTTTTTTTTTTTTTTGTAGGCTCTATAAGGCGGATTTGCACTTAAAAGCAAAGCATATCTGCAAACCTCGGACGTCCATAGTACCAAGACCAATTTCAATCATTATTTAACGTTTGAATACCAAACTTTATTTGTTCTTTTTTTGCCATCGCAACTACAGCGCAGAATTGTTATGAACAATAAGTTACAAAAAAATATCTTACATTATGGGAAAATAAAGCGACCCTACACGTTGTTCAAATGGGCTGTTCCATGAAAGATAAATCAGGCCATGATACTCCGGCTGTGCGTGATATTTTTTATGTGTTATGTTATAGATAAGCTCTTCTGATAAACAAAATGTTGTAAATATAATAGAAGTAATAAAATAATAAAACAGATCGCAGAAATAAAATACAAAAAGACATTATGATAATTTAAAAGAGCTAAAAACTAAAGAATGACTTTCCAGATGTTGGGGTGGCGATGACGCAATTTTTAATACTACATTAACAAATAATAGTTTATGAGAGACCTTAAAAACTAACAAATAATAGTTTTGAGAGACCTTAAAAACTATAATTATACTTTAGGGGGTCGGGGTGATGATGAATTTCTTTTTGGAAAAGATAAGCCAAGTTTGGACTTTCTAGATTCTCCAGATCGTGATCTCTTCAATATTTTGTTCTACAACTTTTATTTCTCCATAATACGTCGATTTCGCGATTATCCGGAAGTGAACAACTCTAGGATTGGTACCAAAATTCCATTTTTTAGACTTTTGGTTACTATTGACCCGGGTCGCTCCTTACTACAGTTCGTTACCACGAACTGTTTGATAAAACCGGTTTCTCTGTCGGCATTTGGAGATAGTTAGCTTATTCTCAGCGAAGTGAACTACTGTGCAGGTATATTTTACTTAAAAATTTAATATATAGAGATTGTTAGTTTAGGTATTTAATATAATGGATTCTGGGCGGCCTGCTTTCCATAATTTTTTTTTTGTAGTTTCCATGATTTTGTTACTAAAGTATTATATTTTCATCATGTTCATTAGGATTAACCTAACTTCACTTCTTGGGCGTGGTCACTTTAACACGTAAGTACCGATGCTGCTATAGATGAATAAATGATTCGTTAAATGAATAAAGATTAAAACGGATAATCGAATGAAACTTAAAATTGACAGAAATTATCAAAAACACAAGTAGCGTTTCCGACCCCTATTAGCTTCTAGCGCTTTCTGAAGATACAAAGTAATATAGGGTCTCTTGTTAAGTAAAAACTAAAAGCGGATTAGGACATTCTTTATTGTGTATAAACGAAATATTCTTGTTTCTTATACATGAATTTCGTGTTCTCAATAAGGCGTTAGTTTTGCATAATCTTACGAACATAGGAAATATCAGTTGATTTTTGAATTGATTTTATAGTTATGTTTTGAGACTGGGAAGAAATCATTTTTATTCGTTTTTAGTTTGCTTTTATTCTTTTAGTTTATCGTTTTTTATTTTGCTCTTTGCCTCCATCAAAGTCTTTAATTAATTCGAAGGTTAGGTTGACGCGTCTTCTAGGCAAGTCTCTACGGTCTGATGTGGGACAAATTACAACACCAACTGTGTTCTAATAGATTTTCGAGTTGAAATGCTCAAAAGATTCTAAAGAACAACATAATAAAACCTCTCAAAAATCCTAAATCGGGAAATGCCTCAAGATCGCTCTTCAAGGGCCCAAAGGCACAAAAATAGAAGACTTAAAGATAAAAAATAAATGCTTTAGATTTTGAAAGTTCTTTTTCTGTGCATTTGCTTTTTTGTGCAATTACTTTATGCTTCTTTTTCAGCCAAAATATACTTCAATTTCAAATGCTTCAAATACTTCGTTTTTTGGGCATTCTTATTGGTAAAAACTTGTCTTTCAAACGCCACGTTAATTTGATTAAAATGAAGATATGCAAGAGTCTCGGTATTTTAAGGAAACTTAAACATATTTTCCCTGGATACACTTCGAAAATCCCTTTTCACTGCTTGCTCCAATCTTACGTTTCTTGTCGTCCATTAGTGTGGATGTCAACCTTTCCTTCATTGTTAAAACCACTTTCTAAGGTTTACAATAAAGCTAGAAACCTCATTAAGGAAACTTGACTCTAGTTTTTCCTTGTTTTAATTCTTAAATGTTACACGAATTAATTCATCTTTGTCTGTAGCTTAATAGCTCCTGACTTATATTTTAAAAAACTTCTTTTTTTTAAGTAAACGTTTGTTTTGTTAATTACAGGGAAAAGCTGTGGTTATTAGGGGGTATACTCAGAACTTATAACTTATTCAGCAATAGGTAGTAGCAGAGACACATAGATAAGCCCGATTTAAAGTTTTCCTTTACAGCGAAGAATATACAGGGCACATATAGGAGACCTTATTGCCACAAAGTAGTTTGAAATAGTTTATATTAAACTAAATGTTACTTTTATTTCGCTTACAAAACAAGAGATACTAAGGGTGAATTAAGAATAGATATGTAATGCGATAGTGCTGTCTAAGTAAAGAGTCATGTGGGCACAACATATTGCTTATTTACTTATTTATCTATTTTTAGTTTTTTAGAACATGGCTCCTCGTATAGAAGGAGTTGTCACAAAAACTTCAAGAAGGGCACATTTGATTTGAAATTGAGACGGTTAGTTCCCTTTTTTAATAGTCAGAAGTGACTGGAGGGCAACCAGCCCCTCTTCACATGCCCACCATTTCTCCGAATGCATCCAATCAAAATTTTGAAAGCCATTTTGTCCAGCTCAGTTGAAAGGTCTGGAAATAAATGTCTTTGAGGATGACAGCCTCCTGCCAAAGCCCTCAGGGCAAGGGTTGTAAGTTGTAACCTGGGGGTATATAAAGTTTTTATTAAAAGGGTGTTCGTATAAACTTCGGAGCTACCATATCAACTGTTTCAAATAGTAATTATTTTTTACTCTAATCTTAAATATGCCTCGTGAAACGCTTAGGATAAGTAATCTTGGTATTCTGGGACGAACAAGCAGCATATCACATTACACACACAGGCCTACGCCAGATCAAATATAATATCCCTTTGGTTTTAAAAATTCCTTAATTAGCATTGAAGTTAACATTTACATGCTGCCTGATTTCGTCATTAAACTAGTTTTCGATTTGGAGGTAAGATTAATGGACACCTATGAAGAAGCATTGCTGCAGTCAGGCCATCATTTTTTGATCAAGTTATGAAAATTTCTTCTCTCAAGATAGTAGGAAAATAACTGATTGTGTTTCATTGTCAAGCAGAAATAGAAACACCATTATTTCCATTAAAGTTTGTCTTCATGCAAACGGATGTTTCCGTTGATCCTATTGATTTGACATTTTTGGAGTTCTTAAGCTAGGAGCTACTTTCTGTATTTCCTAAACTGGTTTTGAATGTTAAGGCCTTCAGAAGTCACTTAATGTAGTTTTTCAAGGAGATAGTAGGTATCCTACATCCAAGAATAGTTGGATATGAAGGTACATAGTTATATGAAGATCGAAAACAGCACCCACGACAAGGTGGCGCGTTCGACCGGCTGTTTGCGGAAGACGATCCATTTTTGCGCCGCCATCGCGGACGCCACGACGATGGCGAGAATGTATGGGAACTGGAATTGATGCAGTGGGAACGAAAACCAGTCGAAATGCTGGGCAAGAAAGGCAAGTGCCGCTAACCCGAGCGCAGTGGTGGCGAATGGAAACCGGGAGGGTGCGCTCGGCGTGTGCCACAGCAACGCCAGCAGGGCGTAGGCGAAGAGCACGGCCGTGCCGTTGCCGAGGAAATAGAGGAAGGTCCAGAGATCGGGCGGCAGCGCCAGCTCGATGCTGGCCTTGATTGCATGCCCAAGCAGGTTGGCGGCCAGGAAAAATCCGCTGAGTCCGACCAGGTTGACCGCGCTCGATGCGGGCGCGAAGGCAAAAATCCCGGCAGCAATGACCAGAATGACAAACCCGTGCAGTGCGTTCAGCCAGAATGCAGCCGGCAGGTCGAGCCAGCTTCTTCCCGGGCGGGGTTCGACCGGGATGCGCCGTCCGTCGATGGTCTCGAATACCGAGGGTCCGGTCATGAATAGCCAGATCGCACGCTTTTCGGCATCGACGCCTGTCCATTCCCGATGTGAAGACGTCTGGGAGCGATCCGATTTCCCGGACAGCTCCGACAGCTGATGGGTCATCGAGCTGTCCTGCGAGGCAAACGAAATGACGATGTCGCCTTTCCTCAGGCCGGCGTTTGCGGCCGGTCCGGTCGACTCGATGTCTTCGACGAGGATTCCGGCTTGTGAACCGTTCGGACCGAAATTCGCGCCAAGATACGGCGCATCGAGCAGGCTGCCCGCAGCGTATGCAAAGCCGGCTATCCAAAGCGCCAGACAAATGAATATGGCCGGTACTGCCGGCGGACGCATATCCCAACTCGCCACAATCAATCTTGTGAGAGCCGACCGTAGCATGCCGCCGGAATGGCCGGAATAGGCCGGTGTACTAGTACAGTCGAGCGATACCCCCACGCTCCGGAACTTGCGAAACTGGCGGTTGAACGGGCCGTGCAGCACCGGTGCTCGTCTGCAACACCCATGAGCACCGGACGGGGGTGGAGCATTTATGCTGAGCAGGAATCCCAGTGCGCCGGAAGTGTATCCGTCACTAAAGGCGGCTTTGGCCGGCTGCTAGGCCGGATTGGTAGCGGTGGCAGTGTTCAGTGCGTTGATGAACGTGCTGATGCTGACCGGCCCGTTCTTCATGCTGCAGATCTATGACCGTGTGCTGACCAGCCGCAGTGTTCCGACGCTCGCGGCGCTCGCTCTGATTGCCGTAGTGCTCTACCTCTTTTTCGGTGTTTTCGACTGGTTGCGCGCTCGGTTGCTCGGAAGGGTCTCGCAGGTTTCCATAAACATGTAATCAACTTGCACTATTTTTTATGATGTAGTAATCACAGCATTCAATCAACGCCATTTCTGATCGATGCACGATTGCAAAAGAAATTTCGGCGCTTCACTGAATTGATATGATGATGGCTATCATCAATTGAAACAGACTTGGTCATGCTCATTTTGATGATATCGATTATAAGAGTAGATAAACAGGTAAAAGAGACAATGGTTGGAAGAATGTGAAGTTAGGCCTAGAACTAAGGTTAGAATAAAAAGAGACATGGTAATGAGAATCACATAAGAACGAGATCGAGACGTTTGGCGGCCTCAAATTGGGAGGACAGAGTTTATAAGAAATCTTTTAAGGAGGAAGGAACTTCAAGCGAGGGGATGCAGAGTTAAGCTCTAAACACTGGGGCGGAGGTGAAGCTGAAATGAATTATCAGTAGGTTAATAACAGTGGACAAACAAACAAGACCTGCAATACCGACATCCTTTCTGATAGAGGAAGGACGCAGGCAATGGAACTGGAAAAAAGAAACAGGTAATTTAGTGGCCCGTCAGTATTGATGTAACAACAAATTTCCCGCTAATTGTCAAGGTCGTATCAAGGGGGTAAGCACTAACCCCTCTGAAATGTTTGTCCGACTCGTAAAAACGTATAAAAAATGCATATACACACTTTTTGATGCGTTTCTTTAAAGTTTTTTGTGTAACCTCCCCTTCCCAAAAAACAAACAATCCTGGATGCGGCCCTGGCCCCTTCCCTGTAAAATTCTGACCCAGCCTCTGTTCATCTCTGTTTAACGTTTGGATTTAAAAAAAAGTAAGTATTTATTAGTGTAGAAGGTTTCCTTAGTCTTTTTTTAAAAGTTGTTTCCACTTTTTGAACTTGGAAAAACGGGCGTATTTGATGCTTTTTAAAATGCCTTTTTGATACGCAAAAATATTTTGGCAACTCAGGCAAAATGTAACTGAGGCAAGATCTTAAAATGGTTGAAAGGTTTCAAGATAGCATGAGTTTGGATTAATATTCCTTTATTATTACTCTCAGTCTATCTTAAAAAAAAAAAATTATTTTAACACTGTTTAAGAGTCAAGCGTCTGGCTTTGATTACAAAAGCTGTTGCACTTTTTGACAGCATATAAGCCGACCAACTTCGTTATTGTCATTTGATAAGATTTAATACCCATCTGTTTCCTCTATATTATTTTTTGTTTTGGCTGAGGACTCAGCTTCGGCATTGTCCCGAGTGGATCGTTCGGTGTCAAAACAAAGGTTTCCGGACCGACTCCAGATAATTATTAATGACAGGTCCCGTCGTTTGTTATGATGTAATAGATTTTCCTTTCAAAAACTTGGCAGAAAGGAGTGTCGTTCTGACAGTTATTTTCTGCATGATTGGGGAGAAAAAGTGGGGTAGTTTACGGATGGCGTGGTCATTTAGATTCCTATTTTGGTGAAAAGTATACCACAGTAAGTCCACGTCAAAGCTGGAGATGGTTCATCTGACAAGCATGTAGAAATATAGTTTGGCTGCCAAATCCGAAAACCCATCAGCAGCAGTGACAACCTTAAGGGTTATTGTTTATAGGGAAAGGTGCATGTGCGTGGATGGTCGCATATACTTTGCCTGGGTAGAAAGCGAGTCTAGAAAAACATTCAAAATGGGAGCGGGCTGAAAAAGCTCTTATCCAGATGCATCACATTTTATTCCCCAGAACATATTTCCCTTTTTGTATATTATTCGCTATTAAGAGGGGCAAATGCCCTGTTTGTTCTTCCTTGTTGACACTCATGTGTAAGTGTCAACGATCGTGTTAAAAATTGGGGGGGCTACAAATGTGTCTTTATAGCGGTTATTTTAATTGCACTTATTTCAAAATTCATGGAGTCTATACCCCAGTTCCTTCCTCTGATTATAATTATGAACTTACAATGCTTAGAACAGAGCGAAAACAAAATTTGACATTGAAGCCGGTCTATCCCTACCTGAAATTGATTGCGCAATACAACTTCAGTAGACTAAGCAAAATAAATTAATTTAAGCGAAAAAGTAATTCTGGAACTGAAATTTTGCTTCGTTTGTTTAGTAAATTCGGAGCACCGATAACTATTGTAATAATGTTGTACTAGTTCTGAGGACTGTCCATTTTACTGCGCAAATCCGTCAAATATCCCGATATCGATGAAGGGATTACCTCCCATGTAGGATATTTTATCCACTGTAATTTCTCTTTGTTTTAGGTTCAATTCCTTCAATCATTTTAGTTACTGCTTGTTTTGATTTTTAATTCTTATTTGAATTAATTTCAAATCTATACTTCAATATCACTCTTTATTTCCCCATGAAAACTCTCTTTTCATTTATTGTCTGTTTGTTTTGGTTCAAACCAACTTCTTTTAAACCGAGTGTCATGGATCTGGTACTCATTCAGTGTCTACTCTAAGTGTATATGTTTTCAAGAGGGTAGCCGACAGGGCTGCTACTTCACTTCGTAGAAGTAGCCACCTTACCGGCGAAAAAGAACTAGAAGACGAAAAAAAAAAGTATTGTCTTCATATTTTTTCGTGCATGTGCCGCTAAACTGATAGAAATGCGCACCAAATAAAGGTGCAAAAAGTGAAACAATTTTGTCAAATTTATCTTTTTTAGAAAAATTACTTACTTTAACGGAACATACCAAAAAAGTACTACTTTCTTTAAATGCACTCACAAGCCACTATTTTGATTTTTAAAAAAAAGTACTACAAGCACTGCAAGCGTAAGCTTATGGCAATCTAGGCAGACCGAGTAGCCTAAGAGGAGTGGGGCGGAGGTGGTTCCGAACAGGGTGGACGATTCCACCATGCCGTGGACGCCGAGCGAGGCGAGGATCCCCATCGGGAGTGCGGACAATTCCGGGTTTGGCGAACCATAGAGCTCGTGCTTGACCTCATTGCTGCGAACCGCGATCCGAAAAAGGCAGACGACAAAAAAGACGGTGCCGAAATACCCGCACTCAACCAATACTTGAAGGTAAAGGTTGTGACAATTGGCCGAGCTTTTTCCCCAGTGCAGCCATCCGATACCGATGAAGGGGCTGGGGGCCTTCTCGAATTTCTTGTAGGCAAAGTTCCACATCCCTTCGCGGGTGTTTTCTTTGGTGCCGCCGCTGGTGATGCGTTCGAGTCCGGGGATTTTTGACACGACGTCGATTCCGGAAGCGATAGCGATAATCTGCACCAGCCCGATGGGTATGGCGCAGGCGAGGACGATGGATGCAGCGCGCTTCTTAAGAAACGGCTTGGTGGCGATAAATGTACCAACAATCGCCATCAGTGTTGCCCCGCGGCTACCGGTTCCCAAAATCACCACCAAAAGCAGGAGGGCGCTCGTGAAGGCGAACAGGCGCCATTTCCATCCGCGTTGCCAGAGTCCCAAAAAGAACGAAAGAATAAACATGGGGGCAGCCGCAGCCCCGATGGTGTTGGCGTTCATGCCGGCGACGGCAAGACGGTTGCTCACCACGCCCTGGTTGGGGTTTTGGAGAAAGGTCCCAAAGAGGAAGAACCCCGATACCGCTCCGGTAATACAGAGAAGTTTGATGCCTTTGGAGAGTTCGACGTCGTTTTTCGTGGTGTAGGCCATGTAGACACCGCCGAGGGCGGCCATCAAATACATCCCTTTGTTGATCAGCCCCCAGAGTGGGTCGTTACTCCACAATGCGGCGATCGTGAAGACGACGCTGAAGGCGACAAAGGACTTGGTCATCCCCCGCAAGGACTCCGCCCGGTAAACAAAGATTCCGAAGCCCGCCATGAGAATCGTTAGTCCCAAGCGCGCAAACTTGATGCCGTTGCCGGCATCGGCGCTGACGGACAGCGGTGCGATGACCATAAACACCGCCGCCATCAGGTAGATTTTATTCGGACGATCCCACGGGCTAGATTTCGTGGGAATTGAAATACGAAATATCGTAGCAATCGTTGAGTTCTTGGGGTTCCGGAAAATCGGAGTTCGTAGATGAGTCGGTTGCGGACGACCTGAATGGTGCGGCGGAGTTGAGCCTCTGGCGTGAGGGAGGCTGAGCCAGAGAAGTGGCGTACCCAGCATGTCTTGTCGTATCCAATCTCGTATCCCGCCCGATGGATGCGGGCACAAAGATCGTAGTCTTCGTAGTAGCTGCCGAAGACCGCATCTAAATAGGCGATAGAATTTAGGATTTCGATTAAACATTCTTCTTTTTGAAAAAGGAAAAAGAGTACGAGAGATATCGGTCCCCTCGGCACTCGCAAATTAATCGAATGACGTGTCATCGGAGCTAAGATATGACCCGCATTCAATGTAGCTTATTGCAATCGATTGGAATTAATTTTCAAAGACAATGTTTTTCATTGGGTTTCAGTGGTGAAAATCAACTGCAATTGTTTGCAATAAGCTATATTGAATGTGTGGATGATTTCTCACTATTGTAACATTAATTTGATATCAAGCAGTTCGTGGTAGCGAATTGTAAGTAAGGAGCGACGCGGCTCAATAGCAGAAACTATAAAAGCACACTTTTGATAACAGTATCTACATCAAAAGAATCTAACTCTTAGATTGAATACTGATTGAACAAACTTGCATGGTTCCGGTTCAAACACGGCGCAACGTGACTATACTCTTTACTTAAAAAAATGGTAAAGGGATTAAAAGGGACAGTGGCTTAAAGAGGTCACAAGTCCACTTTGGTCGTCTAATATTACAGGTCATGGATCTCTGCGTGATTCTGGTTCAAATAAAATGCAAAATGCTAACCTTTCTGCCGAAGACTTGGGGAAGAGAATATTTTAGGAGAGTCGCACGTCCACTTGTGGAATAACTAACGTGATACCCTTCAGACGAGGTACAATATGCCTACCTTTTTGCTAAAAAGTGGACGAGGACGGGATCCAAACAGAGGATATCCCTAAAATTCAGCCGGCAACCCAACAAAATCCAGATCCCAAAAAAAGTGGGCCGGGTTCCTAAATTCCCGAGAAATTCATACCATCAGGGATGTCATCAGGCCCCTCAGAAATAAGAGCTTTCCCCCGTTAACACCGTGGAAATCAATAACTCTTTAGGTGCTACACTTGCATTAAGAGATTGGTAAAAGCGAAAAAATTTACGGAGGGGGATCATGATCTCAAAAACATTCCTTGCCGGACTAACCACGGTCGGCATTTCGATATTTCTGATCATGTCTGGTTTCGCTCCTGAAAAAAGTGCTGCAAAATCTGGTGTGTCAAAGCTAAGCACTTTGACAGCGGCACGGGTCCAAAGTGCCCCAAGAGCATTCACGAATTCAAACTTGTCCGTCCGAAATACGCTTCCAACGAGGCTCCTAAATAATCAGGTATTGGATAAAGTTTTTGAATCAGAGAAAGGCCAGAAAGAAGGTCGTGCTTCCGATATCGGTTACCCAACATTTCTAAGTCCACATGCCAATCCTATCGTTCTAAACGGAAATTGGGTATTCGTGGCCAACACCCCTGCAGATACCGTTGATGTTATTCATCAAGAAACCCAAATGATCGAACATCGAATCAAGGTAGGGATCTTAATGCTTTATAAACTTTATGTGGAATGCAAAATAAAAATAGTATCTAAGTTTGTTATTCAGAATGTTGCATAATATGTTTTGTCGCTAAATAAGTTAAATCGTAAGGCCAAAGTTATAAATAAATGTGTGAGGAACTGCAACAACAACAATAACAAGAAAAATACGTTTTACATCATTGATAAATATCAGCGGACCGAGTTTCGCTTGGCAAAGCAAATTTTATACATTAAAATGTTGTTTGGCATAATCTCCTTTTAATACCAGATGGTAAAGCTGGTAAAAATATTTCGACCCAGATATCAAAGGCTTGGCGAGTCTTTATCAGTCTGAAAAAGGCGCTATGGGCCAGACGTGAGATCTTGACAAAAAACCAAGGTCCAAGTCTACATAGCATCCTTGAGAGTTTTACTACTGTACGCCTGCAAGACATAGCCGCTCAAGGCTGAAGATGCTCTGGACGCGTTTGTTCACCGCTGCCTTCGCTATATGTTTCAAATCCACAGAGGGTGTAGAGTTTCCATATGGCGAAGTAAAAGGCCGCTATGGCCAGTCTGAAGAGCTATCCTTCACTATCAAAAGACGCCACCTAAAACTCATTGGCCACACCATCTGTCGCCCCAAAGTTAGGATATGTCGAGACGCCTCATCTGCGAGCCAGCACCATCCTGGAGACGATATTGGGGAGAACAGATAAAAAGTCTTTATACAAATTCAAAGAGGACTGTGAACTCTCAGCAGGCTTCCGGAGGCGTGACAGGACATGGGACAGAGACTACATTTGACAGATTTAAGTGGTTGTCGGAAGCAATTCCAAAGTTCATTGGTGCCGGGCAGGAAACTTCTCCATCTAGTTCCCGCCATAAGTAAATTAAGTATTCCACCCTTCCGAAGAAAATTCCCTCCGAAAAATTTCTTACGGACAGTTCCAGGTGAAAAAATTTTCTTACTGCACTTTCATTGGAATTTTTTTTTTTAATCATGCCGGAAAGTCCCTTTTCCATGGAAAGGTTTTCCCGCAAATATCCCGCCCCCTAGTAGAAAGTTGCTCCCGCAGAAAAATTATCTCTAGACAATTTGCCCCTTGGATAACTCCTCCGCGGTGTATTCTTTCCGTGAAAAATCCCACCCCCCCGGGAAGATACCCTAGATATCTTTAACCTGGTAAAAAATTTCCCCAGGATAATTCTCCTTAACATCTCCACATGTAAAATTGAATCGACAAAGGGAAACTAAGACTAACAAACATTAGAAAACACGCTAAGAATGTGTTTTTATGCATTTTTATTAAGCTCTTATGAGTTAGACAAACATTGGGAGAAGGAGGTGGTGATTTAAATCACCTAACCCCCCTCTCCTGCAGTCATGGTCTCTGCTTCCAAGTTTAAACACCAAATCTATACACATCAGCACGCTTTTCATCTATATTTTCTTCTTTTCTCCTCTCTTCAGGTGGGGTGCGCAATTTTGAGCCTCCGTTTCCATGGTTGTCTAATGAAATACTTGCTACTGCAAGGTCTATAAGTAAACACCGTTTTTCTGACATAAATATGCAATAATTGGTCAGCCTTTTGTGAGTTTTTTCATTTATATGCAGTTGATTTAAAGCAGAAGAAATTTCCTTTGCAGCTTTGATGACGTCGGCCTTTTTTAGATGTCTGTTACCTTCCAGCACTCTTGTTATGGGCCATATGCCACTATTGGTGGTATCAATACTCTCCTCCAGACAATCATATACCAAATGTTTGTTTAGTTGAGAATTTGCTGTGGTTATTGTTGTTAATCCCCTTAATTGAATAATATTTTCATGCTTTAAGCTTACAATGAATGGCAATTCCTTTTCTAGGACTTCTTTATCTGTAGTTTCTTTGGATACAAATATAAATATGTTTACAGTGCTTGTATCAAGATGTGCCTTATAAACTTCATAAAAATCATTTCTCCACTGAAATACTGGATCAAGTGGCTCTTTGTGAATTGCACATACCTTATTCTTACGAATCTCTTCAACGATTTCTGGAAATGACAACCGTGATGAAGTCGCTTCTTCTACGCACTTCTTGACCAAGCTGACCAGAAATTCCGCTTCCGCATCGTTAGAAATGCTGCCCATCAATTGTCTAGAGTTGTCGAGATTGACATACCCACTTTCTTTGTAATCAAGTGTTAATTCTTCTAACGTTTTTCCTGAAGCTAGTTCTAATAGAAGCATTCCAAATGAGTAAACATCTGAGCTTAAATCATATCCTTCATCTTCTGTCATTTCAGGAGCACTGCGTGGATGATTATCAAACTTTTCTTTAACCTTCTCTGAAAATTCGATTGTCATTCGGAAATCACATATCACGGCAGTACCGTCTTGTTTCACTAAAACATTGCTGGAACACAAATTCCTATGCAGTAGCTCCTTTGAATGAAGGTACTCCATACCTTCAGCTATATCCCTAGCTATAAAGATTCGATCCATAAATTTGAAAGGCCTTTTTATTCTTTGTGCTAGTGATCCTTCAGAACAGTACTCAAGGACTAACTGTTCTCCCCTTATCGATTCTATATCTTTGATGCCACTTGCCACCCCAAGTAAACGCACGATATTCTTATGTTTCAGTTTTTTCAGTTGCAAGAATTCTCCATGAAAAGCTTTGTTATTATAACCACAGAAATCTTTTAAGGCCACCCATGTTTTTTCGTACCTTGCTTTTGAGATATTAGCATGCGTCCCATCACTTATTTTCTGGACATCCTCAAAACTTTTAGATGGCAAGACTATCTTACTTAAGTTTTGCTGGATTTTCATAAGAGGTTTATCAGATCAAAAATTGATTATGGACTGATAGTATACATCAATTGTAGTAAAACCACCATAGCAAAGCTAGAGACCCTTCAAAATATACATCTTAGAACTGCTTTAGAACTTCACCACCACTCAGAGAGAGCTAAAGTTCGCCAACTAGCTGGATTTTTCTTCGATAGTTAAACAGATCCAAATGGTCTCAGTAAGGTATTTTACAAGGTATTAGGCAGATGGATCAGTCCGCCAACTGTACCTGTTAACATTCGGGAAAATAAGTATTCAATCTTTATGGAGACTTGGGGCATGGGATACATTTATTCCCAAATGCCCAACCTGGCAAAATGGCAATTTTTCTTTCCCTTGTCTGCCATATCCTCCAGTATGGAGGGTAACTTCTGTTAATTTAAGCTTCCGACTCATTGTGGAAAAGAATCAAAATATCCCTCCAGCAATAACTCAAGTGGAAATCCAAAAGATCTAGAGTGACGAAGATCCATGAGTTCCTGGAAATTTACACAGATGGCTCCGTACAAGCAGGTAAAGCAGCTGCTGCTGCAGTGATTCCCCAGCTCCATATTTTGAAACGGCTCCCCGACGGTTCCTTCATCTTCACGGCTGGAATAGCTGCAATATTCGAGGCTCTGAAGGTGTTCCACGCAAATACTCCACCCAGGAAATAGGCAGTTGTATTCTCAGACTCCTAATCATCTCTAAAAATTATTAAGAAAATCCATTTTGGAGTTACTGACAGAGATGTCCATCGGTTGCGAGAATTGATAATAGCCCTTACCAAGGAGGGAGGGAGGTTAGAACTAGCTTTCCAATACGTCCCTAGCCACCAGGGAACACGTTTTAATGGAGAGGTTGACAAACTGGCAAAGTAAGCAATCCAGAGGTCTTCTGAAATCGTCCGTAACTTTGTGCCTATCACCCTTACTGATACACTGAGACGCAGATATTGAAAATTGCTTCGCTATAGACCGTTGAAGCTCATGTTTAAGGACCGCAGGGATAACTTGGCGTTTCTGAGGATTAAGAGCCAAGCAATGATTCTAAGGAGAAATGGACACTTATGAAAAAATGCCTAAGCCCCTTCTGTTGCCAATGCGCATCAACAGTCAAGACTATTCACCATTGCCTGTTTGAATGCCCGAAGTTGGCAGCAATCTTAAAAGAACCACCAAAAAATTTGGATTTTAGGAAGATATTAAGCTGTTGCTAGAAGCAGACCTCCCAACCCAGGAAGAGAGACGGATGTTCAAGAGGATCATTGACTTCTTCCGATTTCTTGATATTTTATAAAAGATTTCCTTAAAATGGTAAGAAAAAGGGTCGATAAGCAGAAGAAGGGGAGGGTCCTGGCGCAAAAGACGCACAAAATTTACATTTTGAGGAAGCGAAGAATTGGCTTCTGATATAAACAACGATGCCAGACGACAAAAAAGATTGACTGAGCGAGCCGTTTAACCTCCAGGGGTGAAAATAAATCCACGCTTGAATTGAAAAACGACTTGCCCTATGGCATAACTTAGGATTATTCGTGACCGAAAATACAAGCGTTCGCGATCGATGCCAACTGAGCGTTCGCGATCGAGATGAAATTCGGATACATAGACTTTCCGGTCTAACCCGAAATTCAATATCTCCTGTAGGTCCTGGACCCCTTTATCTCCCCTAAGCTGGATTTTTTTCACAATTGGGACACACCGTCAGCCTTCTCATTATTTGTCTCCGTTCTTGATTTTGTTTTGAAGCCGTATTCTTGTAGGCACAGGGCTCACTGTTCCGGTCGTTGGTTACCTGGTTTCATTATATTTAGGCATCTTAATGTAAGTAAAAGTAAGTAAGTAAGACGGCACTAGACCCTTATGGTCCAAACTGGCGTTGCTGATCTCCGTTTCATGGCCCTTCAGCCAGGAAGCGCAATGGGAGACTGAGGGCCAACCATCCTGTGCTTTCACACACCCTTCCTGCTTACCTTCCCCACATTTCTCTAGGTGCCCATTTAGAGCTGGGTCGATTCTGGCTGAGCTTACAGAGTCATGCCACTGACCCCCGTCCCACACTAAATAACTGGTCACAACTGGGATTGAACCCGTGTCCCTTGGACAAAGAATTCCCACACCAGCGCGCCAACCACTCAGCCAGGACGGCTAGCCATCTTAATGGGTTTTGATCCGTTATGATCTTAAATATCCGTTTATACGCATAATAGTCAAGTTTTTTGATCGTATATACTATTTTAAAACATTTTTTTTTCAAATGTACTATAATTTTATTCTGCTTTCGATAATTTTCTGCATGTAAATATGATTGGATGCTCCCCATATTTAATTTTTTGGGATAACACTGCCCCAGTCCGTAATCTGAGCTCTCATCGAGCTGTCAAAATCCGGATTTCTCAGTATTCTTTCGCTACAAGTTGTGTTCTTAAGTGCATCAAATGTATTTTTTTTCCAATCCTGTCCATTTCTGGGGGTCTAAGAGACCTTTTTTATTAGATCCGTTAAAAGTTTAGCTATTGCTGCAAAGTCAGGGGTAATTTTTGAAAATATCCTGCCAGTCCTAGAAACGACAGAACTTCTTTCTTTGTATTTGGGTCCGCTGCGTTTCTAATTTTTTCAGTTTTTTCCGTTGATGGGGCTATAACACCGTTCCCAATTTTGTGGACAAGGCACTCTGTTTGTGACTGTACCAATTTCCATTGCTTAGATTTAAAGTCAATCCTCTCCTTCTAAGTCTGGTTAAAACTTGTCTCGTGTTCTTGCCGACGCCGCCCTTGAAGTTGGCAACCGCGACCATCTTGGCGGGCAGGCCTTCGGGGCGGTAGGGCTGGTAGTCCTTGGCCTTGGAGCCTTGCGCCGCGAAGAAGGCGCGCAGACGCAAGACCTCATCGAGGGTGAACCACTTGGCACCGCCCTCGGTCTCACTGCGGCCCTGGGGCAGATCGGGGTTGGCTTTCAGCACCCGGCGGAAATGGGCCTGGGCGACCGGGATCAGGTAGCGGGTGATCTCCCAGGTGGAGAACAGGCGCAGCTCCTTCCTGCCCTCCTCGTTCATGCCGCGGCTGGCCAGGTCGGCCCGGCGTTGCGCGCAGGCGGCGGCGATCTCGGCAAAGCCCGCGGTGCTGGTGGGGGCATCAAGCTCTGCCAAAGCGGCGTCGGGGTCGATGCTGAAATAGGGGGGAAGGCTGCTGCCTGCCCTAGGAGATTCTTTCCTGTGGATATCTCGCGCCATGAGGTCTGCCTGCTGTCCTTGGGCCGTTGCGGCCCTGCCCGTGTGTGAGGCTGCTGTTCTGCTGCTCCGCAGCCTGATGTGCTGCCTTTTCGACAGAATACGCAAAAACGCAGCACATGGAAGCAAAATGCGCATCCCTCCTGGTTTTTCTAAGCAAATCCGGCAGTTGCGGCAGGGGAAAGCAGGGGTGCTGCAGAGCGTTCAAAAAAATCTGCTCTGTTATAAATGAGTTATTTATTAGTTACAGGGGGAAGGGCGCCTGCGCAAAGCCCTTTTTTTATTGGCGATCGGGGCGGATTTTCCGCAGGCAGTGACTCTGAAACCCCGATCAAATGACTCCAAACCCCCGACGAAACGATTCCGAACCCCCGTTGCCGGGGCATGTGGATAACCCTAGGGTGGGCGTAATCAAAACCACGATAAAACGAGTCGCCGAACAGGGGCAGCAGATCCCGGCGGGCGGCAGAGCAGACGGCGGACAGGCATATGGCAGCAGAGCTGACAACGGGGGGACTCCCTCCGGAAGGGCAGGGAGATTTCTTCCTCTGCGATATCTTCGGGGCGATCCCCAAGAACGACCTGGCGTCGATGGAGCACCCGCTGTTCAGCTTGGGCACAAGGCCGGACCGGCGCATCCTGAACTACCAGCACAACGGCGCCGAGATCACTGTGACGCCCTCGGTCAAGGGGCTGGCGACGATCCACGACAAGGACATCCTGATCTTCTGCATCAGCCAGCTGATGGCGGCGCTGAATGCCGGCCGCCAGGTGAGCCGCACCCTGCATCTCACTGCGCATGACCTGCTGGTTGCCACCAACCGCGAGACCTCGGGCGATGCCTACCGCCGGTTGCGCGAGGCCTTCGAGCGGCTCGCGGGCACCCGCATCACCACCAATATCGTGACCGGCGGCCCCGGCGTTGCCAAATAGATGCGAGATCCGCGCAGCACCCGCTCCAAGAAAGGGCGTGCTGTCCCGTCGGGCCGCCGTGTCGGGACCGCAGCGGCGGCTACCAGCAGCGCGGAAACCGCAAAGCCAAGCACTGTGCCGCCGAACAACCAGTGATAGCTCATAATCGCCAGCAACAGGCCGGCAAGCGCCGGGCTGATTAGGTTTTCGAGATCATAGGCGAGGCGCGACAGCGACAGCGCCCGCGTATAGTCCTGCTCATCCGTCAGGATATCCGGGATCGTCGCCTGAAAGGCCGGCGTGAAGGTGGCGGAGGCTGCCTGCAACACGAAGATCAACACATAAACCTGCCAGACCGCGTCGATGAAAGGCAGGCACAGGGCAATTGCGGCACGCACCAGGTCCGCGCCTATCAGGACGGCTTTGCGCGGCAGATGCTCGACCACCGCATTGGCAATCGGTGCAAGACCGACATAGGCGAGCATCTTGAGGGCGAAGGCAGTCCCAAGAACAGCACCCGCGGCGTCGCCGGCAAGATCGAAAGCCAGAAGACCGAGCGCAACGGTCATCAAGCCGGTGCCGATCAGGGCAATCACCTGGGCGGAAAACAGCCTGGCATAGGCAGCGTTCGCGAGTATCGAGATCATGCCGCGAGACTACCAAAGGAGGCAACAAAAGGAAGTGCGACCGATCCCTACGGCGCGGTCAGGAGCGCTGCCAGTGAGCATCTGCCATCACGTAGCGGGCGTAGCGAAAGTCTCGGATCGCCTCCACTCGGTCACCGTCGAAACGCAGCAGGATGAAGTAGATCGGCGGACCGGCCGGGTCGTCGCGGTCAAAAGCGAGGATTGCCGGCCTGCCCTCAACGCAACCGGGCGCCATCAGCCAGTCGAGCCGTTTTTGGTAGTTGCTGTAATAGCCGCCGACACCAGCGCGCCCTTTGCGATGTTCAACCGCCACGAGTTCCAGGCGAACTTCTTCCGACAGCATGTCGCGCAGTCGCTCGAACTCGTGGGCGTTGAAACAGTCCGCGTAGAGCGCGAGCCGTCGCTTTTCCGCCTCGTCCAGGGGTGGCGGCTCCTGGTCCGGATCCTGTCGCTTCAGAAGCTGCCGCCCGCGATGGAGGGCGGATTTCACCGAGTCGACGGAACTGTCCGTCAATTCCGCAACCTGCAGCGCCGAATAACCGAGCACATCCCGCAAAATGACGGTGCTGCGCTGCTTCGGAGTCAGCCGCAGGAAGGGCCGCAACGTATCGCCGATGGTGCTGTGACGCGGCATTTCCTCAAACGCCG
The DNA here is from genome assembly GCA_010016025.2 of Alatinidae sp. Z8VKAUB7J3. NCBI lineage: Eukaryota > Metazoa > Cnidaria > Cubozoa > Carybdeida > Alatinidae > Alatinidae sp. Z8VKAUB7J3. Next base: position 75,284,190 of record JAAAKM020073195.1, on the reverse strand, counting down.
GCTGGTCGCGGCCGAATTCTTCCTTCATGGCCGTTTCCCTCTTTCGGGCGCGGAACAGATCGATAGCCGCGTTGTGGGCGATGCGAAACAACCAGGCGAAATTTTTTCATATTTTTTAAAAAAGTTTTTCCCAAGGAGATTTAAATTCAAAAATTCTATATTCTTGTGCAAGCTCAATTTTTTCGTAAACAACTCGATTTTTTGTAATATTAAACCTAGATTCACTAAAACCTGTCAATGGATAATCTTTACGTAAGGGATAGCCATTAAAACCATAATCCGTTAACAATCTAATCAAGTTATACTGGTTTAAAAAAAAAATTCCAAATAAATCCCAAATTTCACATTCTAACCATGAAGCTGCAAAAAATACCTGTTCACTTGAATTTACTGGAATTAATTCATTAGTTAAAATTTTTAATCTTAACCTTGAATTAAATTTTATACTAAGTAATTCATAAACTATTTCAAAACGGTAAATATTTTCTGGGTAATCTACGCTAGATATACAAGTTAAAATTTTAAATTGATATTTAAAATGATTTTTAAAAATTATTAAAATATCAGTTAACAAGTTAGTTTGAACTAAAAAACTACTTTCTCCTTTATAAAACTCAAATCGTATGATTGGCAATACTTTAATTATATTTTCATATGTTAATAACATTTTTTATATTTTTTCTTAGTTCTAATTTTTTTTGAATTAATATAAAAACTTTTATTATCTTTTTCAAAAAATATAAACTGTCTAGGGTCTAAAACAATATTATTAAAAAAAAAAAAACTACCATTCGATAAAATTTTTATTTGCTTCATTTATCTCTTATTTAACGGTCTACTTCCCCAAAAACAATATCTTGAGTTCCTATTATAGTAACAACATCAGCTATCATATGACCTTTTGACATATAATCTAAAGCTTGTAAATGTGCAAAGCCTGGAGACTTTATTTTTAATCTGTATGGTTTGTTTGTACTATTCGAAATTAAATAAACCCCTAATTCACCTTTTGGAGCTTCCGTCCCAATATACGTTTCATTCGATAAAATAGTAAAACCATTAGTGTAAATTTTAAAATGGTGAATTAATGACTCCATTGACTGTTTTATTTCAGATTTCAATGGTGTAGCAAATTTAAAATCATTAATTTTTACTAACCCATTTGGTATATTTTCGAGGCATTGTAAAATAATATTTAAAGATTGTTTCATTTCAATTATTCTAATCAAATACCTGTCATAGCAATCACCATTTTGGCCAACAGGAACAGTAAATTTTATTTTATTATAAATTTCATAAGGTTGGCTTTTCCTTAAATCCCAGCAAATGCCAGATCCTCTAAGCATGACACCACTAAATCCCCAATTCATTGCATCCTTTAATGAAATAACTCCAATGTCTACAAGCCGTTGTTTCCAAATTCTATTTTCAGTTAACATTTCTTCAATTTCAATTAATTTATTATTAAATTGATCAATAAATATATAACTTGTATTATTTTTACCATTCTTATTTGCACTCATTCTCAATGTATTATTGAAAATACTTTTATTTACGATAAAGCACGTTTTTAGGCTTATTTCTCGAAGTATTATTTTATAGTGCCTCAAATTGAACACTATTTTTTGCACATCACTGTTTCCGGGCGGCGATCCATCCTTTGAATCGTTTTGATTTGAAGAGTTTATATCCGATCAACATCGTCAACAATAGTCCGACGACAGGGCCGATTGCCGCTCTAAATACCTCCGCATAATTGATCATCGCCACACGTAGATGATAAACGTACTTTAACGGTTGCACGCCATCTGCCGTTACCACCAAAAGATGTTTGCCTTCACCCAGCTCCTGCTGGGTATTTATCACGCCATCTGAATATATAGTAGAGCGAATATCGGTTATGACATCTCCATCCTCTTCTCCACCGCGTATTAACTTTATTCCAGCCGGTATTTCCCGCAATACCGGCTCTACTAAATCAACCACAAGTACCGTGTCACCCACTACCGGTATGTTTGTGCAATAATGCCCAGCAATATCATGCTGAGGCTGATACACACTTAAATGAATTAAGTTCTCTCCCGCACGACGTACGCAGCTGTCGTTCTCCAACTCTTCCGCTCCATGTGCAAATACTGTGCCTGTATACCAGGCCGCAACGAGTACTAAAACCGCCGTGACCATTTTCCCGGCTTTTAACACATCCACTCCCTCCTGACTTGTACGCACTGTTTGCACTTGTGTGTCATGTTGTATGCCATTGTTCCTCACTGTCTCTTTCCGTACACGATTCGATGTGTCTCGAATTCGATTTATTGTTTTCCTTTTTCGTTAATAAAAAAGCCGGCACGGCTGTCTTGCGACAGTATGTACCGGCTTCTTCTACTACTTTTGACTGCTTTCTTAGAGTCTGGTGAATACGGGAATTACCGCTCCAGCAATACTGTTAATATAACGATTGCCTTCTTCGTCCCATGTCATCAGCAACCCGCCAAAACGACTCTCAGGGTCACCCAATAACGCCATCAAACGCTGTACTTCCCACAACGCGTCTTTGGCTTCCATCTTCACTTCACGTGTCTCTCCAGGCTCAATACCTGCATCGTCATCCATCGACAAACCAGTCGCAACCAATTCCTTCGGATAATCAGGATCAAGATGCTCTTGACCCAGCTCGTTTACAAAACGTACACCCGCTGTCGTGAATTCACCGATGTTGATCGCTGTGTCACCATTGTTGGTTATGTCCATGGTTACACGCAATGCACGGCCCGGTACGTCATAGTTAGCATGTGTTATCTTGATCGCTACCGGATTCGGTTCAATCGGCAACGGATCTATCTTAGACTCACCAGCCTGGATAGGAACTGTGTATGGCCGGCGGTCAACAGCACGGCGCCCATCGAAGCGGCTTGGCCGATGCAGTAGGTGGCGACGTCACAAGAGACGAATTGCATGGTGTCATAGATCGCCAAACCGGCTGACACCGATCCACCAGGGGAATTGATGTACAAATGCACATCTTTGTCAGGGTTTTCTGACTCCAGAAACAGGAGTTGGGCGACGATGAGATTGGCGACGTTGTCTTCTACTGGTCCTACAAGAAAGATGACACGTTCTTTTAATAGACGTGAATAAATGTCATATGAACGTTCACCCCTGGAGGTCTGTTCGACCACCATCGGTACCAGGTTTAATGCTTTTATTTCTTGATTACTCATAAAAAATGTTTATCGGTCATCAAAAGCGTAACCTTTAGGCTCCTCCAGTCTGCCCTTTATTCATGATCTCGTCAAACGTCATTTTGGTTTCTGTGATCTTGGCCTGATCCAGTGTCCAATTGACAATTTCTTCTTCCAACGCCACGGCTTCCACCTCGGCCAAACGGCTCTTATCACCATAATACCAATTGATGACGGCAGATGGGTCATCATAGCCCTGCGCCTGGCCTTCAATTATTTCCCGCACCTTGCCAGGATCGGCCTTCATTTCATTATTTTTGATGATTTCAGACAAAATAAGTTGTAGCGATACCCTTTTTTTCGCTTGTTCTTCATATACGCTTGAATCTGCCTTCTCCAATGCATCGGCCGGGATCCCTTGTGACTGTAGATTTTGCTTCATTTGTTCATGCAAGCGTTGTGCCTCATTTTCCACCATGACCTTGGGTAAGGTGATTTCATTGGCTTCAAACAGGGCATCTAAGACGTTGTCACGGGTCTGATTTTTGATGCGCTGCTCTGACTCGCGCTCCATATTCTCCTTTAACTTGGCTTGAAAGGCTTCCAGGCCGCCTTCTTCAACGCCGAACAATTTGAAAAATTCATCGTCCAGTTCCGGTACTTTGCCGGTTTGGACTTCTTTTAATTTGACTGAAAAAACCGTGGCTTTTCCTGCTAATTCCTCTTTCGGATAATCTTCAGGGAAGGTCAAATCCAAGTCTTTTTCATCTCCGGCTTTCAGCCCTTTTAAACCGTCTTCGAAACCTTCAATAAAACGGCCACTGCCGATTTCCAGTTGAAAATCCTCGGCGGTGCCACCTTCAAATGCCTCGCCATCAATCTTGCCAACAAAATCCATGATCACTGAATCACCCTCTTCCACCGTCTTGTCGGCTGTCTCAAATTGGCTCTGTTGTTTTTGTAACGTTTCGGTCATTTTAGTGACATCTTCGTCACTGATCTCACACTCCGGCTTTTCCACCGTCAGATCTGTGACCGGGTTTACTTTAAATTCAGGAATGACTTCAAAGGTAGCGGTATAAACAAACCATAAAACTTCTGAACAACACTTCGCTGGTTCGCGAAAGGCTTGTACCCGGAGAAATAAAGTACCGTCAAATGTACGAAGGTAAGCTTGCCGGGAGCTTGACCTATGCTTTGGAAGTTTCCGATCAAAAATTAGCCGTGACTGAAGTTGCCTCTGTCGATCGCTTCAAAATGGTTGAAACCATCGTCGCCGATTTTAATCCCAAAGATTTTTCCATTCAATCCCTGGAAGGAACCGGTCGTTTTGGAAAAGATCATGTGGATATTTCTCTGAAATGGGATGGCGCCAAAGTTAAGGGGAAGACGCGTTTTCCAAGAAGCGAAGATGATAAAGGTGAAAGAAGCATTGATCGGGAACTACCTTCAGGTGTTTTTGAACGTACCTCGTTTTTTGGTTTGGTGCATGGCTTTAACTTCGAGGAAGGCGGCGCCTATCGCTTGAATTTGTTCAGCGCTTTTGACGGCAGGTTACAAGAACCCATCATTTTGGTGAAAGGGAAGGAAAAGGTAAAAGTCCCCGCCGGAGAATTCGACGTATTGAAACTGTCATTATTAAGTCAACCCAATGCAAGAAACCTCTATGTCACGACTGCCGCGCCCTACCGGCTCGTTAAGATGGAAATTGAAAATACAACTTGGGTTTACGAACTTTTGCCCTAGACTCTTTTTTATCCTTTTGTCAGAGGGTAGAATAGGCTCATCTTTCAGCACATGAAGTAATGAACTGTGGCGACGGTCTTCGAGAGCCTTCGTCAAAAGGTGAGCATTTTGATGAAGTATAGTTTTCTTGCCTGGATTCTGACTTGTTGGCTAGCGGCCAGCGAAGCACCCCTAAAACGATTGAGAATTCCTGTTGCAGATCCTCAGGCCACGGTCGAGTGGCTAGAGGAAAAGCTGTTCGACGTCATTGCTTGGGAGGAACAAGCTGGTTTTGTGGACGTGGTGGTTGATGACACCGATTTGGCCAGGTTGCAGGCTTTGGGCCTCGATTATGAGTTTTTGGATGTCGGTCGACCCTTTGCCGATATTGAGCGGCAACGCGCTTTGGGAGGGCTGCCTGCCGGGTATCCCGATCTGGATACCATCATCGCGTCGATGACGGCGACAGCAGCGAATTTTCCGAACATCGCTTCCTTGGTGAATTTAACCGACGTCCTGGGCGCCCCGCTCACCGTAGAAGGCCGACCTATAATTGCGATGAAAATTTCTGATTCGCCGAGTATGAATGAAGATGAACCCAACGTGATGGTGGTCAGCACCCATCATGCTCGCGAAGTGGTGACACCTGTCATCGCCCTGACAGCCATTGATCGCTTGACCGCAGGCTATGGTGTAGATCCGGATATCACGGCGGTGATCGACGATAACCAAATTTGGATTATCCCGGGATGCAAAGTTTCACTTTCCTACTGTTGGTACTATAGATGTTATGAGCGTTTAAAGCCCCCAATTCTATTAAGACTATGACCATATAAAGCTACTGGGGGGAGTGATACTTTCTACTCAGACCTTATAAAATCGTAAACACATTCTTTAAAAATATGACTACAGAATAATGATGATGTTTTTTGCTCTTTTTCAGAGAAGAAGCCGGAAAAGAAACAGACATCGATTCTTGAAAGCAAGAAGACCTATAATTTATGTAAGTTTATCCTTCATAATTATCCCTCATATGCATTTTGATGGAGGTTCAAAGAGGGTAGTCAGTCTAATGAACAACGAGAAAAAGCTAGAAATCCAGAAATCCCTTAATTCCCTTGATGTCCGCCATCTTCCAGAAAAATGTCGCGCCGATCCAGACCCCTTTGAAAAGGTCTATTGAGAGACACTTAATTCGGAATCGCAGGGTGAAATTATTGGTGTTTTTTTTTCCTGCATTTTTTATTCGTAAGAAAGCTTTAGGTCAAAATTTGAAAATAGGGTTAAGAGCTCTAAAAACTGAGATTCATCTAAATATGGTAGTTGAATCGATTGTTTTTTACTCTCCTGAAGCTAGGGTGTCCTTTAACGTGACGAAATATCCGTCGACCCCTCCTAAAACCGAGTTAAAGAATGCGACAATGTTATTTGAGCCTGATTTGTTAGATCACCTACTTAGAACAAATTTATGCTCTTTCTTTTCAAGCATAAAGTTTAAAAAAAATAATAAGCAAATAGCTCTCAAATCTTGTAAGTCAGGGACTTCTTTTGTTCTCACCAAAGCTCATTAAGATGCCAAAGTCAGAAATAGCTCCATAACAATTAAGCCACC
>JAAAKM020073195.1:75165716-75277661 GCA_010016025.2 Alatinidae sp. Z8VKAUB7J3 | reverse complement strand
TAGTTATTTGAAAGATGCAAGCCCCCCAAAAAAAGTTGTGTCGTGTTTCATTGAGTCTGTGCTAAAATTAGACAGTTGCGGCTATGCTTCAAATACGAGACCCTAGTTTTTATTTTTCCTTTTAGGTTTTGGGCTTAACCCGAAAATAACTTTGTTATTTCTGTCACTCATTGAAGACCCCAATTTAATTTGCTTAACTTGAAGGTAACTGTTGTAATTTCTATTAGAGTTTGAAGACCCAAGTTTTTGTTTTCTTTAGGTTCTGAGCTTAACTTGAAACTCACCGTGGCTGTTTTTATGAGAATTCTAATACCTTTGAAAACCCTAGCTTTGTTCTTTCTTTGAGGTTGTTGGCTTAACTTGAAGACACGTGGTTATTTTTATGAGTATTTGAAGACTTTTGAAAATCCCAATTTCGTGTTTTCTTTTAGGTTTTGGGCTTAACTTGAAACTCACCGTGGCTGTTTTTATGAGAATTCTAATACCTTTGAAAACCCTAGCTTTGTTCTTTCTTTCATTTTATAATCAGACAAATCCACAGTCATCTAGTGTTCCTTAGCATATTTGCTTAATTAAAGCATTTTTTGAGGGAAATATCTTGAATCTTTTTTTAAGTTTCTCTTTATATATCAATTAAGCATCTGCATAATTTGGGAGGACTAAAATGAAAAGGTAATACTATCCAATAACATTGAAATATATAATAGGACAAATGAATTTTTGAATCCTTGTGCGAAAATGCAGATAGCAAAAATAATAGAAAAATGTTTTCCATTTATTTTGCTACTCTTCGGCTTATGTCATTGACTTTTTTTTTGCACTTTAGAATAAGTAGGCTTTATCGTATGTCAACTTTACTTTAGTTTGAGTTTAAAAGAAAACAGAAATGAGCTCAGCTAGTAATGAAACTTTTCTTAGATCCATTGATCAAAACTAGGGAGAGGAATTGCGTATAGGAGGGATGACCGGAAAAACTTAAAAGAGGGCTAATGCGATTAGAAATTGAATGTTCTAGTGCCCTTTTTAGGCGTAAAAAAATTACTGAACTAAAGTAGGATGCAATTTTTCACAAAAACTGCATTTTTGGTATTTTTGCACTTTAAAGATGTTTAAAATACCGGGGAATTAAAATTATAGGATAGCTAATTGATTTTCCGTAGTCTGTAGTCTTAACCAGAAGTAGAACCTTTCGTCTTGAGAAATTGGTTTACAGTATGACGTGAATGCTGTAGTGGGTTCTGTGCTCATTCATAAATCGTCAGCTGAATAACGACAATAATGCTAGAGTGATTACCAATATTCATGCACAACATATTTGAAATTTATATATATATATATATATATATATATACATACATACATACATACATAATAAGCCCCTTAAGAGCTATTACATTGCTTTAATTTTGTCCCCCAATTTTTCAAACATTTTTCCTTAGAAAAAAATATGTATGTTGATTTTGAAGAGAAACCATTTGCTAAATACATCCTGGACATGGGAAATAGAAACTTTCCCGAAAATGACTCTAATGAAAACGAAGAAGCATAATAGTGGACAGGGAGATTGTCTGGTATATCAAAATTACAATGCAATGCAATTAAGTGTCGTGTTATTTTAGATTCGCTCAGTTAAAATTTAGTAAAAATAAATGCCAAAACTATCAATCACCTTCTAAGAGAAAACAAGTCTCATAAAGTTATGATTCTCTGAAAGATAAAGTGGAAGAGGAATTGAATTCATTCCGGAATTCCTCAATTCAATTGACACTACAAATTCCCCCAAAGAGAGCGGATCCGTTCCGGTTATGTCAATCATGTATCTAGGATTTGTGCTTATTTTTCCCACCAAGTTTCATCCCGATCCCTCCACTCTAAGTGTTTTCCAAGATTTTAGGTTTCCCCCTTTGGACGGAGAGAATCACCTTCAAGAAGACGTTGTCTTCGGTCTTGGCCTCGACGTGGACATCCAGCTGGCGCACGCGAAGGTTGCCGCGTCCGGCGACGCGTTCCACGAAGGGCAGTTTGAAATTGAGGCCGGGTTCAGCGATACGGGTGTATTTCCCGAACCGGTGCACGAGGGCCGCGGTTTGTTGTTGGACGAGGAAAAATGGGATCATAGTGCTTTGATAGTCGTTTTCGATCTGGTCTTTAGCATCGTTTGCTGGGCCGGATGGAACAATTATAATTGGGGATCGGGTCTGGAACAGGGGAAGGTAGGGCCGATGAACCGCGTCGAGGGGCTTTAACGATTGACCCTCCATTGGGGGCGACTTACTTTTGCTGCGGGGTTTCCGTTTTATGCGTATTCGTTCCTTGTTCTACTCGTTACTCCTAGGTTCCGTCTTTCTGTTTTTGGCCGGCTGTCAGCCCGAAGCGGCGTCAGATGGTCAGATGCAAATGCCGCCGACATCGGTGATTGTCCAGGCGGCTTCGCGCACTCAAGTGACGGAGTCCCTCTCCCTGGTGGGCACGCTAGCTGCCGACGAGATGGTTGAAATCAAGGCGGAAACGCCCGGAATCGTGGAGGAAATCCTGTTTGAGGAGGGCCAGGAGGTGGAGAAGGATACCATGTTGATCCGGCTCGATCGGAGGAAGCTGGAGAGCGCTTATGAGGAAGCCGTGGCCAACCAGAAACTGAGTCAATCCGAACTCGCCCGGAGTGAACAATTGTTTCAGGAACGTCTCATTAGTGCCCAAGAATTTGACCAGGCTGCCACGCGTGCTGAATCGGACCGAGCGGTGGTTGCTCTCCGGGAACGGCAATTGCGTGATGCTCAAGTCTTGGCGCCGTTCGCCGGGACGGTGGGAGCGCGCAACGTCAGTCCGGGACAAGTCATAACCGGGAACGAAACTCTGACGTGGTTGGTGGCCTTGGACCCGGTGAAAGTGGCGTTTAATGTGCCAGAACGCTTTTTGAGCGTAGCTCGGAAGGAGCAGGCGGTGGCGATTGAAGTGGCGGCCTTTCCGGGACGAGAGTTTTCTGGGACCGTTTATTTTGTCTCGCCATTTGTGGATCCCAACACCCGCAGCATTGAGGTGAAGGCGCGCATCCCGAATCCGGATAAAGTGTTGATCCCCGGCATGTTCGCCAACTTGAAACTCACCCTCACCATTCGGGAGCGTGCTTTGGTGATCCCTGAGATGGCGATCTTTCGGACTTTGGAAGGGGATCGGGCCATGGTGTATGTGGCGGACTCCAATCAAACAGCTCAGATGCAGCAGATCTTGATCGGGGAGCGCATGCCAGGCCGTGTGGAGGTCCTTGAGGGGCTGTCGGATGGGGATCGAGTGATATCGAAATGGAAAGAAGCAACGGAGTACTTCAAAACAACATCCGGTGTCCGACAAGGGGGAACTGAGTCACCAAATCCGTATGAAGGTAAGAAACATGCCGCTTTCAAAACCAGTCACAGCATCAATCATTTCAATCGTTGCAATAGCAATTACAATCGGATTTTCACTGTACATACTAAGCATTCCTACAGAACAGACCTTTGCGAATTTATTGAAAGAGGGCAACGTAGAAAAATTCAATGAGTTAAGAAAAGGATGGAATAGCGAGCTAAGTTTTGTAAACTTACATCTATCGGAGAAAGATTTGAGTGGAATTAATCTAAGCTATACTTCCTTGAAAAAGGTCAATTTTACCAAGTCTGTTCTAGTTGATAGTAATTTGGAAAATGCCGTCATTGTTGGAGCAATGCAATATGCAAACTTGACAAATGCTGAATTAGGAGGAGCGGATTTGAGAGAAGCTAACTTATCTCATTCTGAATTGAGAGGAGCTAAATTGCATGGAGCAGATTTGAGAAAAAGTGAATTGTGGGAGGCTAAACTAGCAGGTGCCGAATTGTTGGGGGCTAAACTAGCAGGTGCCGATTTGAGAAGGACTGAATTGTGGGGGGCTAAACTAGCAGGTGCCGAATTGTTGGTGGCTAAATTGAGTGATGCTGAGTTAAACGGTGCCATATTGAATTATGCGGATTTGAGAGAAGCTAAACTACTTGATGCCGATTTGAGAAAAGCTGAATTGTGGGATGCGGATTTGAGTGATGCTAACCTAGCAGGTGCAAACTTGACAAATGCGGATTTGATACGTGCTAATTTGAGTGATGCTAACCTAGCAGGTGCCGATTTGAGAGAATCTAGGATGACCAGTGTTGATTTGAGTGATACAATATTAAGAAATACTGATTTGAGAGACGTAATAGGACTTCCAATATCCAAGGAAGAAGCAAGAGAGAGAGGTGCCAGGGTGGATTGATTTCAAGACATGATATTGTAAGAATACAAACGCTGGACCTAGTCAAGATAAAATGTCCTGAATGTCGCAGATACTTCAAATCAAAGAACGCAGTTAATGTTCATTTAAGAAAAATCCATGATTCAGACTACAAGATTGACCTTGACTCACAGGGTTTGGCATATCTACGTACGACCATACAGACGAGGTTGGAAAGGTCTTGCCAAAGAAATAAGCAGTTAGTTAGTTCCCAATTTTTTTATTTTTTAAATATATGAAAATTTTATTGTGATTAATGAATGAGAATTCATCTCAAGATATAACAATAGATTTGTTGGATCTAGAAAATGACGTAAAATATTACAAAGCATTAGGTTTGAAAACTACTAGTACTCTTAAAGAATTAAGAAAAAAAATTGTTGAGAAGGAACCGCATGAGTCTCGAAAATTTGCCGCAAGGGCAATTCCACGTTCAACAAGGCCGGCACTCGGGAAATGAGCTGGGTAGCCAACAGGGAATGGCCGCCGCGTTCGAAGAAATCATCGTCGATACTCAATCGCGGAACACCTAAAAGGGTGGCCCATAGATGAAGGAGGAGTTCCTGGATTGAGGTTTCGGGTTGAGCAAGCGATTCGGAATTAGGATGCTCGCCAAAGCTGGGCGAAGGTAGTCGGCGCTTATGAACTTTGCCACTGGCTGTTAAGGGGAAATGCTCCAGCACTTCAACGGTCTGCGGCACCATGTAATGGGGTAGTTTTTTGCTCAGAAAAGACCGCAATTTTTTGAAATGAAGCTCGCGGCCCTCATGCAATGTCACGAAGGCGATAAGCAAGGGGTTTCCGCTCGGACCTTTCTCCAAAACAACCGCAGCTTGGAGCACCTCCGGATAGGTCTCGATAACCGCTTCAATTTCACCGAGCTCAATGCGGAACCCTCTCAACTTGACTTGTTCGTCGATCCGCTTGATGAATTCTATTTCACCGCCAGGCAGGATCCGCGTCCAATCACCGGTCCGATAGAGGCGCGATCCCGGCGCACCAAATGGATTGGGCAGGAAAGCCTGAGCGGTTAGGCCCGGTTTCCCGAAATAACCGCGGGCAAGGTTCACACCCCCAATGAACAACTCACCGGGACAAGCCTGAGGCCGCAGCCCAAGCTGTGCATCAAGAACGTAAAGCTGCGTATCCTGTATGGGTTTACCAATTGGCACTCGCGTCTTGGAAAAATCGCTTGGCGCACACCAATAACTCACTTCAACTGCTGCCTCAGTGGGTCCGTACAAATTGGTCAGGGCAGCGTTCAGTTTCTTTTGGGCTAGCCGCACCAATTCGGCGGAAAGGGCTTCACCGCTACACAAAACCTGTTGCAAAGCAGGTAAGGCCAGGGGTTGGTCGAGGAAAACACTGAACATAGAGGGTACGAAATGGCACAGGGTGATCTGGAATTGGCCAATCACTCGCGCGAGTTGTTGAACATCTTTGTGTGCACCAGGATTGGCAATCACCAATGTTGCACCACGCATCAACGGCCAATAGAATTCCCACACGGATACATCAAAATGAAACGGCGTCTTTTGAAGAATTCTATCTCGTCCCCCCAAAGCAACGAACCCGCACTTCCAATCGAGGTGATTGGCAATGGCAGCGTGGGCGATCATGACCCCTTTTGGTTTGCCGGTAGACCCGGAAGTAAAAATAATATAGGCAAGTTGATTTGGATTGATGGCAGGTAAATCTAGTGCGTAATCGTGGAGGTTTGTCCGACTTTGTCCCTGTTCATCGAGGAACAGGAGCCTGCTTGATGCTGGTTCCCAATCTTCAGCCTGTGGTGTTTGTTTTTTTGTGTGTCTGACTTTTTTGCGTGGTTGTGTTTTTGTCTCTCTCCCAGCGTGTTTATGTGACTGAGCGTCTGTTTGCATGTCTCTGTATTTAACTTTGTGATTTTTTTGTGTCTTACTCCGTGTGATTTTATGTCTGACTTTGTCTGTTCGACTAAACGTCTGTTTGCATGTCTCTGGTTCTGTCTTTGTGTGTTTGTGTTTCTGACTTTTATTTGTGTCTGTGTTTTCTACTCTTTCCCACCGTGCCTGTGTGACTGAGCGTCTTTTTCAATATCTCTCAGTCTGCCTTTGTGTATTTGATTGTCTGATTCTGCTTGTTTAGGTGTCTGACTATGTGCTTTTTTGTCTCTCTCCCAGCGTGACTGGGTGACTGAGTGTCTGTTTTTGTATTTCTGTGTCTTTCTTTGTGTTTTTGTGTGTCTGATTTTGTGTTTTTGTATATGTTTTTTCTCGCTCCCACCGAGCTTGTGTGACTGAGAGTCTGTTTGAATGTCTCTGTGTCTGTCTTTTTGCTTTTGTTTGTCTGACTCTGTTTGCTTGTGTATCTTACTTTGTGTTTCTTGTAAGTGTTTTTTGTCTCTCTCCCACCGTTTTTGTGTTAATGAGTGTCTGTTTGCATGTTTCTGTGTCTTTCTTTGTCTCTTCGTGTGTCTGACTTAGTGTTTTTGTCTGTTTTTTTTGTCTCTCCCAGAGTGCTTTGTGACTGAGCCTGTGTGTAACACCCACGTATGTGCTGCCAATATATTACACCCATGTGTATGCCACCACCCGCAATAAATCTACCAAGTCACTCTAGATTGCGTCATTCCCAATAAATCTAATATGCAATGCAAGATTGCGTCATTCCCATCAAATATACCGAGTCACGCAATATTTCGTCATTCCAATAAATCAATTAAGTCAATTAATCAATCAATTAACAAACACATAGTCAGACACAAAAAAAGAAAGACAGACACAGAAACACGTAAACAGGCACTCAGTCACACAGGCACGGTGGGAGAGAGACAAACACTCACAAAATACAAATTCAGAAACACAAACACACAGTCAGACACACAAAAACACAGACACTAATCCCTTTTCTTGCATGCTAGTAGGTCAGGTTAACCTAAACTAAGTTACCATGTGTAGGCTAGGTCAACCCAACCAACTTGCTTGCAAGAAAAGGGGTTAGTGTATGTCTTTGTGTTTTATTGTATCTGAATCTATGTGTTTTTGTGTCTGACTTTGTGTTTTTTGTGTGGTTTTTGTCTCTCTCCCACAGTACCTATGTGTCTGTCTCTGTGTGTTAGTGTGTCTGACTTCGTGGTCTTGTGTGTGTGTTTTTTTACTCTCTCCCTCCGTGCCTGTGTGACTGAGCTTCTGTTTGCATGGGAAAGATTTCTTGATAACCGTTTTTAAATTATTAAATTATTAGTATCTATTAGTATTAAAATCCCATTTTTTAGAGTTTCGTTTACTAGTGAGCCGGATCGGTCCTTACTACAGTTCGTTACCACGAACTGTTTGATTTTGGCAACCCTCTAGGCCTGGTAAAAAAAAATGACACTTTTGCTCTACCGATGCAAAAAAGTGATTTTCCTTCTTGCTGAAGGTGGAGAACTGTAGCTCCTTTATGCATGATTTTTTACATTGACAATGGTACACTCCTCATATTTATATAACACCATTTTTGGAGGTTTTTTAACCTGTTCTTTAAATCAATTTAAATATCTTTTTTCGTAATAAACTTTTACTTTTAAGATGAACCAAAGTAATAATTGCCGTTCCTGAATCACCACTATACGGCATTTTTATCATAAGGTAGCTTTTTTAACACATTTAATAACTCGTAGTCACCATTGGCTATGATTACAGACAAAAGACTTTTGTAAATCTAAATAATAATTTCTGCTGGGGTATTTTAGAAGAACGTTGTAACAATGGGGAAAACGTGATGCGGCCCTAACAGTAAAAAATTTTGAAAAGTACACTGTTCTAAACCAATTAGCATAAAACACACTTTCGCTCTTCGTACCAACTGTAACTAAGTGTCGTTGAAAGAATTTCAAAGATTAAAAGTTTATAAATAAGGAATTCAGACGGATTTTCACACCCAAATCATGCGTAAACGGTCTTGTAGAAAAGCTTTATTGATTTTTTTCCCATTTTGTTAATTAATCATCACGAAATTCCGGTTTCTTACTACTATTTTGATTTTTCCATACGACAAACTTAAATAGGCTAGGGTAAAATTTAATGCAGAGCAAGAGTCTACCTAGCACTGCCAAATTTACAGACCGATTTTTTTACGCTGCCCAATTCACTCCGTAACATTGTAAACTCTTAAGTTATGTTAGTGTGAGAGGTCCTATGGCGTAATGTGAAAGAGGCATAATGAGTAGCCCATTTGTTTTACAGGTAAACTAGATTATACCTTTTATCCCAAAAACTATTAAAAACCGAAAGACGTGCTTTTAGTGTAAAAACACACTTCAATTCTCTGCTTCAAATTATTCCCTTGCTGGAAAACCTCTTAAGACAACGTCTAAGGCCTCCATGACAATCTTAGGGAAAGTACCACTAGAATTGCATAGCGAAAATCGTATCTAATGGCTCTTCTGTATTGAAAAGAAAAACCTAATTTAAGAGTACGTTGAAAATATTGCTCTTTGAGCTATAAAGGACAGTGAAAATTAAATCTGAATGTTTAAATTTGTTAGGCGGTAATTTAAATAACCACATAGGGGTTGAAATTTAAGAAAAACTCTAATTCTATTTTAGAAAATTAGGAAAGGGACCAGAAATACAATTCTTCCCTTAGCCTTTCAAAAACCGAATAATATATACAAATAGCAGTCCATAAAATAATCTAGATATATCGAATAGACGTATAGTATCTTGACGCATAGACGTTTAGACGTATGTATCTTACTATCTGGTGGTACCGTATACATTACTATTCATCCCATTGCCAAGAAATTTTTAGAAGCTTTTGACGGCATTTTTGCCAACGTTTTAGATATAAGTCCCCCGCCCCCAAGACCCTCTTAATAATTTCCACGCTAACTAAATGTAGAGACCCCCTGAACAAAATAATTGACTGCTATTTTCGGTAAAAATATTTACACTTTCTGGATTTTCATTTAACAGATTAGTTAACTGTGAATTACAGTGAACTATGAATTATGTCATCTGACGCAATTCCGGAAATATAAAATTTCTTTTTCAGTAAACTCTCTGGATTTGGTATGCAACAATATTAATCCAAATTCAAAAATAATGTCATTATTTTACAGGCAATGAGGGATTTCTGTGGGGAGGGATTCCGGTATTAAAATAAATTTGAATTTTATATCTTTTTCTGACTCTCTGAATAAGTAAATTATATAGATTAATTAGGGAATTTTCATAAATGTGGGATAAATTACAACTTTATTGAGTCTTACATTAGCTCTATTAGAAAGAGCATGATTGTTGGGAAAAAACTGATGTTCGTGTTTATCGGTTCAGTGCGTTGTCGTATTTTCCGATTTATGGACTGTATTCCTAATGAAGGGCCATTTTCGGAGGGAATTTTCTGCAGGGAGAGGAGGGGGGTTTTCAGCAAGAGAATAGTCCGAGGGAGAACGTTTTGGAGGAAATATTTAAATACTTTTAAATTTAAAAATACGGTCGTTATTGATACATAAGGGAGTTTTCCAAGAGGAAGAAGGGAGATACTCTCCGGGGAATCTTCTCGTTGGGAATTTTCTTGGAGGGGATAATTCCCCTTGTGGCATAATTTAGGTAATCTTAGAACTACAAGGAAGGGAGTAAAGAGCGAACCTCTGACAAGAGTTTAATAGAGGAAGAGCATCCATAGCAGGCTAGCCCAGCTTCGGATTCTATTAAACCCTCAGAGCTTCGCCGTTCACTCCCTTCCATGAAGTTCTAAAATTATGTAATATACTTGTTAAGCAAGAATAGAGTTTTTAACCCGTCTATCTCTGAAAAATTAATAATAATCAATAATCAGGTAACTTGTAAACTGATTTTCAAGGTCAAACAATGAAGACGGGCAAAAAAAAACTTCTGAATTAAAGGAATTGAATATTTAGAGCTTTGGACAGTCAAAATCTATACCCTTCTTTTTTTTAACATACATGATACATTGATTGGGAAACCTCCAGTTTGTTTTTAAGGAGTATTTCAAATCCAGTTCGGCTCTTCGCCAGCGAGTCTCAGAGTAAAGCTCTTCACGCCGAAGCTTAAAACTCTTTTTAACCCACTTTGGCTGCTCGGATGTAAAGCGAATTTTCTTGATGATCACCGGTTTCTCCCCGCCGGGAAAACCGAACCGTTGTGAATGTTGAAAATTGCCGGTCAAGAAATCATCGCTGCGAATAAAACTAAAAAAGTTATTCCAAAAAGGGCCAAACGTCAGTTCAAACCGCTGTTGTTGTTGCTGGGCGACCAAGGGAATGGCATAGCGAGCAGCAGCCTTTCGCGTCAATGCTTTACTGAGAATAAACGTAAAGCTACTGTCAAAAACCGTATCGCTAATATCACCTTCAAAGCTGATCAGAGAAGAGACCTTGCCCAAAAGATAGGTACCCAAAATACTGGTGATGTTGCTCCCATCGAGACTTTGATCTAATTCGCTTAAATAACCATTAATGCTCAAGGTGTTTTTGTTGTTGAAGTCGGCGGACTGGAGCGAGATTTGAAAAAAGGGATCATCGGGCCGGTTGGGGTGAAATTGAATTTGACTGGCATCAAAAATAAACACCTGGGATCCCAAAGAAAGCGTACTTCCCTCATTGATATTCACCACACCAGAAAGGGGTTTGGGCTCATCCAAATTGCCGGCAATGTTGAGGACGGGCATTTCAATTTCCAAATAGCCAATATTGCTTTCAACGATGAGAGGTTTTTGGGTAATCACTGCAATTTGCAAGTTAACCCGCTCCAATTCCGGATCGGGAAAAACCAATTCAGGGATAGACGTCAATAAATTCTGGACCAACCCTTCTATCTCCAAATCGGGTGTAAAAAAACCGTCGTCAACAAAAACATGTCCCACAATTTGGCTGTTATCGGGACTGGCCGTCCAAACCCAATTTCCGGTTAAATTAACCTGAACATCAATGGTATCCACTTGAACGGTTGTTGCGGAAACCGTCAGTTGAGTATCGCGGAAATTCGGATCAAAACGGCCTTGGACCGCAAGACTCCCTTGATTTAATTTCCCCTGACCGGCTCGAATATCCAGCTTTCCATCGCCGGTCACTTTGGCATCCAATTCCCAATCCTGCAAAACCAACCAGGGGTTGAGAAAAATCAACTTCCCTTCAACTTGCTGAAGTTGCGCGGCGAGCTGATTTTCGGGATTAACGTTGTCAAAAACCAGCTTGGCTTCAAACAATGCATCGCCGACAAAACCAGGCGCCAAAGAATTGATCTCCTCAACGCCAAGTTGCGTGGCCAATTCAAATCCTCGAGAATTGGAGGCAACCACCACTTCGGAACTGCCAAATTGCAGCGTGCCAGGCTCCAGCCAAATGCCATCCTGCACCACGCAAGCGAAAGTTAATGATAATGGCTGACATTCAAAATACTTTAAATCATTTTGATGTAGTCCACAAATTCAAGACAGTTTTGAAGAGAACTCTAGAGAGATAGAAAATATGTCACCACCGGGGATCGAACCCATGACCCACCCTTTCGCAGCGTGCGCTCTATTCACTGAGCTAGATGACCTCCGATGTTAACATACTCTATTTTCTCTAGTCGCCACATTAGCTCCCAGACTAGCATTTAAAATCCTCTCTTCTCGATGATAAAGTCAAGAAAGTTGTTCTATGCGGTAGCGACATACTATCTAGTGCATATGATAAAGTAGCAGCTAGGGGTATCATTAAAGTAGGAATGTATAGGCGGACTTGTACTATTGTTTAACAAAGGAACGGTATAAGAATAAAGGAAATGTTGTATAAATGATGATAAAGCAAATAAAAAGTAGTACCAATAAGGCATTTTTACCTTTTTATTTGAGCGTGACTTCAGGGAACACATATAAATAACACGATTTTGAAAAAAGGGATCAGTGACCCCATTGCACTTCCTGGCTGAAGGGCCAAGAAACGGAAATCAGCACCGCCAGTAGAGACTGTAAATTCTAATGCCGTATTCTTTAATAAATAAAAGAACTTACCATTAGGCTGCACTACTGCAGTCTGTGCAGAAAAGAATTGCTGCTGCTGCGAAGTGACAGAGTTGGAAGAGCTCCAATTTATTCCTCCTGTCATAGGCATCGGTGGAATGGGAGGAGCTTGTTGTGGAAGAGTAGTTGCCTGCGTCGATCCAAACGGATTTGCTCCAAGTGATAACAGATCATCAAGGCTTTTTGTAGAATTTGACGCCTGAAAATAAAGTCGGACTCGATTCATTTTTAATTCATTCGTTTATTAGTGCAAAAAGATAGCAAAAATGCATTACAATTAAGCTAAAGTAGTTGATTTGGTTATTGTAGGAGGGTGGGAGGGCCTGTGTTTGAGTACTTTTGGCAACAATACGAAGTTGACACTACTATTACTGACAACACACTGCAGCACCAAGCCGTATGAGGCCAACACAAGTAAGCATGCTCCTCCTCATCTCAACCTGTTCAAAGTTTCCCCTTTTCACATCCTCCCAAGAAGTTGCCGTTCCCCTCGAATTTTTCCTAATGATATCTTCCCACCCCATCCAGGGGCAGCTTGCTTTTCGTTTGGTCCTTGACGGCTGTCCAACAAGAAGTATATTGGGCAGTCTGTCGTCGTTCATCCGACGAACAGATGAACATCTGCGCAAAATCGTGACATAATAGTTTTAAGAGAGAATATTATACCCGTATTCTCTATTTGTTAAATATATTATTCATGGTGTTATTCAAGACTCCTTCTAAACGATAATGGTGATTTTTTTTACCATGTTAACTTAAGGGCCATTTTATGGCTAAATACTGTATTGATTATAACTAAATTGTTATACCTTCAGAGCTGCAACAGTCTAGAGCTATTTCTGTTTTCTTTCTCAACACCCAATTTACCTAGGCTAGGATACCATCTGTCCCTATTTTTACCAACCTGGATGTTAAAATCTCCTAATAAAAAAAAACATATAACTATCTTGGACCCTGTCTATTTGCTCCTATAATAGTAAGTAAAATTCATCTGAGTTGCTAGTATCTCCGCCAGTTGGTTCGGCAGCGGCATATACCACTAAGACTGATACCCTGCTCCTTTTAGTCACAAAATGAAAACTAGCATTCTGTTATTATAACCTTCCCAATCTAAATAAGACTTAGCAGCTTCCTTATTTATCATGAACCCTATTCCCTGTTTATGTGCCCCATCTTTTCTGCCTGAATGAATAAATTGCACATCCCCTAATTTCATGTTTCCTAGCCATGGGATGTGAGTTTCTGAATCTCCTAATAAGTCCAGTTCGAAGCGTCTAAATTCGTCAGTCACAATGTCAATGCGATAGTTATTTTTGACATTGTGAAATTCAAAGTTTCAATTTTCATGTTCTTTAAATTATTGAATTTATTTTGGCTTCAGGAAAAGGAATGGTCCCAGAACCAGTGCAAAACAAGGACCAACACATTTTCTCAGTTCTGAATAGAAACGCCTAAGCTAGCTTAGAACTGGACATCGAAAAGTTTAATAGATTTTTTAGAGCAAATCTGGTAAACTTAACCTACCCTAACTATAGACTTATAGACGCTCGTGTCCCCGTCGAACCCCCTACTCTTCAGACTTAAGCCCAACTATGCATCAAAAGGCTTCGACATTTAAGAAGGAACATTTCTTGTTTAAAAAAAACAGTCCCTGAAGGGGCTGACACCCTCTCAGGGACAATGTTGTATGTTTATCCCAAATATATGTCTGCAAATGAAGAGAGGCTAGAGTTTAATCTCCTCCATCCCTCTCTATGTTTATTTGTTGTATCCCTCTATGTTATATCACTCTCCATATTCATCTAGATCGTCCCAATTTTCAAAGAAGAATTCATTCCCATTTTCAAGTTTTCTTATCCAAATAACAATTTACGGGTAAATTGAAACTTAACCAATCTCTTGCAGTTGGTGTAAGCATAATCAAAGCTATATGTTGTCATCAAAATTCGTTTTTCAGGTATCGCTGTAAATAATAACTATAAAATTTCCTCCACTTACCGTCCAACCTTTGCAGCTAAACATAAGAATTTAATGTTCTATAATACACAGAAATATTATCAATAAGAGGGGAGTTGCCGTCCTTCAGTGCACATATTTTACGCTTAATATACTCTCTCGGAATGAAGGGGGGTTAACCGCTCGTTTGCATAGGGTAATTGGTACATGTCTCCATGGCGCACCGATACATGGTCCAGACCGGCTTCGTGGAGTTGGGTCCGGGCCAAACGCAACATGTCAGCGGAAATATCAATGCCCAAGGCCTGACCGGTTCGGTCACCAAGAAGTTTGAGCATGCGCCCGGTTCCAGTGCCAATATCGAGCAGTTCACCGACCTCAATGCGGTCTAGATGCTTGAGAATGGTTTGGTTAATGGTTTTTTCTTGAGGCCGTAATCCCACCATCCAATGGCTTTCGTCTTTGAGGCGTTGCAGTGTTTGAGAAGCTTCTTGTGCTCGGTGCTTCAACACCTCTTCCACCCTTTGCCGATCCAAGGCCAAAATCTCCGCATCGGAAGGCAAAAAGGAAAGGACACGACGCACCAAAGCACCGCCCTCTCCGCCACGCGCAACACGATAGAATACGAAATTCTGTTCCCGAAACCGCTCCAAAAGCGCGGCATCACACAAGAGCTTCAAATGACGGGAAACCCTAGGTTGCGACTGGCCCAAGACTTGGGTCAGTTCGGTCACCGTCAATTCACCCAGACAGCAAATCGCCAGAAGCCGAAGCCGCGTCGGTTCGGCGGCGGCCCGTAACGCCTCAAGCAACCATTCCATATCCCCTCCCTAGCCACGAACTGCCGCAAGCATATCACTCCAGCAAAGCTTGTCAATATAAAAATATCTTTATATTGCTATTTCTCAAATTTTCCTACGTGAGCAGGTGTTGGCACTGCGCTTCGTTTTCGCAGCAACCGCCAACAGCTTCCTAACAAGACGCTCCATGACATGACCCGGGTACCGATCACTAAGCCGCTGGAAAAAACGGTTCTTTTCTTCATGTGGCTTGGGACCTGCGGAGCAAATCAAACCAAGCCTTACCAATTGATTGATCTTTGCCCTGCAAACAGTAAATATCGGCTTTTGCCAGGCTGAAACCGCCCATATTCACCGTTTATGGAGAAAATTCCAGCATATTCATCTGGCATTCTTTAAATGAATTGCCAAGAATATCGTTTAAACGCAACCGGTTGGAGGTGCATATTGAAATTTGGCGAATACTTACGGCAATGTAGAGAAAAGTTTGAATGGAGCCAGCCAGAGGCCGCTTCTAATTTAGAAATAGAGCAGTCTTATCTATCCAAACTCGAAAATGGCAAATCCTATCCATCAGAAAAAATCTTTGACAAATTGATGGCAATCTATCGCCTCAATATGGATGAGCTGAACGACAAGCTCCCCGCGGAAGATTTAGACAGACTGAAAGAAATTAAGCAGTTCCGACAAAGGCTCTTGAATAAAGAAAGCGCCAAAATCAAGGCCACCCGCAGCTGGCTTGTCGCAGGCTTTGTGATGATCATCGTGTATCTCTTGTTTAATGAAGGAAATAGTATTTTATCTACTATACAAGACGTAGAAATTTCTTTTCCACAAGAGTGGTAATGGATTCTGAAAATGACTGAACTTTGAAACAAGCTATTGTACCTGAGATAGAAAATTTTCAAATTTAGTATGACAAAAATATATTGTATTAATTAAAAAAAAAATCTCCATAAATTTTGCTATATTTAATTTTAGATATCAAGTTTAATGATTGTTTATAAATTTGATTGTGTGCGTTATTTTTATACAATATCTTATTTTTGAGATTACCGAAAGTTTTCTGAACACATTCCAACCGAATAGGGAAATACATATTGAGATTAAAATCCTTCTGTCGATTCTCTTAATCCTGAATATATTCCGCCCTGCAGAAGACATCTTACCTTCAAAGGGAGTATAAATATTCAAATGAAGACAATCTTCTGATTGATGTCTTAAAAATGGTTGCATTTTCTTCAAGGTTTCTAATCTGCCTTTTGGCATCCGACTCAAAGCCGCTGTTTCATTTGATATATCTGGAAACTGCTGCGGGCAGACAGGCCCTAGTTTATCGGCAGTTCGCACATTCCGCCACGGTGGGGCTGTAACGGGTGGCATAAATCTCAATGTTCCAACTGGAGGAGAAGCATAGGGTATGCCAAGGAATGCCTCAACTGGTGCAAGATTCTTGTCTTTGAAGTTTATTTGTATACCTCGAACTACCCCTTTTCTTGTGGTTACTAAACGGGTACCTGGATATAAGCTCCATGAGCCGAAGGCTGAAGCACTGGAAATTATTGTGCAAAAAATAATCCAACATGTCTTCATTTTCATTTGTTTGTTCACTTTATCTATTTGG
Source organism: Alatinidae sp. Z8VKAUB7J3 (assembly GCA_010016025.2). Classification (NCBI taxonomy): domain Eukaryota; kingdom Metazoa; phylum Cnidaria; class Cubozoa; order Carybdeida; family Alatinidae; species Alatinidae sp. Z8VKAUB7J3. The sequence continues at coordinate 75,261,010 of JAAAKM020073195.1, read as the reverse complement.
TAGAGCTTCCATATTTTTCAAGCTAAAATTACACCATGTACTTCAAACAGAACTTCCTTTCAGTTAGGGTATCTTTAAATTTAATATTAATTAATGAATTGCTATTTCTTTTGGATTAATTGTTCGGTAGTATCATCTTTTTCAGCGGGAGTCTCCTGGTTTAAATGATTGTATTATCCGCCAAAATATTATAGTAACAAATCCTCATTATCCGTTCTTGAAGATTAAATATATTCCAAAATAACTGCCTGATTCAAAACCGACTAGAACATCAATTTCATGTTCTAAGAAATCTCCTAGAAATTTCCATAACCTAACAGTAATTGTAACTGTAATTACTTTTACACTTTAAATCCGACACTTGTATTCTTTACTCAACACTAGCCCTCAATCTTTAACTGTGGGTAATAACCAAGAAACTAAAATCCCCGGGAAGAGATACTGCAAAATCTGCTCCGATTGGAAAAGGTGATATGCTCCCTTTCTGTTGCACCACGAATAGATCCGGTAAAGACAATATTGAAATAAATGAGGTCCTCGAACTGGGAAATGTCGGCGCCGGAGACGAAGGCCTTTTCGCCCGCGCCGCGCATGACCACGACCCGGATATCCCGGTCGGCGGCGAAGTCGGACAGGATGTCGCCGACCGCCTGCCACATCTCCAGCGACGTGGCGTTGTGCCGCGCCGGATTGTTGAAGGTCATCCAGCCGATCCCGCCGTCCTTCGCGGCCAGCATCTTGTCGGTGCTCAACTTCAGCATGCCGTTTCCTATCGTCTTCGCTCAGGTCCAGCTGCTTTAGACCACGCCGTCAGCTCGCAGCGCTGCGATGGTCTCGGCATCGTAGCCGAGTTCTTTCAGAATCGTGTCGCTGTGTTCGCCCAGCTCGGGGGTTGGCGCGCGCATCTTTTGCGGCGTGCGGCTCATCTTGAGAGCCTGGCCGACCACGCGGATCGACCCCAGATCGGGATGCTCGACGGTCGGGTCCATATCGAGGGTTCGTACCTGTGGGTCGGCAAAGCATTGAGCAACCGTGTTGATGGGCCCGGCCGGCACACCGGCCTCGGCGAAGGCTTCGATCCAGTGGGCGCTGCTGCGTTGCCGTGTCAGGGCCTCGATCTCGGCGTTGAGCCGGTCGCGGTTGGCCGCCCGCCCTTCGGGCTCGCGGTAGTCCTCGTGTTCGGCCAGCTCGGGTGCGCCAATGGTCTCGGCCATGCGGCGGAACAGATGTTGCGGGCTGGCCTGAATGTTGATGCGGCCATCGGCGGTCTCGAAGACCCCGGTTGGGATTCCGGTCGGGTGATTGTTGCCCTGCTGCTCGGGTACCTCGCCGTCCTTGAGGTAGCGGGCGGCCTGGAAATCCATCATCTGAATCATGGCCTCGGTCAGCGAGGTGTGGACCCACTGCCCCTCGCCCGAGACCTCCCGTTCGAGCAGTGCCATGAGTACGCCCTGGGCCAGCAGGATCCCGGCGGTCAGGTCGCAGATCGGGATGCCCACGCGCATGGGGCCGCGCCCCGGCTCACCGGTCACCGACATCAGCCCGCCCAGGCCCTGGGCGATCTGGTCGAGCCCGGCACGGCCGGCATAGGGTCCCGACTGACCGAAGCCGGACAGGCTGGCGTAGACGAGGCGCGGATTGACCGCGCGCAGGGCCTCGTAGTCGATGCCTAGGCGATGCTTCACGTCGGGCCGGAAGTTCTCCACCACCACGTCCGCGCGCTCGGCCAGCCGAAGAAAGATCGCCTTGCCCGCTTCGCTCTTGAGGTTGAGGGTCAGGCTGGGTTTTAACAAAACAATTGAAGCTAAAAGTTCAGTTCAGCTAGTATTGTTAAAAATTACTAGTTAGTTAAATTCCTTAGGTCTAGAAACACAATATGTATATACATGGTATGAACCCAGAATACACCATGTGATCACTGTCCTTGCGTTTTGCTGCAGAGTGAAGTGGATCTCCCACCATAGTCTCATCCTCTGGTACATCTAACACAGAAATGGATTAACATTTTCTATATCAATTAACAAGGATTATAGGAGCAACGATTCATTAAAAGTTAACAATAAATAAAAATCTTTGAAACGTTTTAAGAAATTTACAAACACACAATCATTTTTGTACATAAGGTTGTTGTAACGACGTTCTTCTCATCCTTTCGTTTTGCAACAGAGTGAAGAGGCTCCCCTACCATTGTTCTCTCTCCTGGCACATCTAACACTAGAAAAAGTAGAAAAATTAATATTCCAACTGTGGGGTCACATTTTAAAATGTTTCCGAATGAAAGTATGAATGTATCTTTAATAGTATTATTTGCTAAGAAATTACAAATACTCTGGCTAATGCTTTGCTAATTGTCATCGTCTCATTGGCAAACTTGATCTAAATACTTTGAAATATACGCAATATTTACGAAATGTAAAGTCCCTGTTTGCATATATTTTCGGTTGGTCTTCTGGTGAAGATCAGTGATGGGCAGCTAGCCCCACAGAAGTTTGATTTTTAGATTTCCTTCGAAAGTCTCCGATGCTTTATCCCTTCATGTCATTGCTTGTAAACAATGATGAAAACGTCAAGAACATAAATAAAAAAATAATAAATACTATATATGGTCTCAGTTACACGGTACCCAATAGCTTTTGATACTAGACAGGCCTTTAATTTACAAGGTACCCGATACTCACTTCATATCAAAATTGCTTTGCTAATAAAAGTATTACCAAAACATATACGGTACACTTTTAATAAAGTAAAACTGCTTAACTCGAGTTTATAAGATATACTTCCTGCTCCGATTCCTCTCTTTTGGTGGAGTGTGGTAAAACGGACTTATCATGCGATTACTGTCTACTCTAACCCACAGTATAAGGAAAACAGTAGCAATTTCTTATTATGAGTAATACGTCAAATGTGTAAACTTCATTGACTTCTTCAGGCTACTACTGAAAATTGGCTAAAAATTGGTTTAGCAAATTTTCAGTAGTAATCTGAAGAAGTCTCTTAGACGAAACGTTGTCAATGAAGTTTCCACATTTGGCGTTTTACTTATAATAACTTGTCGGTTGACTATTCACCTTTCACTCATAGCAATTTCTTGACACTTTCAACTATATCCAAGTAGGATGCCAAATCTAACTGATACAAAATCCTATCCAATACCGTTTGAACAATATCTATTGGAGCTGTGAAACTTAGGTATTTCTTAATCGTGAGCAACAACAAAAGTTAACCATTTTCGCGGAAGTAAGAAATTTACAAAAATCTATTTCTATACCTATAGATACCCGGTTTCTCTTCCCAGCGAACTTCCCTGGAGATGCTTTGTAAACTGGAATGCTATGATGTAAGCTCAGGCGTAAGGCAGTGGTTTGATAAGTCATTGATGTGAACTGAGACAACGAGGCACTAATCCACCAGTGCTAAAAGTTGGAAAGATGTTAGTCCGTGACAAAAAATTATAAGATTCCATTGAGAACAGGACGCGTTATTGCTAAGCGTTTTTGTCAGACACTGGTCAATGCAATCGCTCGCAGCGGAGACAAAAAACTTTAACTTTGGCAGTATTGAGTAAAATAGCTCCAACGCCTGCAATCGTGGACAAAAGTAATGTAAGTTTTCCTCCGAAACGTAAAAAAATTGCATAAATGGCTCAGAATACAAGCTGAAGGGCAGGGGTATTTATTTCAGCTTTTACTTGGTTTCTGCCGCCCATCTTGGAGCAGGACAGTGCCATGGTATATACCTTTCGAAAAGTTCTGTTTTCAAATTCGGTGGTTGGGCTTAACGGGGTTGGGCCTCTGTTGACATAAATTAAAGTCCTCTATTGAAGGTTGCTATTTTTCAGCTCGAGCTAAATGCATGTCCAAAGAATACACTCACGTTGGAGTAAATTAGATAATATCAAATCGTAAGTGCAGTCCACTGATATACATAAGACTATGTCAGGATAAAAGTAGAACCACGTCCACAACTGCACTAGGACGTGAGAAACAAGAAAATTTATAAGACTCTGGAGAAATAGAAAATATGTCACCACCGCCGACCGAACCCTTAACCCAAGCTATTGCAGCGTCCGCTCTACAAACTGAGCTAGATGGCCTCCCATTTTAACATGCTTTATTTCTCTAGTCGCCAAATTAGCTTCCAGTCATGTACCGGTGGACATCGACACCAAGCTTTAAGTAATTGCAGACCAGCCTCTTTGCGCCATGTGATTTGACCAAGGAAGGACTGCCATGCGCCCAAAGCCCACTGAAAGTTAAAAAGTATCATCAGTCGATCCTTGGTGGTGACATTTTTTCTATTTCTCTGGTGTCTTTTCTATACAATTATTTCAGATCTTCTGTTCTCGATGAAAATATATATTGTTTACCAGAAATCCACTTGCTGATGTTTTTTTAAAAACTTTTAAATTCATTCACGAAGAAGAAGTGAATACATGCATCTATTTTCACTAGAACAGTTCAAATAGTCAAGTCACAATATGTTCTTAAACATTTAAAAAGAAAACTTTAAAAATTTATTAATACGTTATTTTGCACGAAATAGTGAAAACTTTTAAAGTTTTAATTACGTTTTTCGCTATTTCGTGCAATATTTTTGTTTTGTACAAGAAATAAACTATTTCTATGTTATTTATGCAAAACTAAATAAAGCTTAATGTACTTGATAGTTTAGTGATGAAATACAGTATTTAGCTCAAGATTTTCATTCATTACCATAACTCGATGCGCTTTCCATTCAGCCCAGCACTTGTTACATGCTGGATATTTTTCTGCAACCATGTCAAGTTGTTCTGAATCCGGAATTTCGTTTTTACATTTAGTACATGAACGGCTCATAGAAATCCCTGTAATAGACTACTTTTATCTTTTATCGATGTAAAGTAATAATAATTAACAATAGCATGATTGAACATGAAGATCAAGTGTCCTAAATGCAAGGAAGATGCAGAATTAACGATGGATTTTTCTTTGGTAAAGTGTGGGTCGTGTGATTTAGAAATGAGTTATGGTGAATATGTCAAGTTTGTTGCTCATAATGAGTCCAGGTATTCAGACATTTTAGGGGACTATTCAGGAGATACTAAAAATCAACAAACAGGTTCGTTAGATGAATGGGATTAACAATATGGTAAAATCATTCATCAGATTAAAATAATTAGTTTAAGAGATTTCTAAACATCATTGGAATTTTTACTTGAGAACATTCTCAATTTAGTTGGATTTTTGGTAGGATTAATCATAGGAACAATGTCACTAATTGGTTTCCGAAATACAGGTAGTCCAACATTATTTAGATTGACAATTGCCTTCTATTCTATAAGTGTAGGATTTTTTGTAATTTGGTCTGGATACATGATTGAAGATTTCATAATTCAATCTGGAAGTATTGAAAGATGGATTCAAACATTAGGAATCGGTATACAGACTGTAGGATACTTTTTCATTGCATTCTCTCACAGCATCAAGTCATTTTTCCCGAAATCAAGATACTTTAGATCAGTGGGAGTTTTTCCATTATTCCTTGTTTCATCAGTACAGTTAGAACATATCTTTAGATCAGTTTCGTTTATTCTTCTTGCATATGGTGCAATTGAGACCATGCTTTCTTATTTTGAAAATAAGAACAAGGGAGCAATTTCAGTAGCAGTTGGCCTTGCAATGTTAGCCTTTGGGGAATTTTTAGGTTGGTACTCTTTTGTTTTTCCAGAATCAATTTTAAATCATGTTTCTACAATAATCAAAATTGGGGGTTTGATTTTGCTGTTTATTCCAGTTAGTAAAGTTCCCCTAACCAAGATAAAATTTGATGATAATTTTGATGACCTGAAATAGGCTCAATTTTTTAAAAATTTTGACGGGGTCAATTTCTTTTATCTTTTTGGTATATTGCAAAATATCATTGCCCTCTCATAGAAATTAGCAAGAAAAATAGTGGTAATGGCAGAATATAGAACTCATATGAAAATTATTGGAGATATTTTGTACACCACAAGAGATGACTTGCAAGATGAGGATGGTGCTACAGTAACTCCACCGCGTGGCCAAGTGGTTAAAACAGCTTTTTCATCATGTTTAGTAGGATAATGAAGTGGGATTTTGTCCAGCACTGCTTGTTTGATGTATTTACAGCTACCCCCTATATGTAGAGGATGTTCCCCTATCCGCAACCTGGGGAGCCACTGAATCGGAGTTGTAATCTCCACACCAGTAAGTCTGAGTATGCTTTCAACCTGATAAGATAAAATATATATATATATAAAATATAGAAAGTTAAAAGTCAAAAGAATCACTGCAATGTTTTAGCTGATATTTCATACACATTACAAGTGTCACAATCAATTAAGGTAGATTGCAACTACTTGTGACCCGCTCACTTTACACATGGTATAATCCCCATTACCCTCATGTTACCCCGCTTGACCTAGCTTAGCCTACTGTATAATTTGGTGTATGGTATCTGTATCTTACTCACGTCATACTGCCGCTTTGATATTATAGTCAAGATTGTTCAATATATCAATTTTAGGCATCATTCTACATCTGTTAACTTGTTTGTGTCCAGTGCAGATTCGCTTCCACTGTAGTAAATTCTCTATGAGTGCAAGTAACTTCTTTACTGGTGATTTCATGACCCCTCTTGACAATTTTTTACATCTTCCCAACTACCGCTGTGTAACTATCCTATCTTAATTCGATATTGTATTTATGGTGACTTGGTATATATAAACGTGATTTTCCAAGTTTCAGTTAGTTGAATATGCTGATTATCATGAGATGCGTGGCTTCGCTGTTTGTTGCAATAGATGCTCTCGACGCTGAATATAGAAAACGAAGTGTCTTCAATAATTTCTTGTCTGTGTCTTCAATAATTTCTTGTCTTGTCATTTCTTACATTCTGATACTAAATTTATTAGCCTTTACATCATTGGTTTCAAACATTTTTATGCACTGTACCCCTTAAGAAGTTCTAATGTGCCCTTGCACCCCCTAAGCTTGAGATAATAGTTTATTTCAGAATAAAGTTGCATAATCCATTGTTACTGATATATAAACAGATTCTTTATATACATAATACCTCAATTGCTATGAATCTATAAACAGACAGTTTCTTTAAGTGCTGTTTTGATAGTCAGTTTAAAGTAAAAAAACAGTGAACTCAACAAAAGGCACTAAAACTAACTTCTTTAATGTTGCAAAATAGATTTTTCCTATGGGTTCATACTATCCTAAGCCCTAATATATGTTAGTTTTGGAGTGCATGAAAAGTTAACATTTTTAACGAATTACTTTCAATCAGATCGGAAATTGATCAAAGTGTCTTCTGATCTGTTATCCATTTCGTTTGGTTTAACAGACTTACGATGTAGTATGACAATGTGGAGGTCCCAAAACAGTTTTGTGTATTAACTAAGTGAATCAGCAGTCAATGTTATATAGCAATAAATCAGTTGCTGCGTGCAAACTGTGACAACTACTGGTAAAATCCACCAATACATTCAGCTTTGAGTTGTATTTGTTTCATGAGGTTAAGCGTTTTCTAGGGGGCACAAATCCCTAGGTACGCCAATAGGATGGAGCCAGAGGCTCTTTCTACTTTAAAAGCATATTTTATGATTAATACATAGTTTCGTACTTTCATATTTTTTGAGGCATTCAAACGGGCTACTACTATTAGCACCCATGTTTATCGGAACATTGTTCTTACGTGTGTTTTTTGTTCTAGTGATTATAGTGGTGCAAAAAGTGATCAAGTGGACATTGTCAACGGTGCGAAACGTGGTGCAAAATAGTGGTGCAAAAAGGGTTCAAGTGGATATTGTCAACGGCGCAAGGTAGAGAAAAGTATGCCATCGTAATATCCACTATAAGGGACAGGGACGGCGGAATTGGTTCCTTCCCTGAGCCTAAGAAGCTCAATGTCGCCTTGACCCGTGCAAAACATTGTTCTATCATATGCGGCCATATGACGACATTGAGATGCAATGATTTGTGGAACAAGCTTGTTATTGATGCTGAAAAGCGTGAACTGTTTTATCGAGTGACATCTTATTCGAATGCGGACACTTTAAGGAATAGGCTATTCTATTCGGAAGTCAAGGCCATTTTTGAAAATTGTATTTAAACCATAGCAAACCTTATACTAGCGCCAAAAGCTGGTTTAGGTTTTATTAGTTAGAAATACATTTCCGGGCTAATTGATAAATTAAATTGATAGTTAGTTTTTTCGAAAATTTTATTGCCCAAGGTTAAAAGGATCACCAAAGTGCTTCCTTTAATCTGATTGGCTGCTTTGTTGTCTAGGTCCTCCCACAACAAGTATGTGAATATATTATTCGTATTTACTTATCTGTGTCTTTTATATATATTTCATTAACAAATAAAGGTATACCGAAGATGCAGTATGTCCATGATTTTGGTTCTCTTACTTGCCCTTTTAAAAATTACTTCTTTTTTTGAAGGACAATTTTTTCTTAAATTTAATGTATATCCAATTGTTTTTCGGCAAACTTTTAGAAGAAGAGTACAATATGCAAAGTAAGTATCGTAAGTTCCTTGTGAAATACTCCTTTTTGTGGAGTAAAGTGCCAGGTAGGATTAACAGGGATTAACTGGGATTAACAGGGATTCATCCAGATAGGATTAACTCATCGGATTCTTCTTTGTAAACTATCGCATGTTGGTATAGGATCCAATTACTTGGTCTTGAATGTTGGTAAGTCACATTTTCTTATTTTTTCTCGAATTGGTATAGCTTTCCCTCAGCTTACACACCTTCAGGTGTCACAAGGTTCCTTGTGTAGACCAGAGAATCGGGTGGTCCGGTTTCTTGGTATCCTGCTTGATGAGAACCTTTCATTCAGAAACCATGATTAGCGACATGCTGGTTTATGACGTCAGTTGTACGGATTATTATCATTAAATTGCTCTCGAACGCATGCGTCCTTCATTCAAAGTTGTAATTACATAAAATCATATCTTAAGTGTGACGGATGAGCAAACTTCCAATAATGTGTTGAAAAAGAAGTCTCCGAGTTTATCAATATTTATCATTTATACAAACCTATTATAGTATAAAACTCGAGGTACTTTAAACAGTAATCTAGATAACTTCCCCAAAACCAAATGGTGCTGTAGGTTGATACATATTTTTAAAAAGGATTCAAAACGTACGAACGACCAAAATACAATCTTCAAAAGACACTAGACAAATAACAATACATCACAACCGGGGATCGAAACCGTGACAACTGTTTCGAGGCGTGTGCTCTACCAAATGAGCTAGGAGACCTTTCGATGTTAACACTACGTCTGAAGGCAAGCTTTGGTTTCCATCGACACTTAACAATGTATATTACCCAACCAAAATACTAAAGATGATAATCTACGATTTAAACGTAATGTACAGATTGGCTAGATGGAAATTAGGTACACGTCCAACGATCATATTGCCGTGGCTACTCGAAAGGTGCCAAAACTTACACTTTTCATAGCTCAAGACTGAAAACTTAAAGCGTATCGATCTAAAGAGAGATGCTTAAAATACAAATAAAACCGACTGCCTAAAGATCTATAAAAAAATGAATCTTAGGGAGTTTATACATCGAAGTGGCACATCGCAAAAGCCACGTCGCAAATGCCACGCCTCAAATGCCACACGAAACTGAGCTTTCAGACTGAAGTGGCAGATGCCACGTCGCATGCTGGAAAAATACCTGCTCGGTAGAGAGGCGTATTCCTCTGACAAAGACAATGTTATTGCTCTTATGGGTCTGATAGTTGGTATGATAAAAAGGAAAAAGGAGATGGTGGGTACATCTCATATCAGACAGGGAATGTCAACCTGCACAGCGCTTTCATAGTCGGAAAGGGCCTTAATCTACACCCAAAAGATGTCCTTCGTGATTTAGTGGCCATTGTAAAGCCTTAATTACAGAGGTAGGATACTTACAATGCAGATGTATTATGGATAAAGAACGACCAGTATTATTTGTAAGCATGGCATTCTTTACGGTAATACGTCGTAGCACTACATAGATTCTCTAAGTAGAAAAGATGTATTATAACCTACGTCTGCTCGGAGGTCGCTATGTAATTGTATCATTTTGCAGTTGTTTATCGTATAGAGTGGCCGAGACCATTTGAGCGACGAGTGATATTTCGTGAGCATACCTAAATTGAATTGTACGGTTCTGAGACCTGGACTCTCTCAGCCAAACAACAACAGCGTTTAGATGGATGTTATACACGTCTCTTAAGAAATTCCTGAAGAATACTATGATAAGAATAGTATGATACGAAATAAGACATAATTTCTTATCATACTCTATCTCTAATGAATAGGTATCTTAGTGAAGATACGAAATATTGAGATTAAATGATTGCAAAACTTCTTGTAATTCTCTTTAGTACCATAAAATATGATGAAAAAAATATATAAACAAAATATTTGAAATATTATTCTTACTGTTGCACTAAGTGTGTATGGTATTGCCCCAAAATGAGGATTATAAACAGCACATGTATCTGCTTTTCCATATTGACCAACAGCATGTAAGACAGCTAGTTCTGATTTGACCTAAATGAAAAATAAAAATATTCAAAATGTTGAAATTGCAAACGGGTGCCAGGTATAACGTCTATATACTTGGTGTAATGCCAAGAACATAGTTCTAACATAAGCTTCAAATGTTGCCATGACAATTACATAACTAAAAGTCTGGGGTTTATAAGAGGATGCCTCAATCACGCTTTAGTTGCATTAGGAGAGTTACGTTCCGTTGGTGTACAATGGTGCTGCTCAAACTTTTAATACACTCGTCACCTCTGCTTCATTAGGATATAATTTGAATTTTGCGTTGAGTAACAGATTCATTTTGCTAAACGTTTTCGCCACCATTTTTAAGATAAAATTCCTTGCATCCATATAGATTCATATAGACTTTCTGAACACAACTGCTATTTTCCATGGACCAGGACTATTTCAGAGGGCAATCTAGCCTAATGGATCTAGGATTGATCTAGAGCAGTGTTTCTAAATGCCGGTGTGAGGACCCCCTTAAGGGGATAAGTGAGGGTGGATGGGTACTTAGAAATTTTGGTAGCTTGAGGGGGTAAAATACCTTCTGAGTTTCAGAAACCATGATGTGGGCTCGAAAGTTGTAGGTTTGTTCTCAGTGTACAGTGCTTTGGTCTACCCTGGAATATGCTTGCTGTGTGTGTCCCAATAAAAATACAGCACATACAGTATTGTTGCTTTTTAACATTTCTAGCAGTGTCTCTTAATGGGGGTATGAGGACCCCCTTAGGGGGATATTTGAGGGAGAGGGGGTATTTGGAATTTTGGTAACTTGAGGGGGTAAAATGTCTTCCAAGTTTCAGAAACCATGATGTGGGCTCGAAAGTTGTAGGTTTGTTCTCAGTGTACAGTACTTTGGTATACCATGGAGTATGCTTGCTGTGTGTGTCTCAATAAAAATACAGCACATACAGTATTGTTGCTTTTTAACAATTCTAGCAAATATAATGACAGGAAGAACTACTCACTCATGAACTGGTAAACATAACACATTCACTTTCCCTTCAGACTGACATAATATGGACATATATCACAATATATATATATATATATATATAATTCTCAAAGATTAGGCTACCAGGCAGAAAAACAAACCATCAGGCAGGCACAACCGTCCAGTAGGATCGCCTATCGCGGGCTATGGTAAGAACCTGCAATCACTGTGTTATCAATGAGAACAGATACAACACATGATTGGTAGGCACGTCGTTGGCATGGCGCCACCTCACAATATAGTTCTATCCCAAATCCATCAGAGGTCCGCAACGCAACCTCATAAATCAGAGACACGATCCAATTCCAGTAGACTGAAGATGCGTGAAGATTCACTCGAGATGTAGCTCGCAAGAAGACTTGGACATGATAAACTCTACCCTCTTTAACTGACAAGAGTTTTGAGTAAATAGGACAACAGCAAAAACGTATTACTACTGGAAATGAAAGTCCGTGGGAAAGCAATCTTGAACAGGCAGAAGAAAGAAAAGTGCAAAGCCATGAAGATCTGATATACTAAGCGAATAACAAGACTGGATGACACCATTCTATCACTTGGCGGTAGGCTTTCGTGAATTAGTGATAGATAGATGTCTTTTCCGATCAATACTAGTACTGCCATCCCCGCTTGCGCTGTTTGCTGACGGAATCAAGTCAATGTGTCCCATGGTGATTCTTGATAATAAAAAATTATTTAATTTCTTAAATATCTTATAAATGGGACACCCGGGAAATTTACAAGTGCAATTTTTGGATTTCTCGGCCAAAAAAACCCTTCTGTTACAATTTTCACCTTCCATGGTGAAAATTGATTGGTGATTGATTTCCATCAACGATACAAGATAAACAATGGCATTATTTTGGGGTCCGAATTAGCCAAAGCCCTCCACATTTAAAAGCCCATAACTCGGGAACACCTTCAAGTTGCTACCTAAAATTCTTAGGTTTTGCATGTTTGATTAAACTAAACAGACTGTAAGAAAATAAAAGAAATCTGAGAGGTAAGGGTGGGTTTATACGTACTTTTAGAACGATTTCATATGAAATGACCTATTAAGCAAATTTGCTGTTGCCACTTTATTCTGAAATTTAGTATTCCCCTAAGGGGTGCCAAGATATATGAAGAAATTTCTTAGGGAAAATAGAAAGGTTGAGAAAAACTGAAATGTTATGGTCACCTATCTATTTGACTTTATTTGTCTTTACATAAATCAATAGATGTTTTACTTAGTATCTACGAAAAATACCTTCCCCAACATGTAACTGCTAAAACAAGTAAGCACAACAAAGATTATACTGCTTTATGTTTGACATGTTGGTAGTTTATTAGCAAACTAAATACGAGACAGAAGGTATATATATATATATATATATATATATATATATATATATATTGTGGTAATGCTCAACTCTTTGAGAATTATATATAATTGCAATGTGTCTGCTGAGAATATGTATATGTCTGAGTACTCTGACGTTAGTGTCAGACGAAAAAAAGCTTTTCAGTACACAATATTTTCGCTGTTTCGTGCAATATTTTTGTAGTCATGGAGTAGGGAAACTATTTACCGAGACTACATCATCGTTTAATTTTATTTATAAGGCATCAATCCACGTATACATAGGAATTTCTGGGCAACTCCTGTTCGTTGAAGAACTTGGTTCGAGCTGGGCTCAACTTAAGCCATTTCTAAACCAAAGACCAGGATCACCAGTATAAAAGGTTTAGAGTTCTCACCCATAAAGGACTCTCTCTATCACTAATACTAATCTAATCTATTAAAAATATTGCTAGTTTTGAAAAGAACATCAGAGAAATAGAAAATATGTCACCACAGAGGATCGAACCCGTGACCCACGCTTTCGTGGAGTGCGCTCTACCAACTCGGCTAGGTGAAGAAGAGAACTTGAAATGTAAGTTTTTTAAAAGAACACTAAGGACTGATGTTTCTCAATCGTCTCTGCAACTGATTTGCCTCTAAAATTTCTTTTTTTCAAATATTTAATGGATAACACTAGGAAATAGACCCTCCACACTAAAGATGGGGAAAGTGTCAGAGCTCACCAGCTTCTATTGGTATATCGACTTTTTTCTGCAAAGTTCACCCTACTATTCGTATGTCCACTATTATCTGCAAAGTTCACCAGCTTCTATTGTTATATCCACTATTTCAGATGATAGTATTCTCTTTAAACCTAACATTTTAAATCCTCTCTTCTCGATGTTACAATATGACTTATAATAGCAAGGAACAGGACATATTTTAATCGATTATCTATTGAAGACGGTGTAATAGAACAAAAAAAACCCTTAAAAACCGATGGAGCATGGTTACATCTTATAAGGAAGAAAGAAAGAAAGAAACAAATTATGAATGAATGAATGAATGAATGAATGAATGAATGGACAAAGTATCGTTAACATAGAGGAATAGTCTTTCAAAAAAATCTCATGCTTTTAATCATTTAAGTCTGCAGTGAGGAAAGGATAATCTGCGAAACTCTTGAAAGAACCGGAACTACGTACTGTTAAATATCAACGAATCGTCTAGTTATTTGTGGTTATAAATACACGATATACAATTTATCTTCAGGCAAATCTTGTTCCTATGAATGGTTACTAAAAGCTTAATTTGATGGTGTGCGACCTACGTGTTTAAGATGTATCGCGTAGATAGAAATATTAGCTAGCATTCTAATATAGACAGATTCGTTTAGGATTTATCATGTGCAACCTACGTGTGTAAGATATTTCACATAAGATATAGCTACTTGGTGCTTAATTTGATGATGTGCGATCTACGTGTGTAAGATATATCGTATAGATGAAATATTATCAAGTAGACAGATTCATGGTGCGTAAGTAACAGAGTGTTATTAACGAACTAACAAGATAGCAAGGTTGGAGGTATGTTGTGTCGGGTGCGACGCTTTAACTGCGATCCTACTGTCAAGTTGTAATGGTTGATTATGAGTTCGTATAAGCTCCAAAAATTGCGGTCTACACACTTTTCAATTATTACTACTCATGCACCATAACATGCAGGACCATTGAAATGTGTGAGCATAGTATTTAGTATTCAGCATCGGATATGTTGTTCAGGGACTTAAAACACCCGACCCCCACCAAAACAGTTAAAGTCGACAGTTTTATTCATCGAAGGAGAAATGCCACTGACAAGCCTAGCCTGACATGGCATAGCAGAAGTCTATTTTTTAGTATTAAATTACCTTAAACCGTTACTTAGCATAGTAATATCAGCTTGAGATGACAATACATTTCTCTAGAATATCGATTAACCAGCTGTCAAGACCGGTAGAAAAAAATGATGGCATGCAGTGAACACTCGATACTATTTACCTGTGCCCAATTCCTTATAATTACACACTCAAATTAACAAACTCGTCATGTCAATGACCTTCGCTACCATCCATGTGCTGTCCTATGCAACGTCTGTTTTAGTGCTTTATTTTCAAGGACCACGTTGCTGGATTTCAGAGATCGAAAGTCTGATACACCAATTGGAGGTGGGAGTACTGCTTAGCATTGTGGGTAGGACTACCCGTCATGTACACTCTAGGATTTCAGGCAAATTTTCCAGCCCACCTTTTCCAACATTTCACAACGTACAAACCACCCTTTGTCACCAGATAACTTGAAAACTCAAACGACCACTTCTTCTGGCTATACTCGTCCCTAAGAGAATGTCTGCTTACCGAAAAGCCGAATCCCTTGACTTAACACGACTAACAGTTCCTACCTCTACATATTCTAGCGCCCACGTTGATCGCCAATAACCAGGCCTCTGCCTCCTGGAGATTTTTTTCGTATATTTTTTTTATACTGTACATATTGTGTCAGCTTGTGACTATATTAAAGATGGCCAATTATATAATTTTCATACGCGAATAAGCAAAAATAATTCACTCGAATTCTATGAATGCCTTGCCGGAAACTCCTAAGCGTGTTGTTTTATTTTGACCAAAATTTCAGCCTCGAATCTAGGCTATAAGCTCGTGTATTGAATCATTTTATGATGTTGTACACGGCTAATATGGTATTCCGTTGCAGCCATTTTGTTTAGCGGTTTCTTAATGAAAGACCCCTGATGAGCAGTGGGTCCGATATTGAAACTACCCTAGATAAACAGAAAAACCACCAAACGGGCTAACTAATAAATAAAGGGCAGCTGGGGCGTCCAAGGGCAACGCCCCTCAATTTAGGCTACCGAGCAGAGAACCAAAAATTGGTTTAGTCAGCGAAATTAAAAGTCATGCAAATGTGATGCACTTTTGATTTTGATTCTAAATTGGTTTTATTAGACCAATTTGATCGTCCTTAGAACAAAACCTTTGGTCCCAGGGTTTTACTTACAAGCTACAATACCTCTGGACTTTAGCTGACAGCATTAACTGGTGACTCAGAAACTGCCCCACTCAAATGATATCATCCTGTCGAGATGAAATTATTGGTGTGGTAAGGAGAAACGAAATACTGCAGGCTTTAGTTCTAGGACGAATCCATTCCGTAAGTAGTGGCAGTGTTATTAATGTTGAGCGGCTTACGGGGGGCATAGGGTGATAGTATAACAATAGTGTCCATAGCAGTGCAGTGAGACTCGCAAAGGGGAGAATAAAAACAAAGATGTCGTAATAAGTCTCTAGCCACAATTCTGACGATTATCTCTTAATCATCAGAACCTAAAGACGTTCGATAGAGACAGCCTAGTTTCGCCTACAAGTAGCATTGTATAGCACCCAGGCAAGCATAGATGCAACACAATGCCAAGAAAGATTGCAAGGCTTACCCCAATGATTTTAATGTCATTTTGTCTCAAGATGTGAATAGTAAATTTAAGTATGTGTTTCTCTTTTGTGATAAAGCCATCATAATCCTAGGTGCCTTGCAACGCAGAAGGAAAAGGCTCTGATGTATTAAGTAACTTGATGGGATTCTCATGGTATTTCAACTCCAATAAATAAAATATTATGTTGTTATGACATTAAGTGCGGATATATTGCAATTAGTCTACTCAAAGTGTGGTTTATGCGGACCTAGGAGGGATTACAAAATAATGCGAATTTACTTTTGAAATCTTCACCTGCAAGGAAAACATGTTTTTGTTAAAAAAGATCATTTAGAAGTTATTAGTAGTTTATGAATAATTCTTGTGTATGTCAAGACGAGAACAGAAGGAGACCTTGCTTTCTGGAGACTCTACTTTGTTACGTTCTATTCATAGTTTCTTTTGAATAGAACACTACAGAAATAGAAAAGTATGTCACCAACAGGGATCGAACACGTGACCCACGCTTTCGCGGCGTGCGCTCTACCAACTGAGCTAGGTGATCTCCGATGTTAACATACATTTATTTCTGTAGTCACCACATTAGCTCCCAATCATCCACATGTGGACATCGACATCCAGCTCTACGCAATTGGAAACCAGCCTCTCTGTGCCACGTGACTTGACCACGGAAGAACTGCCATCCGGCCCGTCATCAATCCAAAGCCCATTACAGTTAGTAAGAATCAGCTAGAAAATCTAGAGAAGTAAAAGTATGTTAACATCGTAGGTCACCTAGCTCAGTTGGTAGAGCACACGCCGCGAAAGCGTGGGTCACGGGTTCGGTCACCATATTAGCTGCTAATCATTTACTGGCGGGCGCACACGTCGATCTAAGTCATACTTAAAAGCGATGAAACTGGAATAGAAACTTTAAAGAAACTGGAATAAAAACTTCGAAGAACCTCATTTTTTATAATTTTAAAAATATTTTGTATTAAACGGTGTCTTTGTTTCGAAAATATCTTTTAAAAAAGGAAAAGACCCGATGGTTACTTGAAAGATCAATTTTCATATGTCTTGACAACCCAGTGTCAGCTTTAGGGGCCTTAAGGGCCATGGTAGAGCGTCCCACGTCCTAAGGAGACCCCTTTCTCCAATGTTAAGTAATTATATGCGTATGTGACTAGATTTTATCTCTTAGAAGGAAGTAGACATTGGAAACCAAATTCATTTGCTGCACTTTTAGACCCTCAGCGATACGGTCAAGTCATGGATAGCATTGAGATTCATCACGTCATAGTAACCTGAAAAACGTATTAGGCCCAGGCGCCCCGCGCCTTCCAAAACTGCTCCTGTAACAATGCCTAGTCGACACATTTTCCTTTTGTCTTGTAATTTTAAAAACGTAAAATTGAGGGTTTAAAGCTTTTGAATTGATTGAGCATATACCAGGATGCTAAGAGCTTCACTATGCAAATCATGGTCCGAACACCTCACGAACAAAGATCTTTATGGTAATATTCCTCCCATCACAACAACAATCAGGCAACAGAGGAGGGGTGTAGATTGAGAGGTACTTCTGTGGGATCCCACCCACGGAAGAAGATCACGTGGAAGATCACAGAAGACCTACGTCGACCAATTGGTAGCCGACACTGACATCAGTAGAGAAGATCAACCTGCAGCCATGGAGGACAGAGAAAATAGGAAGAAGAGTCATCGCTAGCCGAGCTAGCTTGACCTGATGATGATGATGATGATGATGATGATGATGATGATGATGATGATGATGATGATGATGATGATGAAAGCTTCAGATGCCTTTTTGTATCTTCCTTTGTGTTAACTCAATCCATGTTGATCGTTTGTAAGGCCTTTTGCTCTCGTAAGCACCTCTTTTGTTTAGTACAAAACCATATTATGTACAACACGTTATTGCGGAGAATCTTGTGATCACAAAGGCCAATAACTTCTGGGTCAATGCCTCTGCAAGAGTAGATATGTAGTTTCACAGACCTAAGGTGTATTTGGAGTCAGTATTTGTGTACTGACTCTAAATGGTAAAGCGTTCAAATACTTGTAACAACTATTCTATTTTCAAGAAAAAGTCCATTACTCTTTTATTTTTGACAAGCAATCTTCATTTATTTTTGGCAAGCAATCTTCATTTATTTTTGACAAGCAATCTTCATTTATTTTTGACAAGCAATCTTCATTTATTTTTGACAAGCGATCAACGTACTTCTCGTGTATTCTCCATCACCACATAGGATGGTCATAACAGATGTAGAAAAATGTTTTCTGTGGTGATAGGGAAGAAATGGAAACAGACACAAAGGCTTAGAACATTTGAAAAAATGATGGAAAAATACATTTGTTGTATAAGCACTCTTGACCAACAAAATAAATGAAAGCAATGACATAAAGAAGGATAGACAGATTGTTAAGAGATTTGTTTGGAATATCAATCATCTAATTTATCAAAAGAACTTTTGCCTTGTAAAGTATTGTACGGTAAGTGTTTGCGTTATGACAGGTTGGATTTACAGGAGAAGTGAATTAAGTTTCTGGCCTTTTCTTTTTCCTTCCTTTTGTCAATGATGAACCAGAGTTTGCTGTTTCTTACTTAAGGATTGTTTTTTCCCAGAATTAGTTCCGATAAGAACTGGGTCACCTTGCAAAAGCAATCTCGCTTTTCCAAAGAAACTGATCAATAAAGTCGACAAATTTTGTCATATGTGGCTGTGTTAAGATAATGTATGTTTCTGTACTCCATTGAATTTTCATACAAGAGCACAAATCGTTAGGATGAAATTGAAAAGAAAAGAAAAAAGTTTTGCATATAGCAAAAGAGGCAGTTAGATTAAGGGCACTGGATTGGTCCTGTGTTTTTAGACCAATAAAAATCTGCTAAAGCTTTTCTCCCAAAAGGCCTTGAAAAGAATTTTTTTCATTTTTCTTTAATATGGACTGACCCAAGACTATCCAGAACAGACCTAAAATTACACGAGAGATGAAACTAATCAAGCATACACATTTTACCAGAGTCTTGGATTTGTAGCATGTCCTGCGTCAATGACGGGTAACAACTCTTTACCAATGCAGTCTTCGGTATAAAGGGATATTGAAACTCTTTAAACGCTCTTCCATGAAAAAATTGAGCTTATTTTGAAATTCTAGGAGCATCGAGGGCTTTTTCGGGTTAGCCATTAGGTTACGTTTTTGGATTCAAGTTTATTTGTCTTCTGATCAAATCATGTGTACACGGCACGCGCTTGGAAACAGAATGAAATCTTGAAGATGTACCAAATAAAAATGAAGGCTTTCTGTGCACATTTAATTTTCTGAAAAATTCGTCGCACCCGGACTTTCATTGAAAAAAATATTTAGTTGTCGACATAACGAAAGTGGACAACTTTGGGGGACTCAAACAGTTGCACCCATAAATCTAATTAAAGCATTAGCCAATGTTAGACCTAAGGAACTACCACATCTTAAGCCATATCTTTGTCCACAAATCATATTATTGAAGCTGGACGACTGGACTACCACTAATTGCAAAATTCCTTTGTGTACTGTATTGAGGCTGTTACATAAGGGGCTACCACCACTTACACCATCAACGCAGCCCCAGAACCAAAATATTTGCAGTCTCTCAATCAAAGACCCCTGATGAACAGTGATCCCGACATTGAAACTACCCTAAATAAACAGAAAAACCACCAAACAGGCTAACTAATAAATAAAGGGCCGCTTGGGCGTCCAAGGGCGACGCCCCTCAATTTAGGCTACCGGGCAGAGAAGCAAGCCATGAAGCAGGCTCAATCGCCCGGTAGGATCGTCTCTCACGGACAATGGAAAGAATCTGCCATCAATGTGTCATCAATGAGAACAGATATAACACATGATCCTAGCCCAGATAACCGAGAAGCGACCGAGAAGCCAAATGACCAAAATATTCGCCCACCCCTGCTGTAGAGTGTTGAAATCGACACCCTTGCCCACCACCTCTCGATCAATCGCTGTAGCGTTCACTGTACGCCCTCGTATTTGTATGAGATGAGTAAAAGTGTAAAGATTTTATCACCATGTGTCGAGAGTCCATCGTTTTCCATCTACTTTATTCCTTTCAAATTTAGCCTCCCTATAATTTTCGCTCCCTCTAAATTTCGTCCCTTTAATTTTAGCCCCATGATGATTCGTTTTGCCCCCAAGTTTGGGGGTACATTGTATTTCTTTCCTTCGGTGAAGAAACATTGCAAAACGGCATACCCCTGCAAACCTGCCCATAATGCTGCCCCTGCAATTAGACTGATATTACCGCGGCACTTTTTTCCACAGCACAAATCCATTTCGGTCTTATATGACGGTGTAAACAATCGCACCCCTTAAATTACCAGCCTCCTGTGAAATTTTATGATCTGTGGTATTGAAGTAGACATGCCTACCCTCTTCAAAATGCCAATTTATCTATGCCTTTGACTACCTAATTGCCTTTAATTTTGCCCCCCTCCCTCCTGAACTTGAAAAAATTGTTTTTACTCCCTGTAATTTTCGCGCCCCCTCCTGCTGACCCTGTAATTCGCTCCCTTTAATTTTCGCCCCCCCCCCCCTGGGGACGAAAATTAAAGGGGAGGCGAAATTTGAAAGGAATAAGGTATATCTGAAATGTTTGGAGGTTTTTTCTTACAATGTGTGAGAAGGCGCGTTCCTGATAGACTCAATCAATCACAATTATATTCTATTCCAAATCAAAACATGAGCATCTTCTCCTCAACAACAGGAACAGGAAGTGTAATTCCTGCAATTGGCAGAGGTGTCAATTGCAGGAATTACGCTCCCTTTTTTTAATCAATGTATCTATGGTAACATTAAAATTGTTCTTTAATGTTATCTAGCAATCGAGTTCATAGGTTAGCTTTCGTCGTGGCATTAACAAATGACCAAGTTCATCGCCCTGGCATTATAAAATGTTCTTTTGCTCCGGCAGATATTCTTGGTACCTAAAAGCCACCATCAGCGTTTATTACCCATGAGAAGTCAACCCGGTGTAAAAGACGCACTAAATAAATACCAACATTGTCAAAGGACGACGCCCGTCAATTTGGGCTATCAGGCCGAGAAACAAGCCGACATTGCTCAACCACTAATATTATTATTAGGGACTAAATGGCAGCCTTGCAGGGGAACTGTGTAAATATAGGGAAATCCTTGGTTTAAATGTTAAATTTTACTCAGCCTGCTTGGCAAGAGCTACCCAGGTAGCCCGGGACTAAGTAGCTCAGAATGCTTCGAATATACCTCCAACATGTTCCTAAGAACCTAACCACTAACGACACCTTATCTATTAGGGGAGGAAGGGATCGACAAACCCGTAAAGCATTGTTACTGACACCAGGGAGTCAACAATACATTCGCTCCCTTTGTAAATGTAATGTCCTTTCTCTCAGTCATCCCACCACAGCTTTCTACAAGAAACGTCACTTGCTTTTAAAATGTGTCACAAACGTATCACCTGATTTAGATGTCATTTTTCAAAAGATACTACAGGAATAGGAAATAATTCACTAAGAGAATTCGAACCCTTCGCTCAGGATTTCGCAGTGTGTGTTCTGACAACTGAAGCAGGTAAAGTTTTAAAACTGATATTTCTTGATGATACTTCAATGTGCTCTGGGAAGCTTGGCTGGCTACATAGCAGTCCTTCCTTGTTCACGTCACATGGCGAAGAGGTAGTTTCCAATTGAGTTGATCTGGACGTCGATGTCCTTCAGTAGATGATTGGGAGAAAATGACCATCTACTTAGAGAAGTGACCCCCGATGTTTCTATAGTCGCCAGGGTTAGATCCCTAAACAGTGAAGGCTAACGCGGGAGTTTTTCTCTTATCTACAGATGCTCCTCGAACGGATGATTTTATGATAAGATTGGTAAAGTAGAACTTGATAAGTGGAACTACGTGGAATCTGCGGTGCATGGGCTTATCCATGACCCCTAAATATGTGGGGGGACTCCTTATTGTGGGGGGTGGGACTCCTATAGTTCTTGAACTAAACGAGAGGTGAAAAGGCATTGGTCCACAACATTCAAAGTTAAAAAATCCTAATTCCCTTAGACGTAATAATGCTACCTTTTTGTTTTCCTTAATAATATATGTTTTGCAATTAGCTACTCATCTTTGAGGAACCACAAGAGATCTTATACACTCAAAATCAGTGCCTACGGAATTGACTAGCACAATAATGGCGGGAAAGAGAATGTTTTTAAAAGAATGACGTAAAAGATGTATGTTTTCAAGTGATGTTCTCACAACTTATAAAGGAAAAAGGCTCAAAAACTTAAATGATATTTTCTAAGCATTGCCTACACGTTTACTACAGGTTACGGTATCCACTATTTATTTTAATTTTTACTTTTTCTTACTAAAGATATTTAATATTTGACTTAGCAATATATTTTGCGTCTGGCCTCCACAACAGAAGCAGGGTACAAGTGTTGGCTTAGTTGGGTGGAATGTAAGTTGAGCGACCATGACTGTTTATGGAAGGGGTAACGTTCATTAATGCAATGCTGAAACATCAACAAGTCAGCGGAAGGTAATGTAAACTGCAAAGTAACCCTCTGATTTAGCCATACCGAGTTAATCGCACTATCAATTAGCTACGGAGAATACCAATCAATGCAATAGAAACATTCTGTAGGGCCCTATAACGTCTTAATAACTTTCCCAGAATCTTAAAATGGTCTTTGGGCCCCACCACCGACTACAGATTGATCGATAAACAGAGAAAAATGACCTGTCTAAACCTATCGAAGAATACAAAAGACTGAAGACCGTCAAACCATGCGGTCACACAGGAAAAACAACAAGAGTTTGCTTAGAAGTTGTAGGAACATCCAACGCGAAAGGTTTGATTTCAAGGACAATCCTGACTTCACAACGAGACTAAAGAATACTTGGCTGACAGAAAATGGATGATTTGAAAAACACCTTTTACTGTAGAGATGCAGTGCACAAAGAGCCTGATTAGGTACACGAAGTCGTAGGCCTACAGTTATGTTTCATTAGTCCTGTTGTCCAAGCCGATAAGTTATGATTATCGTAATTACGGGTGTAGTGAGTATTTAGACGACAATACTGAACTTACTGAATTGCCCAGCGATGGAAAACTATCGACGATCACAGCACATGTATTTTATAGAGATTCTTGGCACAACTCCAATTTGACTTTACATTTCAATCGATTTGAAACTATTGAAAACGTGTCTGAAGGTTCTTGTTTAAAGCATCGCACTACGTTTTGATTCATTGATAATGCAGCTTATAAACAATGGAAGATCAGTACGTGATACATGTAATTAAAAGAGAAATGCAAGACATTCTTTCCGGGATATTGATGTTGTTAAAATCAATTAGTGATGTGTTTGCTACAATTGTTTGATTGTCACGATTTAAAGTCAAAGAAAACCGCTGATCAGCGTGTTAACTATCTTGAGACTCGTTATGAACAAAAGTTTAAATCGAGGCAATAACAGGTCTCCTATTTTTCTTCACTGCCTGTACAGAATCTTATATCTCAGCAGCAGCGAAAGAGTTTTGTAAGGAGAATAATTAATATACCTATGCCCGACAAACAGTAGTTTAGTACAGCGTGTGTTATCGGAAATAGTTCTATGCTTAAAAAATTATACGAAACCTTAAGTTCGTGCAGAGAAAATATCTCAGCTTTGTTTTGCATTAAGCATAGAACTATAAGCCCACAGATACAGCTCTGGATGAATTGTGTATAGCCAGTGTATCCAATGAATTCTTTATAGATAGAATCATCATAAACAGGTTAATATGCGATGTGTTACTATTAGTTGTTTAAAAATAAGAAGTTAGTGATGTCTATGGAGTAGAATTTAATGATTTCACGAAAAAAATTTACAAGGGAAAGTCTAGTGTTTTAATGAAATTGTTCTATGCGAGGCTCAAATGCCATTGCAAAGAGCCAAAGGAAAGGTGCATATCAGTACAGCAGGGTAGTGGAATGGAGTTCATAACTACAAAATACCCTTATCTAAGAACCTTAAACCAATTGGTGTTATATCCCTACAACCTTAGTTAATATCACGCTCAGACTGAAAGAGACGTGTCCATTCAACGGGCATTGCGCACGAGCCTCCGAAGAAATTGACTTATCTTTCGTCCGTTGAAAGCATACATCATCACATAAACGGGCTCAGAAGCTAACTTTTCCAGATGTCATATCCAGTGACACCGCCATACCTAAGAAAGATCTTTTTGACAGCAATGACCGATAGGGCTTACAGTAGCGATGTAGTGAATTTTATCTCGGCCGAGGCCGCAGGATGACGACGACTACGACTACTACTACTACGACGACTACGACGACGACGACGACGACGATGATGATGATAATGGTCATATAGAAGCTATGCAAAGGAATAATAATTTTATTAGACAGCTCAATCTATAAATAGTAAAAATAAGATTGAATCTAAGACAAATCCTTGAGAAATACCTTGAGAAATCAGTGGAGGAACTATCATAGTAGTGCCATGCAAAATAGTCTTCACACCACGACCAAATGAGAAAAGTCCTGGTAATGCCACGGCCTTTACAGCCTTGATAGCTTCGAACAATCAAGACCAATAACTCTTGATCCACTGGGAACTTAAAGGACGCGGTGTACATATGCGGTGATAACAGAACGGAGGTCGGTAGTTACCAGTGAAAAACAAAAGTGAAACTGAAAGCACGATCTTGAAGGTTTTTGACAAAAGGAACGTTGGTATTATAATTTACTCTTCTTGTAACAGGTAAAAGATCAGTATTGAGTGATAATTGATTACGGGGTTCATCATAGTTATTGAATACTAAAATTAGAAACACTATTAGACCTTCCACCATGAAAGGAGACATAACTCATGCAAACCTTTCTCGATTGAAAAAGTTGTAAAAGACTAGGTAAGATTTCTTATGGATGGCAGTATAGTAGTACAATGACCTGAACGCCATTAGGGTAAGTGGCATTAAATTTTGCAAGCCGGGCGATGATGAATACAACTGCACTAGGAGTGGTTGTAATATTATGAAGAGATACATATATATATGTATATATATATATATATATATATATATATATATATATATGTATATGTAGATATCACCAACCCCAGTTGAAAGTGCTTTATGCTAACAAATTGTCCTATAGCATACCGTTTGGATTGCCATAGTGTTTTATGGCCATGCAATCCTTTCATCACTACTGGTTGGCTTATAGAGAAAATTAAATAAAAGGACCTAAGCAAAAGTGTCAGTCTTACAGCGGTGCTTACTGTATTTTCATACCCCTGAGAGTACTCCCCGTTGAACTGTTGATTTTACGTAAAAATTTGTGTGTTGCGTACAAGATTAACGACTTAGTGACGTTTTTGCCAGGCATTTGTAACAGTGATCGTCTCGATTGAGTGCAGAAAATATCTCGTGAAAAATTCAGAGGAATGGAAAGGATTAAACACTTCGATGAAAATGATAAATTTTTGTATAGGTATATAATACATTAAACGCGCATTCGCTTAGTAAGTTTTTTGCGTCGACAGAGCACCGCCTTCTTTTGATATGATAAATGCATTTTCCCAATGCGGTAAGGTAAAGAGGAGAACTCTGTTTCCTAATACACTAAACGAATTTTGGTAATAGTTCGCACATACACACTTTTTTATAAGCATACGGGTAAATTGGGCTTAAGCTCAATATGCTTAAGATTTTCCGAATTTGAGCCTGAAATTATGCTTAAAGTATGCTTAATTTCAAAACTCACTTCATGGTCTGATATTCCATTTCTTTGTAAAAGTTTAGTTTAAAAGATTATTTCATGCAAAAATGCTGTTTCTTATCACTTAACCTCGTCTACTATTTTATACACCTGATTTGAGAAGAAATGGAAGTGAGAGGAAAACGCCGAGGCTGGGAAATGTGCTTAGTATTTGCTTATTTTTTTAAGCGTGTGAGCTTAAGTATGCTTATAAACGTTATGATTATAAAACAAAAGAGTGTTTGGGGGCGAAAATTAAAGGGAGACGAAATTTGAAAGGAATAAGGTATACAAATTTCTTATCTTAGTCAACTTGCTTGACGTTTTCGACAGACACTGGTCATGGCAATCATATGGAGTGACAGAGGGAAGCTTTTCGCAAAGAACTTATAGGAAACAGCTGGATTAAAAAAGGGCAAGTTTTATCCTTAATGTCAAGCGAGTGCTATAACCAGTGTCCGGCAAAAGAGTTAAGCAAAATTAATCCTTTAGTAAATGAAAACTTTTTATACCAGAAGCCAAATTTTCAAGTGTTTTAACATAAAACTAAGTGGCCGTATACCACACTTTTTTCACAGAAATTAAAATTTTAAGGGTAAGCATATCTACTTATGGTAAAACTGTACTTTCTATAAAAGTTCTGTTGATAAACAATGTTACCTGCTCCACATATTACTATCTCTGAATCTGATAAAATTGGTTCTATTTGTTCCCATCCTCTTGCTATACAGCTCATTGGTTCTTTAACAAGTTCATACGTTCCTTCATGGCTTCTTGGACTGTCATTCCACCGTCCATTGCTTTCGATGTTAAAGCAGCGACGGCCTCACCTTGTCCAGGATATTCCCCTAGTACATCAATACCATCATATTGAAACCAAATGTCAATCCCTAAATCATGAGTCACTTTTGTTAATATCTAAATGATTACGTAATTATATTTTTCATTGGACTACTCCTTTTTTCTCTTACCAATGATATATAAAAATAAAGAAAACTTCAGAAAAGCAAACTAGATGTGGATCATGTGAAAAGTGACGCAATGATGAAATCTAATGACCAAACGTTTCTAAACTTTAATCGTTTAAAATAAAACCGAATAAATATTACAAACGTGCCTTTAGAGACATTTATTGTACGCCTTTTTCTGGGAACCATAGCAAGTTCCAAAGATTGGGCAAGATTCTTTACTCCCCATACCCCTTACAGCACGTAATGGTTCTTCACCTTTTTTAACGTTTCGAATCTTAAGCATATTTTTCTGTTAAAGTTTCATTGTGTAGTATCAAATTTAAATGTTACCTCTCTAGACAGACTTTAATGTTCAACGAGTCTAAGTTTAGAATTTGAAAAATGACACTGGCCTTCATGGGCCTACGTTAGATAGTAAATGGAATGTTTTAAACCGTGAATTTACACACTGGCATCTTCAATGAATCACTCAATTTACTAGAAAATTAACATTTATAATTTTAATTATCTTATCCAAGTTTCTTATACGCATTTTTTCCTCATAAATTATTGAAACGTACTGTCTTGGACCAATGTCACTTTTTAATACATACCCCTCCCCTTCCTTCCCTCTAACAAATACTGTATGTACACTTATACCTCAAATTTTACTTCTTGATAAGTGGTCCTTACATGGATCAAAAAGAGCATTTAATTCAGATGGCTATATACTTAGTCGCCCTTCTACCTTAACAATAATTGATTAGGGTACTAAGTTTCAATATATTAGGTACAAGTTAAAAAATTAAAATGTATCGAAGTTTTTCTGGTCTGTTAATGATCTCCCTTCAACTTGACCTACAACGCTTCTAAAACGTCCCTGTGTACATTCTTCGTAAGAGACTTATTTGTTCATATACACTGAATTTATTTTTCTTGTTAATTTTAACTTAGATTATGCTAACGTAAATGCTCATTACATTTGGCTAGCCTGGGTTATCAGTTGACGTTAATTCAAATGAAAATGACAGAAACCGTTAATTTTTGGGGGAGACAATAACTCATTAAGGCTCCTTGCGAAGAAGACAACTGACTATGAGTTGCCATACGTTCTCCTGTCACTGGCTCCTCAAAGTTGATAATAGAAACCTGGTAGAAAAATGCCTGAAGGCCATACAAATGGTCCCGGGTTCGAATCCGGTCAGCGCCGTTTAATTGCAAGCTATTGTGGTAATGCTCCACTCTTTGAGAATTATAAATAAATATATACAATAGTGTACGATGGTGGTAGGCAATCACTATAGATATATAAGACAAGTAAGGTACGACAAGTTTCAAGTTTTGTTGACGAACTAGTTTCGGCCTTGTGCCGTATTCATGGTCTATTAATAACGATTTTACAATTAACTCTCTTATTATTTACAACTTCTACTTCTATTCGAATGTTCGAACGTTCTGCAAACATTACTTCGTTACTTTTTGTAGTGCCTAGGTCCCTTATTTCCTTGATGTGTATCCTACTAGGAGAATAAACGGGAAGATATATATATTTATATATATATTCTGAAAATCTAATGACATATTTATGCAACTTTTGTATCTACAGAGTCTGTTACCAGTATGGCAGGATAACAAAAAGCCAGGTTTGCCAATATTTATTATTCTTATTCTTCTCGTATTCACCCTTTCTGTGAGCATTCTAAGGTAATTGTAGTTGACACAATGGGAAGAGACAACGGCAGATATTTCAAACTTGAGTAAGGGTATATTCTGGTTTTGAAGGTGTTGAATGCGGAAAGTCTTTTGAAACGTATACATTTTAATCACTCAATCGAAAACAGAGACTTGATAGTCCCTTGAGCAAAGCCTAGAGGTAGACCAAGAAAGACATGTCAAGAGTTGATAAGGACAGATTTGGTGCAAAGGAATTTAAAAGTAGATCAAACACGGTCTAGATTATACTGGAAGACAGCTATTAGTATACCCCGTCCAACCCATGCTAGCATGGAAAACAGACGTTAAACCGGTAGAGAAGAAAAAGAAGAAAAAGAAGAAGAAGAAGAAGAAGAAGAAGTAGAGAAAGAAGAAGAAAAAGAAGAAGAGAAAGAAGAAGAAGAAGAGAAAGAAGAAGAAGAAGAAGTCTAGTTGTGCAGTGTACGATGTGGCCTATAGGGGTGGCAGGTTTTGGTAATTTATACGGATGAATTAGCTTTCCTCGTCTAGTGTGGCTTTGAGTGCGATCATGGTCAGTACATTAAGGACCATCAGCTTATAGCATGCGGCTGAAGGTGGATTTGTGCTGCAGCGAAGAAAAACTAACAGCATCATACTTTTTGTTAGTGGGCAATTTTGCCTTCCGTTTTCTACTGCCATGCGCTTATAGCGTATGGCTTAAGGTGCGTTTTTGGTGCAGCGAAGAAATACTAACGGCATGATAGTTCTTGTTAGTCGCCGATTTTACCTTGCCTTTAGTTTTCTGCTTCCATGCGCTTATAGCATCTGGCTGAAGGTTAATTTGTGGTGCAGCGAAGAAATACTAACGGCATGATAGTTCTTGTTAGTCGCCGATTGGAATTGATGGCTGAAAACTCCAGATTGGACAAAAACAAGAAAAAGACTCAAAATGAGGTAAGCTTTCTCATGGCCCAGCTGCTCAGTGCCACTACAGCACAATTTATTTTCATTTTTAACGTTCTTTTTATTTATTTCTTTTTCCTCCGTCTTGTTTATTTTCTTTGGCGTGTTTTTAGGTTTCTATTGTGTGTTAATGAAATTTTGGTTTTGTTTGCCCATATATCAGTGCAAGTTTATCGTTTTTAGCATCAGCGGTGTGTGACTGCGTAATCCGTTTATTATGTATAGTAATTATTTTTGTATTATGGCATTCATATTTTTGGCTGACGCAGGAATTGTGGCCTCTTCATTTTTTGTACTTACTTACTTGGCTTCCAAATATTACTAGCTGACATACCCCAAGCCCAGTAGCGATGATGCAACTCCCAATGCTGTTAATGTTTTATTACGAAATGTATTGAACTACCCACATTTCGTAAGTTAATTTTTATGTATGTTGTCCAATTATCTGACGTACTACGTCATTGAAGCCAACACAAGCCCTGAAAACAACCATAGGCAGAGGACCATTTAACTATGAAACAAGTATAGGACTATGATGCCGTACTTTGTTGTGTGACGAGAATTGGCGAGACTCCCATATTGGTTAACGTTATGGTGGTTGGGGCTTGCCACAGTCGCAAAACTCACTGTTTCTTTCTCAGCCTGTGGATTAAATGTGGTTTAGGGACCCCAGCGCCACGTTCTCTTTTGCAACACAAAATCCTCAAACCTAAAAATTATGTATTTTTTCTCTTCTGGACTGGTTAGGTTGAGGACTTGACGCTGAACTTGGAACGCGAGAGGGCTGCAGTATTGGCATTGGAGAAGAAACAGAAGAAGTTCGATCAGGTATAGTACAAGAATTTAATGCTCTTTTTATTTGTGTCTCAATATTAATTGGAGAATGTTCACTTTACAGTATATATTAACACTGATGAAGATTTACGAGAGTCGCTACCTTCTTTCAGGCGGATTATGCAAGTAGTTAGTTGGCAGACTATCCTACTCGTTGGGCAAATTTTGATCGGGAAATATTAGAAAGACAGTATCATTTCTTGTCGCAGATATGTTGGCGGCAAAGAAAGAATGTAGTTCTTTTGATGGAACTGACTTTATAGGAATGTTTAATTGATATAAAGGTATTTTGAAAGCCTCCATTGCTTCCAGGTTTGTGTTATCCCCCAGGCAGTGGATAGGTGGCTTTTGAGTTTGCTCCTCGAAATGACGATTCCATGTTTTTGCGCCACCACATTACTGTGATAGGATAGAAGTTTGTTATCACTGCTAACGACCGAAAACTGTTTACGGACGCCTTATAGCATTTTTAGGGTTGTGAGAAGAACTATTGAACTAATAATCAATAGCAGACTTCAAAAAGATGCACCAAACGGCTTATTTCTTTTTATTGTGATGATAGCTAATCAAGAAACTCGTTGTAAAATGAGAAGGACTTCCATTTGAACACGCGACAATGAAGATAATACATATTTCCCATAGCTTTATTCCTATATTTGCCCTCATTTACATTGTAGTCGTCATTTTTGAACATTCCAAGACATCAAAACTAACAATCAAATATTTCCATCCTCCATTATAGCCGCACAATACCTACCCCCTACGTCCAGGTTTAACCTATTACATTGTTTTAAGACCCATTCATATTGATCATAATATAATTTTACAATTTCTGTGGATATAAATTTCACGTGCAGTATGCATATTTTAAAGCACCTGTATATAAGCATTATTTGTAACTATTTCATTACACTTGAGACTGGCAACGAGTGCCGAAATGTTCTGGTCAAATTTTAAACTTGATATAACGAATGACTGTCTTTTACTGTTTCCCTAAAGCTCTCCAATGGACGCACAACTTTCAAAGAATATAAGTGGATTGTAGTAAAACCTGCAAAAGCGAACTGTGATATATATATTATTTATATCTTCTGTCAAACAATATTATCCACATTTTCTTTTATTTAGTCGCAACGACATAAGATTCCAACAGAGCACGGTCTCATTTTATCGATCAATTAAAGGATTTCCTTTTGCGCCAATCATCAGATCAGAGGAAAGAAAGGAAATATTCAACATCATGCAGACTGTGGCTGATTCTCTGGAATGTAGGTGGATATGCAGGACTACGTTTTATTCGTCTTACATGAGCGTTATTAGCTTTATTATTGATTATATTATTAACGATGCATGCCTAAAATGAAGATCTATTCTTTTAAAAAGTACATATTAAGTGCAGATCTTAACTGTGATAATGTCATAGAAGGCAATAGTCCCTAACAGTTGATCTAAGGGTTTGAGAAAAATTTAACTATGCCGCACTTGACCGGTATCGTACCGTTTTTATTCTGATGCAGCAATCCCCAATCCAACGCTTTTGCTATTATGTACACATGCATGACAATTACTATGTAACGTATATTGAAATAAGCCGCCAAAAATAACAAGGACGTGAATGTCAACATTTTGTCAGCCTTGTTATTCAACAAAGAGGGAAAATGAAATCATGCTGTAGCTAATACCCCGAGGAACACCAGTCTCGAAGCTGCACTCTGCAAAACTAAGAAACCGATACTCTGTCGATAGAAGGCATCCAGCTGACTCGTTTCACAGCAACACAAGGGGGTCACTCATGTTTCGGTCATTTTCGGCGGCTTGTTTTCCTCCTCTTTCTTCCAGTAAATACCTTGCAGAAGCTTTCTTACTTCACTGCAGACGCTGGTCTCCAATTGCGTTGAGCTGGATGTCGATGTCCACCGGTGGATGATTGGGAGCTGATGTGGCGACTAGAGAATTAAGAAAGTATGTTAATATCGGAGGTCACCTAGCTTAGTTGGTAGAGCGTACGCCGCGAAAGCGTGGGTCACGGGTTCAATCCCCAGTGATGACATACTTTTCTATTTCTCTAGTGTTCTTTTCTAATATATATATATATATATTTATTTATATACACAATCATTTTGGAACAAATTTATGATCCACGCTTTCATGGCGTGTGCTCTACCAACTGACTTTTGGATGTTAGAGAGAGAAAACATCTGAAGGTCACATAGCTCAGTTGGTAGAGCACAAGCAGCTAAAGCGTGGGTCATAAGTTCGATCCCCATAATGTGTCAAATTTTTATTTCTCTAGTTTTTATTCCATATAAAAGATGTTTTAATCACAGCATTTAACATCTTCATCAACTAAGTAAATAATATGATCAATATTAAAACGAATAGAGATCACGTTTTGTGGAAGTTGGTAAAATAGTACATATTCCTGACACTTTTCCCACCTTTCTGATAGATTATTCCACATTACCTCGTCAAATGTATTATTTTAGAGTAGCAATACCTTTAAATATTCTTGCAAAATGTGACAGTAATTTATCCAATTCACTATTTCAGCATAGCTTTACAACCTGTCTGCTTCTCTATAGACACCCTAACTTTTTTTATCAAATTAATTCTTAAATGGTTTTTCATGATCATTATCTGTCATTATTATAATAATAATATGGTGATAATAATAATAATAATTTTTTAATAAACTCAGGGCAGCCGTCAAAAGACAACGACTGAAAAGTACACATCAGAAAAAATTTTGGAGGAAGAAGAAACCAAGTTGACGAGAGCTTTTATCACATGGCTGACAGCTCTTCTTGGTATCATGAGCTTTTCGCTTGTCATGGGATTGATTTATGAGTGTGGAAGGGTACGGCAGAAGAACAACAGAGATCTCATGACTATTATACCAGAGTATGGTAAGTGAGTGCATAAGCAGTTGTAGAATAAATTCTATTTTTAATCATGTTTTCCACATCCTTCGTACCCCGAAGTTCATGACGTAATTATTTTTAGAGCTACTTTACTTTGTAAGCTCACCTCTTATACTACGACTTTAAAATATCTGATTTCACATTCTTAACTGCTGCCTCTTCTGAGTTCTCTCTCCTTATCAAAGAAAGCCCTCTCCTTGCTAATCTTAGGCCAAATTTGAATGGAACAATAAGCTCATTGGCACTTTCACCATTCTAATTTCTCCTATGAGGCTCTTTTAGTTTTCCTTTGTTATTAAGTTTATTGTTTATTTAGTCCACTGTGTCCTTATAAATCGTACCTAGCCGATCCCGTACACAACTTTCCGGTTTTGCTATCCTGCCGAGAATCGAAACTCCACACACCTTCGAAAGGAGAACATGAGAAGGAATAAGAGAGATCGATGGAGATGCTGGACCTGTCGAGTACGATACCATTCTCAAGAAGGATTCGCTCGCTAGATATAGATCGCATTCACTTTACGAACTGCTGAAAGTTTTGAACTTCAAAGATAAAGACTCCTCAATACGATTGAATCTACGTTATTCATAAGAATGAACCTGCAAACAACAAACACACCAGAAACATTCGGGGGCTGTCCCTATTGTAATTACCTTTAATAATTTGCATATAGTTGGTTGATTAAATTTATTTTTGTTAGAATTATTATATTTACATGCTCCTCCTCTTTGCTTAAAATCTGTTTACACTTCGTTTTCGAGAAATAGGAGAACGGTTTTCTTCTCCGATGATCTATCCGCGGCGACCATAACAACTTTCTAACTCAAAAATCTTGTTCCATTTGTTCTAAGTCACTCACGTATCTCAATCTCCTTTTTCAGATTAGAGTCTTTGATTCTTTGAATGCCTAGCCTGCTTCTGACCCCATGTGAACTTATTCTGTCTCACAGGCTGTTGTTACGCATCCACCCAAGCATTTTGACGTCTTTTCTTTACAAGCAATCAAGATCATCATTAAGTGCAATAAACTATTTCAGATCTTCTAAGAAACAACTTGGCACCTATGACCGAGATCATCGGTTATCATATTGTGACCCGGTCACTTTACACATGTTACGATACCCCCGTTACCCTCATGTTACCCCGCTTGACCTAGCGTTACCTAATTTCGTGTATTGTATCTGTATCCTACTCACGTCATACTGCCGTTTTGATATTATAGTCAAGATTGCAATGCATATCGATTTCAGGCATCATTCTGCGTCTTTGAACTTGTCTGTGTACAGAGCAGATTCGCTTCCGTTGTAGTAAATTCCCTACGAAAGCAAGTTACTTGTTTACTGGCAATTTCATGACCCCTCTGGACGGATTGTTTACAACTTGGACTCTACTTGCACATAACTATCCTATCTTAATCCAATATTGTATTCATTGTAACTTGGTATATATAATCGCTTTTTGCCAAGTTTCAGTTAGTTGAATATGCTGATTATCATCAGATATATTGCTTCGGTGTTTGGTGAAATAAATTCGTGCTCCCGACGCTGAGTGTAGTAAACGAAGTTTCGTCAATTATTTCCAGTCTGTGCCGAGCGCCCCTGCCGCAAGCCACCCCTTACAATATGTTCTGGACGTCTGAGGAACGCGATTCAACCGATGCCCAGAGTATTTCTTGTATTTTCAATGTAATGAAGTGCTGTCCAAGGGTAACAATGTTGAAACTTTGATATCATCATTCTCGAAAGCACAATTTAAAGAAATTGTTAGATTTCTTCACTTTTCTGACTCCTCTCTTGAACCAACAAGGAATGATGCAAATCATGATCGTCTATTCAAAGTTAGGCTCAATACCGAATACTTGAAAATAAAGTTTCGAGAGGCTTATAAGCCCTCAAAAAACTTATCAGTGGACGAAGGAATGATTGCGTACGAAGGCAGGATTTCCTTCAAGCAGTTTATGTCAAAGAAGCTGACAAAGTATGGCATGAAAGTTTGGCTGGCTTTTAGCCAATTCATTGAATGACTATATTTTGAATCATGAGGTTTATTTGGGAAAGTCAAGGGATGGAGGACCGGGGGAAAGAAAAGAACTAGGAACCTATGTTGTATCGAGTATGAAAAGACCTTACCATGGCAAGTACCGTCATGTATTATTCAATAACTTTTTCCATTTGCCTGAGCATTTGCTTGATTTGATGCAAGCAAAAACATACGATTGTGGTACAGTCCAAAGGAATAGGAAGGGTCTGCCGAAGCAGCCTTCTAAGAAATTGAAAAAAGGGAAAGTCATGTGTATGCAAAAGGGAACATTGAGTCTCCTCATGACAACATGGAAAGATAAGTGTGATGTTACCATGTATCCACTAATGTAAGCCCCACTGAACCATCAAGGAGGATAGTTTGCCGATCAAAAGCAGGAGAGGAGGAACTGGTAAAGAAACCTGCCGTTGTTTGCCTGTACATCGAAAGTATGGGCGGTATTAACCTTTCTGACCAGGTGAGATCTTACTATCCACTAAGTCGGAAAGGTCATCATATTTACAGATATATACTTTCGAAGCTATTCGATCTTGCAATCAATAATACATTTGCCTTATGGAGGATCATAAATCAAGGTGCCAACAGAAGACAAAGTAACCTGAACTTTCCAAAGGGACTAGTGGATCAGCTGATAGGGGGATTTTGTCGCAGAAAGAGTTATGCCAGAAAACGGCCCAGTTATTCAAAGTGGGATCCAAGCAACCAAGCCAAGATGCAAAACTTGTACACTTCATTTGCAAGATCGAAGGCTGGAAAAAGGAGTGTGTACGATGTAAACGAAGTGGACATAAGACAGCAAAAGGGAAGCCGTGGGAGTTATCGTGGAAATGTAGCCACTGTGATATCCCATTATGTAAAAATGAATGTTTCAAGGAGTATCACTCCTGATACTCCTGATGTCGTAACAGTTATGTAGCCAAGAAACATTTTAATATTAAAATATGGACGAACTTTGAATAAAAAATTGTAGTTTGTTGATAACATGCGTAAATTGTCTTCTTATCGTTATTGATCACAGACCTATCTTATTCAATCCCACTTTCAGCATAGAATTTGTGGTGTTCGCTGGCAGTTCTGCAATCTTGAGCCTGGGAGAACATAAAAACCATCATGTGAACTGTTCCTCTTATTTAAAAGGGATAAGCTGTCAAAGCTGCTGCATTGTAGCGCTATTTTTCAAAAGTTCTGTGGGAATATTTCACAAATTTGCTCGTCCGCAAGCATTCTTCCGAGAACATTTCCTTTCGAAAAGTTTAGGC
Organism: Alatinidae sp. Z8VKAUB7J3; assembly: GCA_010016025.2. Taxonomy (NCBI): domain Eukaryota; kingdom Metazoa; phylum Cnidaria; class Cubozoa; order Carybdeida; family Alatinidae; species Alatinidae sp. Z8VKAUB7J3. The sequence continues at coordinate 75,224,187 of JAAAKM020073195.1, read as the reverse complement.
GTAGGACTGTGTTTGCTTTCGTTATAACTCAACATAAGTATGACGCCTAAAAATACGGGCTTCAGGTATGTAATCTGTAAGAGACTAACGATTGAAGTTCTGCAACTTTTATTTTATTTCTAGTATTAGTTTACATCAATCTTTTCATTGCTGTCAGCGACACTAATGAAATGGTCACCATGATCGTCAACTTCTGTACTTAAGAGCTGCATGGAACAGTTCTTGTACTTCGAATCGACTCCTAGAGCGAAGTCTTGTCCAAGAAGACGATTCCCCCATTATCAAGTCCTCAACAGTATCGAGAAACTTTTGCGTTTAATCATTAATTGGAAACGTCATTTGTAGAACTACTTAAGCCATTTTTCGTTGGTGCAAGTCTTTACCTTTGTCCAATTCCTAACCTGTCGCCCACGTCAATGTCATCATCTTCCTCCTCCAGCTTTTTCTTGTTTTACTTCTTCCTCCATCACATTGATTGTTTTTCGCTTGGCCGTTCTTCTTTCCATCTTTCACGTTGCCATTTTCTTTTGCTTTTCCTTCGCCATCCTTTGACAGAGCATCATCTGGTTTATCGTTTTTTTTAATGCGGTCCTCACCTTCCATTAACAGGCTGAAGCGGCAAGATACTTCATCAGAAAATAACTTACATTTGGCAGTAAAATACGCTTCAGAGAGCGGTCTTGGTCGTTTAAAAGCCAAACGAAATTATATTGTATTATCATATTCTTTTGTTTTCAAACGTATTCCATAGGTATAATCTATTTAAACTTTTTCGGGAGGAGTGTTTTGGCCCGAAATTTTTTAGAAATGTTTGCATTAGTACAATGTTCGAGTCGGCAGGCATTTTGATTGCGGTATATGGCATATACCGGCAAGCTTATAGTGCATGCGTACTCAGTTATGAGTTATTATTCAAGTACAAGGTTTTGTTTGTAAGTAAGAATGGAAGTAGGACAAGTTAAATCTCTACACAAGGTGGTTCCCGCATGCATGAAAATGTCAAGGATCGGCTTCTGCTTCAGGTTACACTACCCTTTATTTGTTTGTTTGCTTCCTTCGTGGTGTCACTGTTTCTTTGGAGTGCTTTAGTTTGTCTCCACCGCTCATTACGGGGCTTTAATTAAGAGAGTGCCTTAAGCAACCTTCTCTCTTGAGCAGTTGTACGTACCAATGCATACCAATTATTTGTAGCGTTCCTCTGGCTTCTTCCAGGGTCACTTAAAAAGGGCACTAGAACTTTTCATTTCCGTTAGAATGAGCCCTCTTGCGACATTCTAGGACCACTTGGTCAATACGATGACCCCTGGGAAAAAAAACACAAAAACAGAAACAAAAAAAAACACGCACCCGTGATTTGTCTTCTGGCAAAAAATACTAAATTCCACATTTTTGTAGATAGGAGCTTGAAACTTCTACAGTAGGGTTCTCTGATACGCTGAACCTTATGGTGTGATTTTCTAATCGTTAAGATTCTATGACTTTTAGGGGGTGTTTTCCCCTATTTTCTTAAATAAGGCGAATTTTCTCAGGCTCGTAACTTTTGATGGGTAAGAACTAACTTGATGAAACTTATATATTTAAAATAAGCGTTAAAATGCGATTCTTTTGATGTAGCTATTGATATCAAGATTCAATTTTTTAGAGTTTTGGCTACTATTGAGCCGGGTCGCTCCTTACTACAGTTCGTTACCACGAACTGTTTGAACGAGAAATTCATGCTGATATCTTGAATGAGGCCCGCAACATCTTAAAAATTCTCTTTCTGAATCTAATTGTGTTCCCATGGCCGTCCTTGTATTCCATGATTGACAATTTATTTGTCCTCTCTGAATAGCAAACACTATATGTGTTTGTAACTTGCTTTTGACATATTCTAACATGTTAATCTGCCACTTAAGTGATCAAGGGTATCAAATTACTTAGTTCAACTAGAAAAGCAGCGCGGCGCGGGTAATAATACCAGCTGCTTTGGGGATTTTTTAGTATACAATTTACCACTTTAAGTATCTAGTTACAAAGAATTCAGCAATAAAATGAAAGAAGGATTTGCTGGCCTATTAAGAACAAACTACAACATAAACCCATTTACTAGTCTCCAGCAATAACGAATCGACAAAATTTGACAAAGTACTTATCTATTTCTGATTTGTATTGTGGTTCGATTATGCTCCATTTTCTATTTTTTCACGAATTACAGCTGAAACTCTTGGTTCGATTCTTTTGTATTTTTTTATATTATTTTTGTATCATTTTTATCCATTTATAACTAATGCACTTCTGCTGAAATAATGATTGTCCATTTACAGATCTAAATCTTTCTTAACTAGTGCCAAAATTTCTTTTTAGCTGTTGCGTTATCTATTGCGTTATCCATTGATGTCCAAAGTAGCCTATATTTAGTAATTACTAAAGTATTATTATTGCGTAATATATTAATTAATCATCTGACTCGATTCAACACTGTATGTACGCTAAAACAAAGCGATAAATGAAAATCAACCAATTCAGTGATGCTGGTTACTTTTCTTTAAGTGACTGAAGCGACAATTTTATTTCTCTCAAATACACGAGCAGGCGCGTGCATATGTTCATATGCACGCGTTACTCTCAGAGACACAGGAGCAAACCAGTCTTTGCTTTTATCGAGTGTTTTGCCGGATTTAAAGGAATCACCCGTTTATATGAATGTGATAATTCAGGGTATTGAGGGAGGCCATATGACAGTTCCGTTCTGTGAAGTTGACCTTAATTCAAAATTTCATCAAGGTCCAGTTGTTGTGCGTGTTGTACCTTCTCTACCACTTCGTGGTGGAAACCATGATATCCATTTGTTAATGTTTGCTATGAGAGAATGTGACCAAAAATCTCTGGGTATTAGTCCCTTTCAGCTTGTTTTTGGACACGAAGTGTGGGGTCCTCGGAAGACAGTGATCCTTTCCCCGAACTCAGTTTGAGGTCCATCTCGAAAGTCAAGATGTCGAATTCAGATGCACTTGAAACCTTGGAAGACAAATCATGTCATTTACAGCAAGGTCAAAAGGAAGACGTCGTTCACCTTATCACAGAATACCCTTAACTTTTTCTGATTCGCCAGTAAAAACCGAAATCACTTCACATGATGTTGATGTTGAAAATGCAGGGCCCATTAAACAGCATCCATATCGTCTTAATCCACTAAAAGCTAAACTCGTTAAGGACGAACTTTCTTATATGTTGGAAAACGATATCATTGAACTGAGTCAAAGTAGTTGGAGTTTGCCTATAGTCCTTGTTCCAAGTCCAGACGGTTCACAATGTTTTTGTGTTGATTTCAGAAAGGTAAATGCGATCACCAAGGACGACTCTTTTCCTATATCAAGAGTCGACGATTGCATCGACAAATTGGAAAAGCCTGTTATGTGAGTAAATTTGACCTATTGAAAGGTTATTGGCAAGTACCATTGACGGATCGAGCCAAAGAAAGCTCTGCGTTTGTCACGCCGGAGGGTCTCTTTCAATTTAAGGTTTTGCTGTTCGGATATGGGGCTACTAAGTCTCGACAGCTAGCTTCTTAGGAAAAACCGTTATTGGCAAAGGAGCAGGGAAAATTAAGGACAAGTGCGCTAAAATTATTTTATTGGAAAAAGCCTGCCTCATTATGTCCAAATGCTATAAGCTGCAGAGGAAAAATGAAGGCGAAAACGGTTCACTAGTAGCTGTAGTTAAATCGCAGTCAGAGAAAAATGAAAAGGAGTAACTACGCCTTGCGTGTTCAGGTTCATTGCTTCGAAGTTATTCACATTTTCTTTGTAAAGGGACGGTGTAACTCCTTGATTTACTTCCGTCTGAGAAATAAATATCAATTCTTCGCGATAATGGCTGTTCACAGACGATTTTGTTGTCTAAGACCATTTTCCACTCAGTCAGCTTCTGGTGTAACCATGTTGATACAGGGTATTGAATGAGGCTACATGTCCACTCCCCTGCATAAGGTTATGCTCAACTGCGAACAAGTCATAGGGCAAAGATAAACATAAGGTCCGGAACATTTCCCAGATTTTTGTTTTCAAATAACTAATAAACCACAGCCTTTCCAGGGCATTTTCAAAATCCCACGACTTTCCAGGACTTTCCAAGAACTGTGGGGATTCGAATTATGGTACAGTAGACTCTAGTAATTGCAAACCCCCGATAAAACGATTGTCTTGAGATAACTTACCCAAATTAGTCCCCCGGTGTCACTTTAACTCTTTCATAAGCTTTTGATACAGCGAACTCTCCATATCACGAACTCTCGATACAGCAAATCCTCGATATGACTAACTCTCGATATAGCGAGCCTTGATATGAAAGAACTCTCAATATACGACCTCTCATTATAATAAACTCTCGATGTAGTGAAATCTCACTATAATTAACTCTCACTATAACTGACTCACCATATAACGAACTCTCGATGTAACGAACTCTCACTATAACTAACTATGGATATAATGAACTCTCAATGTAAAGAACTCTCACTAAAATTAACTCTCGATATAACGAACTCTCGATGTACCGAACTCTCACTGTAACTAACTCTCGATACGATGAACTCTTGGTGTAGAGAATTTTCGACGTAACGAACTCTCCACGGTTTCATCCAGCTTTTCACGTCCCCCCAGGGGTAAAATTTTTTCAGGTCTCCCCATAATTTGGTGCACCCAAAAAATTTGACGTCTTCCCGTAAAAAAAACAAAAAAAGCAAAAGTCTGGGTTCACTTAATGAGACGAAAATGACCAGAACTAATGCAACAGTTGAATATAAATGATGGTAATTGATAACAAGAATACAAATTGGCAAATTGATGACAAACTGGTACTTACTAAAGTCTTTTCATCATCATCACATCACAAAAACGACCAACATGGTTCACATCCAATGATGATGCAGTCTACCTGAAATCGATGGATCTGCTTTCTCAAATGGATGGTCACGTTTATCTCAACCAAGAGGTAAGAGTAATATTCTTCATTCAAAACAGTAAAAATACGTTCAAGGCATTGTGCGCATCTAGCATCTGCTCATTCTCAAATGGTTTAGAGCACAAAATTCCAACCATTCAAAACCCCAAAGGATCTCAAATCAGAGAAGAGTCTGGTTTGGTGCCCATTTCATTATTTTGAACTTCAGCTTGCAACGAAGCTGTAAACTGCAAGGCAGTGCCTTTAAAAGTTTCTCCGTGACATTGTCTTGGGTAGGTTTAACATTGTTTTCACCCCTGTACTCTTTCTTGGTCAAATTAAACACTACTCCCCCACTTTTTCAGGTTCCTACAAATTCAAGTTGTAGAAGAATTGAAGTTCCTTTTAAGCCATAATTCCAAGCTGTTGTCAGGTCAAATTAAATTTTTTGTCAAAATCCAAGTCCATCGGCATGTTTGACCATTCGCTGTGAACAATAAAACCCCTGCTGTACCTCTTCGATTTTTCTATTTTTACATGCATAGGGGTACATGCGCAGACACACCAAGGTACGAAGCTTTATTACTAGCACAGGGACGCAAGAAATGGTTTCAGATCCGTCCGTATGTTTGACCATTCGCTGTGAGCAACAAAACGGCCTTCGGTTATATCGTCTATACTTCACAATACTGAAAGCAAAGCCTTCCCTAACAAACGTCACGCAGGAAACCATAAGTTATTTAAGGATTAAGCGGTAGTTATTTTATTTTATTTTATAATACGTGGTACATCCAATGAGTTGAAATCTCTGTTTTACTGAGACTTTCCATTGGATTGCGTCGGAAATGTTTTGATACCTATAAGTGACACTACGCCAACAAAGAAACTACTGTTCTCTACGTCTTCTCTTATTTAAAGACTTTTTCATGTATCTTTACACTGCGATGCTACAGGGCATTTTTACCAACAACTTACCTGTTTTTTATTCTCTATAATATTTACAATTGGTACTGAGTCATATTTGTCTTTACATTCGATTGGTAAGTTTATAGTGTTAGTAGCACGTGATGTTAGAAACTGCTGGTTGTGAATCTTCTCCCTGTTCCTTTAATCGCGTAACTTTGGGCACATACCATTCAGGGCCACGCCAGCCAGATTGACAGAAACTGCTCTATGTGCAGCACTCAGTCACCAGATTATGATCATAATGTACTTACTTATTTTATCTGCCATTCCATAATATGTTGTCACCTTGTATATGTGTATTAAATGGAACCAAGTCATGGTGGAAACAGGAATTACCATTCAGCTTCTGATATCAGTTTGCACAGGGAAATGGGCATCGCTTTGGGCGCTTTGAAAGGAGCTTTTTCATACCAAAATGTAGTTTGAGAGGCAGTAGTAGTGTCCCTTTTAATGAATACCGCTATAATAAGATTAATGCTTTTATTTCAAATGCTTTCTGTTATTTCATACAGAAGATCATGAAACTTCTTCAGTTCCTTTTATATCACGTAGAGTACAGCTTGTCTTGTCTTGCTTCATCCAGTGCATAGCATTTATGGAAAAAGTGTCATATGACGTCTTTGGGCGTGCCTCTGCTTCTACCGACTTTCAATAATCATCCACGCCCCTGCATAGGAGAGAAGGTACTGCAACGGTACTGCAAGCAAACGGTATCTAAACCACCATAATTGAGTACACGACTGCAATTGTACGTGATGAAACCGATGTTTCCTGTGTCAGCTTTTTGTTCAACAGATGGGGAGAAATGAGAGTGACCTCTGACAAACAAACCAGGTAGAGGTATCTGCCGTCCATCGAAGAGTCTATTAATCATAATCGCTTGTGAAAGCAAACAAATAGGAGGGAGCGGAGATACATCCAAACTTGATGTTCCAACTGACAAGAAGACTCTTTCTCTTTCATTCGACACCTGGATAAAGGACAACGTAAAACGTAAGAATCCATTATTACTTTGCCTAATAAGTTACTTGTCCTTCAAATCATATTATTTACTATAAATAAAATTTTTTAATTCTTCCGTAGCTTTATGTAATTTACCATAGTGAAAATATTTTGTAGCTAGTTTAAGTTTCAATTTATTCCGCTAATTAACCACCTCCTTTACTAGCTCGTAAACTCCCCTTGATGGGCATGGTTGACTACGGATCGATCTTACTTATTGTTTTTATCGTATCTATTAAGTCTGTGAAGTATCTTCACATTAAACAACTTTGTCAAGGCATTCGTTAGTTAACACCCTCAGCCTCGGCTTTAGTCTGCAAAAGTTACATTTTGGGGGGCAAAAGGCAAAGAAAAATTCATTGCCGTAGCATTAAAAAAAATATTTTTCAATTCAAAAAGGCGGTAGCTTACCCTATTCCCCTTTGATTCAACCGTCTACAGAACCGTTGATTCACGTCCGAATAATATCGGGCAAAGGAGTAATTTTCGGGGAAAAAATCCACAGCCCTCCCAATATTTTTCGTCCGTTGCGCCTATGGTATCAACTTTTTTTCAAGTATTATCTCAAAACGACATGTCCAATAGGGTACATAACTTCTTATAATACTTTTCCGTTGTTAGATTATGAAGCATTTGCCCAAAGAGTCTTCATGTCCGATGTTTACAGCTTTTTGAAAGAAAAGGAACATCCATTTTCGGCAGATCTCTCCCCCAATGAGCGTTTTGCACTGAGGATACGAGCAGATGTGTTCTACTGTGATCAAAATGTAAGATTGAAATTGATTGTGGTAGTCATGACCTTTGCAACTGTTCATTCGTCTATAACAGGACAGTGATAAATGCTTGTCTATCTGGACCAGTGTACCCACTTTTACCTATCAATGATATTCAAGGACCATCCAATTTCGCAGATCTCGCCCTCAATGAGCGGTTTGCATTGAGGACAAGAGCAGATGTGTTCTACTTTTATCAAAACGTATGAATAAACTTGAATTTTACCTTAATTGTTTGCTAGGTAGCAACAAGTTTATGTTGGCCTCTCGTATTTCATTGTTAGATATTGCGGTTAATAACGGATTTGTTTTGCTTAACGTTTCCACCATACACTGATCATAGCAGTCGTATGGAGTGACGTAAGAAACATTTAAGCGATGAATTTATAGGAGAAGAGAAGACAAAAACACGTCGAACAAAATAACAGTCACGAGAAGTAAGTAATGAGTTGACAGAAAATGAGAGGATGGAGGAAGGTAAGCGGAGTTCTCTCAATTCATCATACGAGATTAAACCGCAAACGCTCGTTGGGCCATGACGACCTTGGTTACGTGGTAGCAACAACATTCTTAATACGGTGTTTTCCAAGTACCGCTGCAAAAATTACTACATCGTAGGAGGTATCACGCAATACTTGTTAAAGATATTTGATAAGTTATTTCAACTAACAAGTGTAATTGATAGACCGAATCTTTCTATCGGTGATAACAAGAAATCTGTAGAAATATTATAAGTATCCTGTTTGAAATATTGTGCTAAGCATCCTATTTGCACCACGTAACCAAGACCATTGCAGCCTTTGGTTTAGTGGCGTATATCTAACTTTTTATCAGCTTTTATTGTAAAAAGAGTGTTTCCTGTCCCACACAAAAAGTTGCTCCTGAAATGTGGCCAGCAGCTACTGCTCCACTTCTGATGTCACGTCACTTTTGTACAAGTGGTCGCCATGTTTGTTATGCATGTGTTTTGAAATGACAGATTCTGATTGGCTGATTGGCAATGTTGACAAGAAAGTTTTGTAAAGTTGTATCTTCATTTGCTACTATCCGAAACGAGATGACTACTAGGTTTTCATTTATTAGTGACGGACGTCATTTAAAGCTAAAGGTAGGCCGTACTCTTTACAGAGCGCACGGGGTGTGATATTGTAGAGAATCACATGTCCTGAGCCTCGGTATTGTGAGGTTGGATGGCTAGTTCCTTTCCTCGCCGCCTTTTATTCCTCCACAGCTAACACCAGATACTCATTTTCCAGCTGGGTTTGCAGTTGGAGTTATCAGATGGAAGGCAGAGCATAGGCTCGAACCATCAACATTCAGCTTGCTAGACCAGCTCTCTACCGACTGAGCTAACTTGCCTCCCTAGACGTCATTTCCTCCAGGCAACTCTGTGAATTCCGTCCAGCCGTTGGAGTGGATTGAGATGGCCTTATTAACAAGCTGGCCTTAATATGAAGATTTGAATTCTCATCTCAACTATTATTATCAACTGCGTTTGTGTATTATATGTAATTTTGGTCATAGTGGACTAAAATCAATAAGGAATCGTTGTGATTAGATTTTAAATAAGAAACAGAACATATATAAAAATTAACTTAAAATATATTGTAACTAACTATGAAATTTACGTAACAAAATACTAAAACATAACAAAATAATGTAAATATGCTTGATAACAAAAAGTTATATCAATTTTTAACAAAAAAATCTTTGATCTTTGTCTGCCATGTGTGCATCTAAGTGTCGACAAACGGGCTGGTTAAATGGTCGACTCCCTCGGTACAGTGCTTCATAAAATGTCCATTGTTCTTTTCTAAAGCAAATAGCTTAAACTGGCAAATCAAAATCAAGTGTGAACCAAATCAACATCAGGTGTTAAGCATTTTTGTAGCTATTTCAAAGCGAAAACGTGGTGACCGATCCAACAAAACGAAGGAGAGAGTGTCCCAAAAGGTAATCCGGTGGGAGCAAATCTTTGGCTCCTGTACCTTTTTCTCATTATACATTGTTGTTTCGTTCGTGACAGTAAGTTATCAAGTACATTGTTCTGTTTGACGGTGTTGCAGAGATTGTTTCATTATGTAAAATTATCGCCCGAGAACATTTTAATGATTGTGACGAACGTAAAACCTCTACTTATACAGTCCTTTTATTTAGGATTGCAATTTGGCCGATTTGCTTTCAAATATTTATAATTAATTGGCATTACAAATTTTAATTGAACAGCCATATACATAAGGGGATGCAGAAAACGTATAGCTGGACTAATTGTATCACTTCCACTTGCGCAATGACAACTGATATTCAGAAAATCAGCTTCCTGTTGCTTATACAGTTGTAGGGGGTGGTGCAGGTAACACTATGTTTAAAATCAGTAACAAGATTCTACAACCCAAGCAAGGTCCCATAATAATAATGCTGAGGGTGATTTCCCTCCAGTTCCAAGGACTTCTTTTTAGCTCCGTGGAATCGCATTAAGCTTCAGGTACAAATTTGTCAGCTATTAATAATCGCTGAGAACAATACCATATTAGTCAACGTGAAGTTGCGTTTATGAACTTTCTCAATGGTCACAAACAGCTAGTATATTTGCACTGTGAAAATGAACTTGGTTTACATAATTATTTCAATTTCCAACAGGAGCGGCGATTCTTTTCTCAGTACAATTCAGGCAGCCAACTACTCCTAAGAAGCTCGTCAACTCGAAACAATCCTTGATTTCATTTCTCACCGACAAATGTAAAGGCAATCGTAATCGTTCAGCCGTTCTCATATTGCTTTGAGAAAGCTGTCAAGTACAAGAGACAACAAACTAAATCAGCTGTAAGAGGCCAAAGTCACAGAATAGAAAATATTTACTTCGGCCGAAACTTACTATTCTGTCACCGAATTTTCGGTCGATTCTAATTTGAAAATCATTGGACGCACGATATCTTAAGCTGACATAAACTTGAATCTCAACACTTGTTTCATAGCCTTCACCAGCATTTTCAACAAAAGACTAAGCAATGTGAATACACCAGAACAACTGTGGCAAAGCTGAAGGAAAAAAATTTGCCGGCAGCTTCAGGCAATTTTTGGTTGGACAACATAAATATCAAATTCCTCGCAACTGCGGAAAAATTACGCTGGGCTGTAGTTAATTCCCTGTAGATCAGTGGTTATTAATTTTGGCCAAGGTGTTTGCCTTAGGTCTTGTATTTAATTCTACTTGGGCAATGAATATTACATTAGCAAGTATAGCATTTGCAGTTGTAAGGAACAACGTTCATAAATTATGTAATACAATGTCATAGATCGAAGCAGTGCCGAAGCCAGGTGTGAAGACATGGTCAGGCTCAGTAGTGTGGGAGGCCTGTAGCTAGAGGGGGAGCGGTGTTTTAGGTGGGCCATGCCCACTTGATAAAATTTTGATTCCCGTTGAGATATTGTTAAAGAACTTTTCCAGGTAAAATATAAAGTCAATGCCTTAATGATGTCGGTTATAGTAAACCAGACTTCCAATGTTCTCTTACATCATCATACGTAGCCTACAATGTATTGCCTCTTACCTGATAGCTCACCAAACCCCCATTAGGCATGGCTAGCTACCGGTCTATTGTGTACTTGATGTAGTCCCATACTTGATGCAATCCCTGTAGAAAAGAGGTCACTTACACAGTAGGCCTACTGATATCTAAAAGTTCACTCACACTAATATGCATTTGCAAGCACTCCTATTCTGTAGGCCTACTTGCCTTTGCATGATAAGATTTTTATAGTGCTGGATAACATAAACTGAATTTATTCCGTTGAAATGATGCATGGTAGGAAAATGAACATTATAAGAGAGTTAGATGTGTATAGAAGAAATATTATATACATTGTAACAATTTTATTTATAGTTCGGACCAGCAAGTTCTTTAGATGCTGGGTTTTGTGTTACGCTACTTTATGCTAGGGAGCCCAAACTTTGTACGAGTAAAAAGTTTTGAATTTAGTTACTCCTCTCTGGCTCAATTCCTTGCTGGATTGCTGACTATGCCACTAGATGCCATTAAGAATTGTGCAACGAAATCTTGATATATGACCTACTTGAAATTGATTCATTGGAGAATTAAATGGTAAGAATAGCTAAAAGTGACTTGAAAATGTAAACAGAGAACTTGGTTCTATGGAATGAATAAGAGCGTATTGTCCTGTGCATTCTTTTACTGAAGAAAACAATCACAATTTTGAGGTGACGAAATTCTTAGCATACTATTTCAGTAAGTAGCAGACGGGGGTAAATACATTTTATTTTCCAAATGAACCTTTTCTTACAAGATTCTAGTTCGTTGATAAAGTAAAAGGAGATCATGACAGTGTAGTTCCCCATTCTTAAATGATTGTCCTTGTCTCTTACGTTGGGTCATGCATTTTTAATTAGGCCTGAGTAGACAGCATGGAACACTGGCTACCGCTGCCTAAATTAGCCAATCATATGGCTAAATTAGCTTGAATCCGTGACCTTTGTCAGGCCAATGTTGGGAGAGCCTGACCCTTCTCTAGCTACGAAAACATCAAACTATTTGGTACAGAGCCATGGTAATGATCTTCGATGCGTTCAAGAAAATTTGTATGTGTGTTTGTATTGGGTTGGGTGGCCAAAACTTTATCATTGTGACACAGAAAAGTTTGTGGTAGGTGGAGGGGGTGTGGTTGAGCTGAAGGTGGGCCGGAGGGGGGGGGGGGGGGGGTGTACGATTATTTGGCACTCAAAGAGTAAAGCAACGAAACAGACTAACGAAGTTTGAGAACATTGTGAACCAGATATAAAGCAAGTACATGCATTAACTTAATCAGTTTCAAAATAGAAAAACTGTGATTAAAGGAATCCGTAACTCTATGAACGAGAGTGTAACGAAAACTTTGACATCACAGGTGTTCATTGTTCAAACTTTGTTAAAGAATGCTTCGCTTCACACTTAAAAAACTGGCATAAGGGGCTAGACTCGCTTTCAAAGTACAAGTGCAATGTCACATGCAGATATCTATATAACCAAAGCCGATGGAGGTACTTTACAAAGACCCTGATATAACTGACTTCCAACCCTAAGCAACATGTAACTTTGGAAGTAGACCACCAACAATCAGCGTTGCGTCAATCTCATTCCATAAACTTTCCAACACGTTGTCTTTGGTTGTCATACTCATCTTCAGCAAGGCAGGTACAATTTGAGACATGACTCAGTATTGAAAAGGATTGCAGACTTTTTTGATTCCATCAATCCCGATCTTAATATCTTTTGTGATATCAAAGGTTACCGTTCACGCTGCTTTATATCTGGAGAAGAATTAAAACCAAATATGATTATTGAGAACAATGATTTACTTTGTATCTTGGAACTCACGGTAGGCTTTCAGACCCACTCATGAGCGAACTATAATCGCAAATCATGGAAATATGGAGACTTGTGTGATGAATTAAATCAGAGAAATGATTGTGATTATATAAATATAAATTTACGGTAGGTGGAGAAACAACCGAAATTAAATCTTTTCTGTTAATGTTAATTTTTGAAAGTAACAAACAAAGATTATGTTTCTAAAAATGTTAGTTTTGAAAAGAACATTTGAGAAATAGAAAATATGTCACAACCGGGGATCGAACCCGTGACCCACGCTTTCGCGGCGTGCGCTCTAACAACTGAGCTAGGTGACCTCCGATATTAACATACTCAACTTCTCTAGTCACCACATTAGTTCCCAATCATCAACCGGTGAACATCGACATCCAGCTCAACGCATTTAGAGACCAGCCTCTCTGCATCATGTGACGTGACCAAGGAAGAACTGCCCTCCGGCCCGTCATCAATCCAAAGCCCATTAAAGTTAGAAAGTATTATCGAGAAGAGAGTATTTGAAATGTTAGTTTTGAATAGAGCACTAGAGAAACAGAAAATATGTCACCACCGGGCATTTTTCTCTAGTGTTCGTTTCAAAACTAACATTTCAAATCCTCTCTTCTCGATGACAGTTTCTAAAAATACTTATTTGTGCACCGAGAATGAAGTATTATTTTGTAATACATAAGATTGAGAACTAAGCTACAATTGCAAGGTTTGATAGACATGATGACTGTTAAAGGGAATATCTCGATTCTCGTTAGCAATTTTTTACTGACAATCATGTCAAACCTTTACTTTTTGTAAACATCTTACTTCACACAGAGGGATAATGGCTAAGAAAAGGTTTGCTTAGTACGCATCAGTTAGGTTATTACTAAACTTTGAAAGTAGCAGAAGAAAAGTTGTAAATTACCTTATAAAGACACTTTAGATTTATGATGATTTAGATTTATTTCTGGAAAGGATACGACTATTTGGAGCAAAATGTAAACCGTTGCTATGTAACGGAAGTCAGATGCTCTAAATCTCTAAATTTCTCTTTTGGCCTTTATTCCCTTACGTATATACAAAAAAAATTATTCCAAACAAACTCTGTTAGGCATTTTCCTCAGGTCTAACTTAAATGTCTTGAATTGAATCAGTATCCTCCTACATTTATCACAGCATCGATTCCTTAATCCTCTTCTCATTATGACGTAACTGCGCTGGAGAGTTCCTTTGGAAAAGAATTCCTCTGTGTTTACAGGTATACATATTCATTATTGCTGTCAAAAAAGTCAAAATTTACAGATACAGACTAAAAGAAAGACAACCTGTGAAAAACTGCCCTGCATCGATAAAAAAGTTACAATACTTCCAATAGAACTCGAATCTAAAGTACTGATTGTTGGATATCTGCTTGTTCTTAATACACAAAACTTTCAAGAGGAAAAAATCGATTGTTGACTAATCTTGTTGCAAGATAGCGTTCTAAATATTTAGATAATCAGTTGTTTAGACAACGTATATTATCAACCAAAATGGTAGCATAATTGTTGCTATGGCAATGTAGTATCATAATTTATTTATATTAATCTTCCAAAGAATTATGTGCAGAGGAATTTGACTAAATCCTATAACCTATTTCTCCATTTCTTATTGTTAAATGAGTTGCTCTGTTAGAGCGCAAATTTTTGCTTCTTAAATTTCAGATTGAAGCTACAATTGCATTGACTTTGTATTCTCTCCCTGGGAGACCGACCTAATAGAGTACTAAAGTGATGACGTCATTTTTTGAGATGTTGCAATTATAACTATGTGACAGTGTTAACCCTGCCACCAAATGCCCGTATGCAAAATATCGCGTTCCAATGGCTTCTTAGCTGCGAGAAACGGCTATTTGAATTTGCAAAAGGCCTTAAGAAAACACTGTTAATTTTGCTTAGTTCATAAAATTATGAACTGGGTTCATTTAACATGGTTTTGATAGGCGTGATATAAAGTTTGGAAGGGCGTATCTCATCGATTGCTCAAGATATCGTTCTCAAATTTGGACGGGTTGTCTATGTCAACAAGAAGAAAGCAACGAGTAGATGTTTGATATGATCTTTGCATAAATATTAAATTTGATGTGAAGTTTGTTTCTCTGTTTAAAGAGTGCCAAAGAAAAAACTCCAACTACATAATATTTTTTATAAGCATATGATTTTTCCGAGACAGGCTCTGGTATGCTTACGCAAGGCTGTATTTCAGGCTCAAAAGATGCTTCTCGTATGCTTATCAAATTCAAATCTAAAAAACTTCAAAGCGAATACTGTTCAACAATAATGTAAGGCTTCTATGGTAGGTATTGGCTTTCTAAATTTTGTTACCTTACTGTTGACTACGACTGAATGTATAGGTCGAGAATAACATTAACATGCAATCCCCTCCCTTTTTTCCTCAGAAAACCACGCAATATTCTTAGTGTATGCTTATTTTTTCAGCAATCTGCGCCTGTTTATGCTAATAAGCGTTATGTTTATGATTAAAAAAGCTTGTATTCAAAATATTTTGCCAAAAGAAGATGTTGAAAGACTAGTGAGACGTCCCTTGAGGCAACTTGTCGATATATCATTCTCATATTTCCAGTATTGCGTTCTTAGTAGCTTTATATTCGTTCTCATTTAACTCAATCCTATCCTTAATAGGTTCCACATCCCTTGACATACATTGCGGAGCCAAGATTGCGGACCACTGCCTTGTAGAAATTAGTTGTTTCTATAATTATAGTTTGGTCGCCTAGGCTTGTCACTTTTTTCCCCTATCTACAGTCATTCTTTAAGGGAGATGAAGAGCCAATGTAATTTGGAAAGCTCCTGTATATCGTTATCATTATTATTATTATTATTATTATCATTATTATTATTATTATTAAGTAAAGAACAATAGTCTTCATTTAGATCATTTAGGTTTAGATCATGGACCTTACCTGCAAAGTACATTAAACCTATTTCGATCTCTTAATCCCTGAGAAATGTTATCCATTCATTAAGGAGAGTAGACGAACGTGACATTTTCGTTTATTAGACCATCAGAGCCACGTCCCATTTTTACATTCTCGTATTGTAAAGCTGAGCATGGTTAAGATTTAGCTCAAGGATAGTAAAGGAGTATCGAGACTCAAACTTCTGAATTTCATTTAACAATAGCTACAGGTCAACTCGATGATTTAAGCACTCCTCAAATATCTTTTACAGTGCATCGTCGATTATCCGGACGGTCAAAACCAAACAGCCCAAAAATTTTCCGGAAAATCGAAAAATTCCGATAATCGAAAATAATACGCACTGGAAATTCAGTATTTTTTGCAACATGGGTTGGTCAGTTCACAGATAAAGTACGAAAGAAAGGAGTCCAAGTTAAGTTTTCAAATTTGCGTGATACGGCTTTGAATGAAAGAGGATTTTAGCTAAGCGCTCATATCAACGGGGCGACTGCGGCAAGGTGTTGCAATTGTTCTAACCAAGAAAATTGCAGGGCTTTTGATTGACTACGATGTTTTTTTCGGGAAAAGAGTAACCCTTGGTTTGGCTGATGGACCAATTACCCTGTTTCAAATTTATGCCTCAGATACATCACACTGTAAGATTGATATCAACCTTTTCTACGAATCATTACGACACAGACTTGATCTGATTCCTGGAAGAAGCAAAATGATAATAACGGGTGACTTTAATGCAAAAGTTGGATATAATGCCTATACCATTCTTCCGGGAGTTGTGGGAAGATTTGCAGTTGGAGATCCAAACTAGAGTGGCGAAAATCTTCCCCAGTTCTCCTTCATAAACGATGTAAGTATTATCAATATCTTTTACCAGCACAAGAAATGTAGGCTTGTGACTTGGACATCATCGGACGGAAAATCCCAAAACCAAATCGACTACCTCCTTAGGAAACATTCTGACAAGTCAGATATCAAAAACTCTAGGGTTTATAACTCGGCGGATATACCACTCACTACTTGTATCAAAATGGGTATTTGAACTACGGAAGCATGAAACAGTGGCAAAATACACTCAGAAAATGCGATTTGAACAGCTTAATGAATAATGAAGAAATTTCCAGAGAATTCCAAATAAAAATTGGTAAAGGTTTTGAGCCACTTCTTGAGTCAAACATCAACATTGAAGAGTTGTATGATTCCTTCAAAGAGGCTACTAACAAAGTGACCCACGAAATAGCTGGTTATCGGAAAGCGTAGTAACTAAGTGGCATGAGTGCAGAAACCTCAGCTCTCTGTGGAAAACGAAGAGCGACTAGAATAGATCCGATTGCGAATCCTAGTTCTAAACCCCTGCAGGAGAAATACAGGATGTCTAACAAAGACGTTAAGGCTGCGCTGAAAATGATCAAATGTGAAAATATGGAGAAAGTTTTGAACCGTTTAGAAGAAGATTTCTCGGCGAATAACACCATAAACCTGTTTATGACGGTCAGAGAGCTTGAAGAACAACCACGCAAATCTTTAACAATGATCAAGCATAAGCGAGGTGTGAAGCACACTCAAAAGGAGGAAGTTATGAAATGCTGGGAACAAGACTTTTAATCCCATCTAAACACCACTTTCCCCCACGATTCTGAAGCAATTCGGGATATTCTCGACCCGCAATGCTGAACCTGAAGGGGAACTGAGAAAAGCGATCAATTGTATAAAAAACTGGGAAAGCGTCAGTGGTAGATGAGATTACCGCGGAATTTTTTAAAAGTTGTGGGAGAACCAATGATCCAAATACTGGAAAAGATCTGTCGTAATGTATGGATGAATGCAAAATCACCTAAAAATTGGTATCGAATGCTTGTCTCCACCTGTCTTTAAGAAAGGTGACATATCAGTTATTAAACAAGTACAGTCCAATTTAATCATCAAAATTTTATTTTAAATGTTTTATACTGAATCAACAAATCAACTTCTACTAAAATTCAAACGTTGAAGGAACTAAAGAGCAGAACTCTGTCTTGCTTGCTGGAAACAAGTGTAGTCCCAGTAGAGACTTATGGGACAGTTTTATAAGGTTTCTCACTTTGCTACCAGGTATTGTGTTTTTTAGGTTATTACATTTTGTGATTAGGTATAAGTATTGCGTTAAAGCCTTAACAGTGAAAGTAAAATTGTTTATCTTGTTTACGGTTCCTTTCGCTAAATTAAATTAATTACTTAATATCGATTGTAGCCCTATTTTACTCTCTGATATTCCTTATTACAACCTCTACCTTAAATGTTGACGTAGTTGGAAAACCAGAAAATGAGCTTTTCAGATATTTATAACCCCCTGACATTCATTAGCCAATACTATTGTAAATAGTTCATAGTAATTATTTATAAGAATAACATCTGTCCATTGTCAGTTATGACTTTGATTTTGCCATGGCAGATGTACCAAGTCCTTGTTTCAGATATCAATGGCAAAATTAAAATTTTCAGTTGTTCCTAACCTTTATGTTTTGAGAAATGTTGCATAATGTCAAAGTATTAAGTAGTTTATCAGGATCCAAGTAGGGGTGGAGGTAACTCTACCTTTGCTTAAATATGCTATGGGCATTACAACTTGACTGGTACGTCAAGAGCAACAAACAATCCAAATCTGGTTGATATTGCTAAATAGAATATACACCCTACCGGTCTAAATTCTTGATCCGGTTACTTACCCTTTTGATGTGAATTCGGTCATTAGCAATTTTCCTCGTAAGGACAGCATTGCTAGCCTACATTCGATGACCAGAGTAGGTCAAATTTGGAGGGGATACGGGGGATATTTAATTCCAAATCCAAAACTTTAAGATCTTCTTCTATTAAGAAGCCTTTATCTGCCATGAATCCATCATCTTTTATTATGTTCTCTTTAGTAAGGAACTCAGATAAAACTCAAATAATTCAACGTTTTACGTATTTCTATCTGACACTGATCGAGAAAATAGTGTTGATGTAAATAAAAACGAACACTCACTTCTGTTTCTGTATCTCCTCGGCGTATTTGTTATCAAACTATGCCAATGCGGCCACGGATCTAGAAATCCAAGGCGAAAATACTGCACCCAGCTGTTAAAAAACACAGAATACTATGGTGAACTTATAGGGCCACGAGGAATCAACCCCCTTCTTTCGTTGTCGCAACGCTGATGCGCTAGCCATTACACCACTACAAACAGCAGCAAACACCATTTCAAAATTTTTGTTGTTGACCAGTGTCATTTATGGAATGGGGATGTGCATTGCGGGGTTGCGGCTCCATTGAAATCCGAGTATCAAATTAATAGCTGCTCGGCAAGATACAAAAGATAGCAAACTTCTAATCAAGTTGGAGTTAAGGTATTATTCAAGTATGGCCATCGCCCAAGAACACCGGCAATAATACAGCACGTATTGAATTAGTAAATTTTTGTGTCGCCCCTCGACTTTGTTCGACCGGAGATGATATGGTCACTCGGAGAGATCTATACTGTACCGTGTGGGTTGTGTAGTGCCTAGGGAGGTGTAAGGCCAGTAAGGGAAAGCGGGCGAGGCAATAAAGCAGTCATCATTAAGCTACTTGGCCGACGCAGTCAACCAACGCATAATAATAAGAAGAGATATTGTATTATTAACGCCTGCTTGTCAACGTCCTTGGGTGGTTGAAGGTGGTCCTCTGAAATATTACCATGGAAACACTGGCGCCACAACTTAGTGTAAGAACAGTTTCCTACGCATGGAAACGTGTGATGTGATTACTAAACTTTCTGAGCTACAGCAATATTTCACATACCTGATGATTCGTGCTCTGTAATCTGCTCCTGTAAAGACTTGTTTCCTTCCCGTACTGCTGCAATTCCCGATATTCCATCCGGCTCGTTCAGAGCAAAGTATAACTCTTGAAGAAATCGCAAGTTGTTCTGAAGCTTCTTGCTATCGTTTCCAACATAATTTTCAAAATACATCAAAGCTCGTGAATTCGATTTGCAGTTAAACGCTGCCTTTGCTAGCAAATCCTGATTTAAAAAAAGCAAAATATAGTATGAAGACTAATATACATTAAAATCTATACAAAGCTAAAAAATATTCATAGTTATTCAAACTTCTCACACTGCTATGTTGGTATCATTTCTCGTAAATGGATTTTTTCTAAAACTTCATATCTAAGAATTGCAATTACATCTTAGCCTGCGCGCAGACAGAAACTACCGACGTACCCACTTCAGCTGGGATAGTCTACAAGCAGGCTAATTATATCTTATCTTCATCCATTTCCTTTGAAACCACTTTCACTACTCGTTCTATTTCATAAATGTACTTTCTACTTCAACAAATCCTAATCCAGCCGTCATACGCTTCCAGTTCTTCATACGACACAGAAAGGCAATTGAATTGTTTAATGTTGTTGGCGTTAAAATATTCCTTTTCAATTTGCCGTTGATCCTGCAACTCTTTGTTGCTCTCTTTTACTATTGTTGTTCGGTCCCTCGTAATGTCACCAGGTTCTTTCCCAATCTATTATTTTAGTCGTTACTATTGTTGTTTTTGCTACTGTTCTTATCATTGCTGTATTTTTGCGTTATGATTTTTCCTTCCTCCAGCTAAGAGACGACGTTCCTGAGCTGTAGATACTACGACTAATTTCTTTGACCGTTTTGCATCCCCTGTTCATGGTCGTCTGTCCTAGAGTTTAAAAATGTGTCCGAGCATTTCTCAAACTTGTTGAATACCCTGGTCCATATATCGTTTTCAATATATCAAATCTACACACCTAAATTTGAAAATTTTGAATTACAGTTAACTATAGACACCTGATTTCTACGAGTGCTTGTGGTAACTTCCAATTCATATTGATCCCGCATGTTTTTTGTTGCAATGATGCCATTTTTTTACAATGTTTAGTGGCTAAAATATGGGTTGACGCTCCCCAATTTTTTCTCTCCGCCAACCCTGCCCCGCTTTTTGAAAGGGTTCACCGAATTTCTAGGAGGGATTACACAAAAATTACCTTAATTGGTGAACAGGCTGGCCCGTACGTCTTAAATTTATAAAGTATAACCCTAAAATATGCTCATAAGTAATAAGCATGCCCTGCAGAGATAATCTGGCTACGGTATTGTGATAGACATGTTTTAATGTTTGAATGGATGTATCTCGAAGAGTGCGCAAAAATGTTGTTCTTAAATTCGGATGCATCTGTATTAACAGAGAGAATAAATAGATACAAAATATTGTCAAAGTATGATATATATTTGTCGTGTACCTTAATACTCTGTAAAGTGGAAAACGGGTGGTGGCATATTTTCTATTTCTTTAGTGTCATTTCTATACATCTACTACTACTACTTGCTTAGGTGTGAGGCCTCGATTTGGTCCAAAATCTAAGCAACTCAGGGCTCAAATTCAGGAGGGACAATTTTTAAAACGCCTGATAAACAAATCAAGAAATGTTTTTTATTAAGAATTGATTAAAAGCTGTTGATATATAACAAATATCACACTGTTGATAATATGTCAAGCAAAGAGATCAAAGATCCAACCATCATTTGGTATTTCATAATTTACAACAAGCTCGAAACTCGACAATAACCTGTAGTGATACCTAACCAACTACTTAAGCAACCCCAGGCCTGATTTGGAAAATTGCTAAGCAACTCGAGGCCTGACCCCAGAAATGGAGTTGCTTATCAAAAAAAACCTAACGTGTATTTGAAAGAGTCACTCAGAATATGGATGACTTGTGTTTTTGACCAATCAGCGTCCGCTACAAGATTAATTAAATAAAACCCAGTGAGAAGACGATTTTTTTGTGTCCGCATAGCAAAGATTTTTTTTATTTAATCCTACGAGATGTGGATTGTCATGATGTCTATATATTTAAACATGTGCACCTATAATATTGTGAATAAATGCACGTGTGTGCGTACCTGGAACAATTCTCCAGGCAGTGATGATTTATTGCACAGTTTATACAACTTCGCATCCATAGCGGCCGAGTTACTAAGTAGTTTAGTATCCATTCTCATCTCTGAGAGCTTAAGTACACTAAAGCCTCGTATTTTCTTTGAGCTTCCTGTTAAGTGTAAGAGCGATAATCCATAAAAATATATCAGTGATGGGTGTAGTAAAAAAGGTTCCGGGTAAGGTGAAAAGTATATTTAAAATTCTTCTGTTGGCCAATTTTTGATCATTTCGGTGACATAATATGCTCGGATTGGTCAAATCCGATCCGACTGTAGCCAAGCATTGAGTTGAATCAGTATCATTGGTATCTAGGCAATCTAGGCAACTTTAACATACTGATTACCTTAAAAATTAGCCTAGGGGGAAGATGGTTATCTGCCCTCACTTCCGGACGCCTTGACAAAGTGATAACATTGTGTCAGGAGATCGCAAAAAAATGTTTGAAAGAAGGACACGACTTTGACTTGAATAAAGCAAATTATAGGAAAAGAAGAGATAAACACAGTAACCAAAAAAATCAAAGAAACTATCTATTCCTTACATCACCACGACCACCTTAACAACATATGTTACTATCTTCCACGCATATGGCATCCAGATCTCTTAAAAAACTGCAACAAACACAAGAACCGCATGGAGCCACTTCACAATCTAATTTGATCCCAGACCCCTCATAGGTCAGCAGCCCAACCTGACAAAACAAGCAAAACAATCAAAATCGAGTAGACAGAAGAAAGGAGCCCTTTCTCTAAGATGTAGCTCGAAGAGAGACAGAGGATGAAAACACGATAAAGGCAACCGTCTAACAAAATATTAATTTTATTAAAAGTCCCCATGTTTCAAACGCCCGTCTACGTTAAACGTTCCTTGCATTAATCAACCCCTATAACAGATGTATTTGCAATAGTTTTTATTACCAAGGACGGTAGTAATGAAAATTCAACATTTCTTAGTACCATCTATGCTTGTCTTTTAACTTTCTATGGCAAAGCTATTTTCTATTTAGAAGTATATTTTCAAGTCGAAAAAAAGTCATTATGATATAAACTAGTCAAAAGGCAAAAAATCAAATCCCGGGTCTTGCAATTAAGGAATATGGTCTATAAAGCTTATGTTCTTTAATACCTATAAACATTATAATAAATAATACAGTTTATATCAGGGGACGACGAAAAAATGATGCTTTGAAGGTCATGTGATTTATCCACAAGGGACAAATAGACACTAGAATACACACCTGGGTTCCTGAGGCTTCCTAAGTGCCACGTCAGGCGACTTATACCGTAGTTCAATGTCTGTGAAACCTTGTGTCAAAAGGGAAGACAAACAGACAAAATTTGGCAGTGGCAATATGTCGTAAAACAACTGCATTACACTACGTTAAAGTACCATATACCATGTGATACAAAAGTGGCAAAAATTCTTCTGAGTTTGTTCTCTAATGTGCTAGAAACAATTGCAGACATAAATAAAGAAATCTGAACCTAGACTACTCACCCCAAATCATACCGATTCTTAACACCGACTTCCTAATAGTTCCAATTTAAAATTTTGTCTCTTTCTCTAGACTGAACTAGAATTCCAGGAATGATTTTGTTTAATTAGACTTATGGTTGAAAACAAGAATATTGCACGAAATAGGTAAAACATTGTGTACTTAAAAACATTTTTTGTTTAACATACATTACAGTACTAACGTCAGAATCACAGAAATGAAGTGTGCGAAAGAGTATACCCGACTATATTTTTGAAAGAGCCGAGAGGAATTTGGACTGCCTCCACTACAACAAGATTAATTAATAGGCCTAGCGAGAAAGCGTATTTATTTTCTATGCATAGCAAAAGTTTGCCTTTCCTATGATACAGAAGCAATAATCCGTGTACATTTTGGCATTGTCTGAGTTCTCAAGCAAGTGCTTATCTATGACAGAGTCACATTCCTTAGTAGTATTTTTGGTATTTTAAACCCGAGGTGGTTTATTCCTTTTAGTAGTTGAGGTTTGGCGAATAAAGGATGGTACATGCTGCTTTACTCGATCAACCACCCTCAAAGATTTGCGACAACATAGCCCGCCTCTCACTGGCGTTAAAATTGATAAACTATTGTTATTGTTGAAGAATCATTGCAGAAACCCTACTATCTATCTTCAATAAGCACGCAGTCTCACAGAAGTCTCAAAATAAATTCCATCTTGTCTAATTAATGTACTTGAGTATTATCTTATGATGTATAAATGCCAGCAAAATAAAGCATAAATTAGGTAACGAAATCTTGCAAGTGTTGGCATTGCGTCCAGTCTTAGAACTAGTCTTGCATATCAGGCTGTTTAAGCAAAACTTTATTGGTTCATTGCGTATCAAAACTATGCACATCAAGCGTCTAAAATACTCTTAAACGTACATTACTTGCATTGGTGTACATAGATCATTGTTAAAAATATTCATTCGTCCCCACTACATTGTTACCCATCTTTCGTAGATTGCTGATACAGCAGATCTCTTAGCTCGTGTAGAAGACTTCCTTGCTGCACAAGACGTACTTCCTGCCTTTCAAACATACTTTTGTATTCCTGTAGGTGTTTCTCTTGTCGCTCAAGGCGTTCTTCTTGTCGCTCAAGGCGTTCTTCTTGTCGCTCAAGTATCACCCTATACTCCTGTAAGACGTCCTCTTGCTGTTTAGAAGGAAGTTCATTGCTTGTTGTTCCCTCTTGACGTTTTGATTTCTCTTCCATTTGTTTCTCCTGGGACTCAACTTGGTCAACCACTTTTAAATTCGAGGACTTCGCCAGCCAAGCATCTATGGACACCCAATCGTAAAAACCCAGTAGTTTCAGAAACCTGCAAATTTAAAAAGTGAACAGGTGGTTTTTCTGTTTATTTAGGGTAGTTTCAATGTCGAACCCACTGCTCATCAGGGATCTTTGATTGAGAGACTGTGGTGTTTAATAGAGGGTGGCGTTTATCAAATTACGGCGTTCATGGGAGGAAATACGGTAATAAAATTTTCAAATACAGGTACAGTGTAACCTGTCTTCGCGGCCACCCCAGTAGGACAACCACCACCTCTCCATAACGGTCATCACTGAACAGTCTTAGACCACTGCGACTGTGTCAGTGGAGAGCAAAGTCTCAGACGCCAAAAAAATTACGCTTAAGCATAAGCGAAAGGTGACGTCATTAGCGCTTCTAGTGAGACCTGGTAACGAGGCATTTCACTAATAATATTTACTGCAAACTCTCACCTTTAGATCTCTGTGCATCATTCCCTTACAGTGGAAGTAGGAAACTGCGTTAACAATCTAATAATTGGAAAACAAAGTATGAACTTTTAATATACAATCAGGCGACGCAAATTTGGAACATCTGCAATGGACAAGCCAGGCGGAAAACAAATTCTTAATATAAAGATAAGTGCCCAGCCCAAGGCTCGTCGATGAAACATAGTTACTAAACATTATTTGATGAGCTGTCGATGTATTCTATCACCATCTTCAAACCATGAATTGCACTTCATAAAACACGTTGGGTTAAGACTACAACATAAACAATACGATACATTAATAACTAACAAGAGACATACTAAAAGAGGGAGAGGGCAGTTGAACTTTTGTTTACATTAAGTGAACAGGTATGTTTAGACAAAGAAAATTTCGAACAGTTGTCAGAGAGATATCGAAAAGTGAACTTGCAACAAGTGACAATTTTTAGATGGACCAAGCGCAGAACTATCCGTATTCCAATTGACGCTTTAAAAAGCACTCCCATCACTTTTCGGGTCTCTGGCCTTTGGACAAAGCCTCACAAGTTGGTAACTCTATCCCTTTCCTAAGCTAAGTTGCTTTGCAGATGGGCGTAAATTTGCTGCTTTGGTAAACGTATTTCAGCGGATATTAACAATGTTTCAAACCCCTTGCCTATTCTTCACGGAGGACATGGGTTTCATCCTTGAACCCTATCACGGCATTTTAGGAGGTTACTGCTGTAAGTATCCGATTTGTTGCATTTCGGAAGTAAAATTCACGTAAATCTGCAGTCCTTTCATGTTCATCAATTATTGCCACCTCTTGCGAAGTAGAATCAATCAATTATTTCTTATTATGGATCATCATCGAGAAGAGAGGATTTGAAATGTTAGTTTTGAAAAGAACACTACAGAAATCGAAAATATGTCACCACCGGGGATCGAACCCGTGACCCACGCTTTCGCGGCGTGCGCTCTACTAACTGAGCTAGGTGACCTCCGATGTTAGAATGTAAGAACGTTTAGAATTATTACCATTATTATTTGACTTTAGACTATCTCCTACAGCTGCTCTTTATGGATATTAAATTCGAAATATATGATGGAGAGGGTCTATAGAAAGCCTAAAAAATAATTATCGATATGCTAAACTTAATATGATATCGAGATAAACAGTCAATAAAGGAGTTCTAACTTGTTTTCCAGGTGTAAAACAATGATAAGTGTAATATTGGAGTAAACGTAGACAATGTTCATCTACGCCTTTGTGTGATTTTCGTATTTTGGCACAAGAAAAACAATGGAACATGCTGTTAGCTGTCGGACCCCCTAGCACCCCTTGTCTTACTTTAACCCCCTTCAAAATCTCAATTGCCCCCTAAGGGGGTCCGTGGTGTAAAGTACTGGGTTTAAAGTACGTACTTGTACGAGAATCTTTGTTCTTCTGTCTGCTCTTTTATTCGCAGAGAAGATATTACAACCAAAAACAGGATTTCAATTCCAAACGAGAGATGCAGGCTTTACCGTCTTTTCTGGTAACCAAATGCTAAAGCACTTCGCACATCTTGAATGTATGTGCATGTATATTCAAGAGCTTCAGCAAACCGAAGAACTACTTTAATTAGATAAAGGAGTTACAAACAGTCATTTGTATGTATCTAATTTTAAAAAGAACACTAGAGAAATAGAAAATATGAACTGAAGTAGGTGACCTCCGATGTCAACACACTTTTATTTCTCCACTCGCCACATTAGGTCCCGACGATCCACCGGTGGACATCGATATCTAGCTCAACGCAATTGGAAACCAGTCTCTCTGCGCCGTGTGACTTGACCAAGGAAGAACTGCCTTACGGACCGTCATCTATCCAAAGTCCATTAAAGTTAGAGAGTATCATGCAGAAGGGAGGACTACTAGTGTTCTCTTCAAAACTAACCTTTCAAATCCTCTCTTCTCGATGATGTATCTAAATTTTGGAATTGGTGTATGTTTATTGATATTTCTCATAAGCAGAGCCTTGAGTCATTTTTTTAATAGACAATTTCCAGTCTGGGAGGCTCAATTTCTTCTCGGGACCATTTTTTCTGGGGGAACAAATCTGAAAACAGCTCCAATACGCTTCATTTTCGTTTCATACCTAAAAAGCATCTACACCACGTGTCCACCTACTTCTTGCATTTATAAACTCACGTTTCTAGTCCTATTGTAGGAGTTAAACATAGATGTCTTGGATTTTATCCAATTAGGAGAACTTTTCAAATCAAGGTCATTTTATTTCATCGTTAATTCTTTCATAAATGTAACATTTTGCTTCTATATTGTACGAGAGACCAAGATGCAAAATAAGGGGCCATTCAATAATTACATAACGGTCATATAGGTGGGTGGGGTAGCTGAGACCAGCAAAGCTCAACTTCAAACCAACGTCTCTCCTATGTTTCGTTAATTAGCAGGGCTTATACAAATTCATATCTTTTCTCAAGACTGCTAATGAGCTCAACGGGTCTCAAAAACTAGTCAAGCCAATCAGTAAAAGCTGAAAAGAAAAAACAAGTTTACCTTTATAGTTTTCTAATAGTTAGGTATAGTTTATGGAATGAGCTGTAAACATAATTAAATCAAAGCACCATCTGCACGACCTTTGTATTTTTTAGATGATATTTCGCTGCATCCATAACCTGTTCTAGTATTTAAGTGTATTAACTATTAGAACCCATTTTCTTTCTAGCTAATCTTTAATGTAAATCACTGTTAACAAAGTGTAACAGAGTTAATAAAACATAGCCCGAGTTGCGACGAATGCCCCCCAAAACTGCGTTCTGCAAATTTGGATCCGCATAGGAAATTTAGGGCTCCATAACCTTTTATTGGTCAGACAAATAAATGATGACTTCTACTCATTTACTGCAGCATCTCCAAAGTAAAAACAACAAAGCTCTTCCGTGTTATACCTATCGTAAACGAATCTTCAAAATGAATGTCAGACACACATGCACATCTTTCATAATACCTGCAGGTAATATTTTTTTACAAGATGGGGGACAAAGATTGCGGACCACCTCCTAATAATTATATTTTCTTCTTGTCATCACTCTAAAAAGGAAAAGCATCAACCTTGAAATAAACAATTGGTTAAGTTTACAATTGACTACAGGGAGAAAAAAACACCTTAGCATTGCAACACTTCTAACAAAACTTTTCTGCTAACGTTAGCTATGCGCTAAAAATTTTTGATTTGGTGGACACAACCAAGAACCTTCGCGCAATGAGCTTTACTTTTAGTGCATTTTTATAACATAGACAACAAATGCCAGGAAAATCAATTTCATCATAATCATTCAAAGATTCATTGATATATATTATATCTAGAGCAAATCAAAGACAATTGGAATAAGGGGTTATTTTCTCGTTGGTACCAATTCAACAGGAGAAATATAGTCCAGCATAGGTCAATTTGACATGGTATTTGCCGACCACATCCAATCAGATCAATCTATTCTTACTAAGGAATTGGAGGCTTTTATGATATCTAGCGCAATTTTAGTCTCATTGACATCCAAAAAGTTTAACTAGTTTATAAGTTAATTGATGACACCAACGACGTCCTCCGTAAAAATCGAAGCTTTTACAATGTTGTATTCTCGAATTCCGTTGAGCTGGATGTCGATGTCCACCGGTGGATGATTGGGAGCTAATGTGGCGACTAGGGAAATAAAAGTGTGTTAACATCGGAGGTCACCTAGCTCAGTTGGTAGAGCGCACGCCGCGAAAGCGTGGGTCACGGGGTCTTCACAGTCAACTTTGCAGACGAAACAGTCCACACCGCTACACATGTTTTTCCTCGATATGTTACGACAGTCAAATTCTTTTAGCCCCGCCCTCACCCCCTTTACTTGGTGTGTGCAACATTCACTGAGCACCGTTGCTTACTGTTTTCGTGTTTCTCGCTATTTTTTAGGAAGCGAGATAGTTCTGGTTTAAATAGCTGTACCTTAATTAATATGGGTTTATATTTATTTTCATTCTTTAGGCAAAGTTCACCATCACAACGGTCGATCCAGCCTGCAATACACATGATATTGAATGCGATGGTATCGGATTTAAAGCGACATCGTGACACAATGAGGAAGCAAGAATAACAATTATTACAAGATCATATAATTACCATTCTTTTCCAAAAATGGAAATTGGTGGAGGTACGAGGGGGAGGGGAGGGGGATGAAATGTTTTTATGTTCCTAATACTTCTTAAGGACTACTCAATGCAAGATTATGGATGTCATGTAAAGAAAATACGGCCGACAGGCAATGGAAGATGATATTAGTAGAATATATGATTATGCCTTTTAAAAAGGGCAGAAGAAGCGTCAGTGTCTAATATTAGTCTATCATTTCTATTAGTTGCTTAGATCTTCAGTATGTTTGTATACTTTGTTAGCTTTTCTATCGAAGTATCTAAGTTGTACATGGCAAAGGTCACTTTGATAGGGGCGAAAATCGCTTCTTGTTACACCTATCCAGCGAACGTCATCAATTATGTTTCTTCTCATTTGTGACGAAATGACACTTGTTTTGAACGACCATACCTGCCCTTAAATACAATTTACCCTGACGACTACATAGATAAGAATTTTGCGAAAATATTATGTACTCAAGACCTTCTTTCCTCTGACACTCCTCAGAGTACAATCGTCAGAATGATCGAAATGGAACCCATGAAATAGTGTACCCAACTGCGTTTTTGAAAGAGCCAATCAGAATTTGGATTGCTTGAATGGCTTGTGTTTTTGGACCCATCAGACAATTCTGATTGGCTATACCTAGGGTAAATTGATTTTGCTATACTCACATTAAGTTAAGGACCCAGTATTAGTAACTCTATCATGAGTGTAATCAATAGACTGTACAAATATTGCTGTAATATTATTTTTCATTAGTTGAATCGAAGATAAAGAGGCGTTCGAAGCTTATCACAAAACTACGCTATATTTATTGCACTTGAACTCTGAAGTGTAATAGACTTTGAGCTGACTTTCAAGGGCAGTAAAGGGCGTTTTGGTTGCCTTCCAACTAAGATACACGTTGTCGAATTCCCCGGCTAACCAAATTTCTTTGTAAGGAAATTTTTAAACCCTTGATGAAACTGGATTTACGTAATAAATGTGTAGCCACTAGACGCTCTATTTTGATAATTACTGAGTGATGATGATGATGATGATGATTATGATGATGATGATGATGATGATAATGATGATGATGACGATAGTGGCGATGATGATGATGATAATGATGATGACGACGATAACAGTAATAATACTGATGACAATAATGACGATGATGATGACGATAATGGCGATGATGATGATGATGATGATGATGATAATGATGATGACGACGATGACAGTAATAATACTGATGACAATGATGACGATGATGATGATGGTAAAGGTCATGATGATGATGATGATGATGATGATGATGATGACGATGATTATGACTAGGATGATAACAATGATGATGATGACACTAAAGCGTGTCGACGGGTCTTGTCATGTTCGTAAATTGTGACAGAGTTTTAACTACTGAAAGCTTTAGTTTCTCCTTGAGCGCTTCCGTTGACAAAATAAATCGCTACCTAAACTATATCCTCATTGCTCCGTGGTGGCCAATGGAGCAATTGTTTGAAGAGGAGATAGGTCAATTTATTTTACTTTACATTGTCTACTCTCCAGCCATTCTCTCCCAGTAGCCCACATACAAATTGTCATTATCCTTACTGAATTTTCTAAAACAACCCAGGCTACACAATCAATCCATTTTAGTGCGAAATATACAAGGGCAATGTCTACTGAGTATCCTTGATAGAAAAGGCGTGGCACAGGTAACCCCCTTGGGTCCGCCATTGGTGCTCCCATAACGACGTACAAGTAAAGGCAGCTGAGGATAAAGGAATAAAATTCCACAGTACCATCTTTATTTTGACCACTAATGCGATATTAAAATGACATCGGATACTGAGAGACCGGTTTTTGAGGGGATTATTTGCAATCTTGTTGAAATGAAATCTTCGCATGGTGCTTAACATTACAAAGTCTATTGTGAAATATTAAATTTCCATGAATAAAAAGGCCATCATCAATACTTTATAACCTAACCTATTTTTCATTAAAGGCGGATTATTGCAACCTTAGACTCTCAGATCAGCATTTTTCTGACCATAGAACTTCAACCTAATGTCAAAGATCCCTGTTCTGACTTAGCGGAAGAAAACACAATTTATGAGAGCGTGGTATACGATGCAATTTCCAAATTTCAGATGAATGTAGTGTGTAAGTTTTGAAAAGACGCTATAAAAATAGAAAATATGTCACCACCGGGGCTCGAACCCGTGACCTACGCTTTCGCGGCGTGTGCTCTACCAACTGAGCTAGGTGACCTCCAATTTTTCATTAAAGGCGAATTATTGCAACCTTAGACTCTCAGATCGGCATTTTTCTGACCATAGAACTTCAACCTAATGTCAAAGATCCCTGTTCTGACTTAGCGGAAGAAAACACAATTTATTAGAGTCGCGCAGGGTCCGAAGTAACAACACACAGAGAACATATCTCTTGATACTTTAAACATAATCTTTACTCCTCTGATCAACTCTTCTTGGCTTACATGGCAATATTAAAGACGACTAATGACACGTGTTACTTAATGACTCATTAAGACGTGACAAAACTACGTGTTAGCCTCGCATTGATCTGAACCTCTATATGACAAACTTAATGGTTGCCGTATGAGTAATTGGCACAATACTTCTGACAATTAAAACCTTGGCTTTGCTTTTCCTTCCTTTCTATTCGTTTAATCTTATTTTGACATGGTAAGCAATTCAGTTTTGCAACTGTATTCCAATTGGCCCTGTTTAAAACATAATATTCACAAAACTGAATGGTTACGACAATACATGTACATCAACATTTACAAATAGATTAAAACCTAGCAATTGTTGAAATAAGATACCTTAAATTTAAAACAAAGTGCTTCAAGTACCAAGCTTTGATAGATTGTTCATCCTAAAGGTTATAAGTACACCGTCCGTCTCAGAGTTTTCTCTTGAATGCCGTGAAAGTCTGAATAATTTGGTAGCTGGCGTTTGGTAACCATTATGGAATATGGAAGCTCTACCACGCCTTTTTCATTCAGAATTATTATTCCAGACTAAGGCATTGCTTTTCAACCTAGTGCTCGTTTGGAAATCACTTCCTCCTGTCTTTCAATCGGTGCTACGACTTTTCATCACGCGACAATTGATAACGCGACGATTGATCACGCGACAATTGATCACTTCGACAATTCATCATAGCGACAATTCACCACAGCCACAATTCATCATAGCGACAATTCACCACAGCCACAATTCATCGCAGCGACAATTCTTCACAGCTACAATTCGTCACAAAGACAATTCATCACAAAGACAATTCATCACAAGGACAATTCATCGAATTGCCTTTGTGACGAATAGTCTGTGTGATCAATTGTCGCTGAGATCATTTGCCGCTGTGATGAATTGTCGCATGATGAATCGTCGAAGTGGTCAATTGTCGCGTGATGAAAATCACCAAGTCTTTCACTCTTGTAATTTTTCAATTCGCGTTCTGAACCAAAACATATTTATCTGTTTAATAAGATGACAAAAGAAATAATGCTTGTACAGCCCTAGAAGAGAGGGTTGGCTAAGGGGATACACTCTTTCCAAAAATGCAGTTGGGTATATTCTTTCACACACTTCTTTCGGTTTATTCCATTTGGGGTTACAACTCCTCGTTCTTCTTCTTCTTTTTCTTCTACTTCTTATTTCGACTTATCCCATTTGGGGTTGCAGCTCTTGTTCTTGTTCTTGTTCTTGTTCTTGTTCTTGTTCTTGTTCTTGTTCTTGTTCTTGTTCTTGTTCTTGTTCTTCCCTTTACAACCTTAATTAGTACGGAATATTCCTGTTAAAAAAAAACAGTTTCGGAGTATGTAGACACGGAGATGAAGAGGTTATCACAGATCTTAAAAACAACTTTCTTGTTTAGGGTGATATTTTACAGTTTGTTATGTTACATTTTTATACGTTACAGTTTAATGTGGTACAGTTTGATATGATACAGTTTGATGTAGTATCATTTGATATGGTACAGATTGATACGGCACAGTTTAATGTGGTACAGTTTAATGTGGTGCAGTTTATAATGGTACAGTTTGATATGGCACAGTTTGATGTGATACGGTCTGATGCAGTACCATGTGATATCGTACAGATTGATGAGGTACAGTTTGATATGGTACAAATTAATCTGCTACAGTTTGACATGGTGCAGTTTGACATGGTGCAACTTAATATAGTAGTTTGGTGTGGCACTGTTAGATATAGCACAGTTAGATGTGGTACCGTTTGATATGGTACAGTTTGTCATGGTACGGTTTGATATGTTACAGTTTGATATGGTACAGTTTGATATGGCACAGTTTGATGTGGTGCAGTTTGATATAGTACAGTTTGATGTGGTACAGTTTGATATGGTACAGTTTGATATTGTACAGTTTGTTATGGTACTGTTTGATATGTTACAGTTTGATGTGGTACAGTTTGACATGGCACAGTTTAATGTGGTACAGTTTAATATGGTACAGTTTGTGATGGTACGGTTTTGATATGTTACAGTTTGATTTGGCACAGTTTGATGCGGTACAGTTTGATGTGGTACAGTTTGATGTGGTACAGTTTGATGTGGTACAGTTTGTTATGGTACGGTTTGATATGTTACAGTTTGATGTGGTACAGTTTGACATGGCACAGTTTAATGTGGTACAGTTTAATATGGTACAGTTTGTGATGGTACGGTTTTGATATGTTACAGTTTGATTTGGCACAGTTTGATGCGGTACAGTTAGATATGGTACAGTTTGATGTGGTACAGTTTGATGTGGTACAGTTTGATGTGGTACAGTTTGATATGGTACAGTTTGTTATGGTACGGTTTGATATGTTAGAGTTGGATATGGCACAGTTTGATGTGGTACAGTTTGATGTGGTAGAGTTTGATTTGGCACAGTTTGATGTAATAAAGTATGCCAAATACTTTATTATTTCTAAATGGGAAAGCTTGGAGCTTAAAATGGAATAGTTAGATAATGTACAGTATGAAAGGCAAATTGTAGTATGGTATAGTGTGCTATGACACAAATTGATACGGCACAGTTTGGCATGGCAGTATCATATGGGAACAGTAGGTTTGGGAACAGTAGGCACAGGTTTGATAAATCTCGTGCAGGTCTCTGGCTTCCATTATTTAGTTTTAGTTTTCTTCGCTTGGCAAATGAATAGGCGTACGCATTGAGCTGTTTCGAGAACTAAGGTGCGGATTTTCAGTATCTTAATACTTCACTGACGTGGAGCTAAGGAGTGGCACTCAAGCTTTAGCTTTATGTGTACGACAGTTCCTTGGTACACTCACATGCCTGCATGCAAGTTTTAAGCCCTGTGTCCACAAGATTTGTTTCTGTTGCCTTATTTTGCTACGTTCATGAAGTTTGCAGTGGCACAGTTCACCTAGCCATCACTTTCATCAGCGATGGATGCACATTTTATGGGAATACATTCTATTTAGTTCAATTTGTGCCATCGTAACAAAGGCGATATAAGTATGTAAACGTTACCTCTATCATCCTCAACACTTTCTGTAATTGCTTCCACTTCTCTTTGCTGGCAATAGGTACCTTGAGTTGAAAAAATTACATCAATAACTGCATTCTTTCAAAGATACAATCTATGGAAATTATCTTTATAATAAGAATTCTAAGGAAATTATGGGCTAAAACCTGCTAAAATATAAAACGCATGACTTTTACAGCTGTAAATGCTTATCGGATTGTCCATGGCAATAATCAGCTGTCACGTTTCCTTGACGTTGATGTAGCACAGGGGTTCTCAACAAATGTGTATCACCCTCTCGAGCTACCAGAACGTCAAGTACCCCCACCCCCCCTGATCTGAAGGAATTCCGCAATGTTTCTCTTCATCGATATTAAAGGAGTGCACCGTAAAATAGACATCCGATAAAAAGTATTAAGTTTGCTTAGCAGCTGTAAAACGAAAGCACCAGCAACGTGGGAAGAACAAAGACAATATCTGATGATCATTTTTAGGCTTTGGCATTTTGACGTAAGAAAATCAGAGAAACATGCTATATGCTGTTGGACCTCTTAGTGCCCCTTGTCCCAATTTTACCCCCCTCCCGGTCAAAATTTCACATACCCCCTATGGGACGCCTGGACCTCTGTCGAGAAACACTGGTCTAGCAGAACTTACAACAAGCATTACTGACATTATAATTGGCACTACCATTAATATGATGATAAATGGCAGGAGTGGGGAGAGGGGACCCCGCCCTCTACTCTGCTAAAGTTTCAAGTGGGTAAGAGGTATTGCTGTGCTCAATATAAGGGATTAATGATACGACTTTAACAGATAATTGTACACCAAGATGGCTCCTTGGATGTCTTTGCGCAATGTAATACCCATTAAGCTATTAGAAAATGGGGTTGAGTTGGGTCTTAAACACTTAACACATGTAAGTGTTTGTTTCTTTTTATAGGTATTATCTACTACCCATTTGCTAATCATGCAATATGCGTATCAGTGTCTCACGTGTATACACTATGGATTTAACCTCCTATTTATTATGACGTCTTCTGGTTCGGCTCGCATGTGAATCCGTGATTTGCTTGTAATTTGGGAAGCTATAGTTCAATGTAAGGAGCCGTCCTTACAGCTATCACATTTTGATGTGGGGGCTGTAATCGTAGGTGGGTTTTAATTTTTGATATGGGGGATCATATCCCTCTGCACACTATGGAGGTATACGAAATTTGGTGGGAAATGACAAGTAGGGATACGTGTCGAATTGCGCGAGTTTAAGCCATATACTTTTAAATTCGAAGTCAAATATCAGGGGAGAAAGTACAGTGAAGATGGGCACCTGATAAAACTGCGGTGCTTTACCTAAGATCTCCAACATGACGGTTCTATTTTTGGTGCTCACCATTTTAACATTTCTTATTGAATTTTTGTTAATGTTGCCACTTTTATGTAAGCATCATGTAAATTTTAGGGAAAGAGAAAATACTTCGGCGAAAACTAATTTTTTATGGTACTTGAATTTTGTCATTTATTAACACACGTATTAATTAACGATGGCAATAATTAACGTTTGATCGTTTGGAAACGTTAATTAATGCCGATCAAACATTAAATTGCTGATAAAATGTTAATTAATGTCCATCAAAATGCATTTTTAGTCTAAAAAAACGTTAATTAGATCAACGTTAATAAAAGCCGCGTTAATTCGTGTGCACGTTAATATTGTGCATTAAGGTACCTGTTTCCAGCTGCGCATTATAATCATGCTCCAAGTTCTAAAATAGTAAACCTAGCAGCGGCGTAGCCAGGTCATCTGTTTTGGGTATGATAATTATGTATGAGAATTTTTAGGGCATGCTCCATGGAAAAAATTAACGGTGTCTGGCTCTCCCCAAGGGAATCCGGGATTCAGCCAGGGGATGTTTTACAATTTTGGTCTATTTTGTAACCCAGAAACATACATTTCAAGGGAAATTCTTATTTAAGATCTTGCTGCTGTTTGTAATGTGATTCACTACAGTTCATAATTTGCAAGTCGGGGATGGTGTGTAAATTAAGTATGTTTGAAAAATACGTGGAACAGGGTAAAGTTCTACAAAACATGTAAAAAATCCACGAGGGAGATGGGTCCATTACAATTCATCGTGTGTAACAACAGAAAATAACAATGGAACACTCTTTTTTATTCTAATATATTTTAAATCAGGAGATTGACTTCAACCAGGGTAGGCCTATGCTATTTTACCTCTGCTAGGGTATGCTTTGCATACCAAGCATACCCCTGGATACTCCACTGAAACCCAGAATAAAACACATGTATAAATATTTGTAAAAAACGCAAGTGCCTCTGATCTAAAAAACGTTTTTACTTACCAATATGGATCGCTGGACTATCCATATACTGTATCTGGTACACGATGTTGTTTGTTTCTGCTGATGGGACAAACATTGATCATAGGCTGATTTGTCGTTTCAGCTGCTACAAAATCCAAGTCAGTTAATATTTGCCTATAAAATGGATTAATGCCAGTTTTACTAAAAACAGCAATTGTATTTGCTGGTGTCACAGAAATTATCTGTGCCTGACATACAAGTTAAGGAATGTTATAAATTGTAACAGTTCTTCCAGGGTTCGAATGTAGCCACGTAATTATTGCTATATTGAAGGCAGTCTTGAAAGGGCCAAATACGGATCTATCAAGAGGCTGCAGATTATGTGTGGGGTGGGATAATTAACATTACAATCCCATGCTCTTTAGCCAAATCAATAACGTCTAGACTGCAGTGTGAGGAATGATTTCCCAGAATCATCAAAACAGGTTCTGATTTATTACAGTGCACGTGCATAATGAAATGATGCATGTACTCAATAAAGGCTGACTCATCAATCTAGCCTGACTGTCTAGCTGCACCAATGGAACCAGGTGGTGCCCCATTAATAAAGTGCTCTTTATAATTCACACGTGGAAAAATAAACATGTGCGGGACACACTGTCCTGTAGCAGAGATAGCATACACAACAGTCTCAAGGCATTCTCTCTCAGCTAATGTTATGCTGCCAACTTATTTCTGCCCCTTAGCTGCAACTACTGCTTTGTGTGTTTGTACTGTTGTACAGCCAGTTTCATCCACATTATAAATTCTGCAAGGTCTAAAGTTGTACTTGTCCATTTGGCTGGCCAAGTTATCAAAAAACATGTTAACAACAGGTTTGTTAAAGGCAATTCCCCTTGCAAATGATGTAGGTTCAGGCTTTCTAATGGAGAGTTCATTCCGCGCACTAAAGCTCAGCCACAAGTCCCAACCAGCTTTCTTTTTTTCCTTCCAGCTCAGAGGCATTTGAAGGTCATTCCGATGTGCATACTTATAAGCCAGTTCTCTGCATTTAGTTACACTTAACCCATAAAATATATGAGCCAGCAATTTGATATGTCCTGCCAGATCTTCCTCCATCTCAGGATCAAAAACCATATTGTTCTTTTTGAAAGCATTGTAGCCGTAATTAACATTGCTGTCTGCCTGATATTTCACAACATATCTTTTAAGTGTCATTCTTGGTACAGCAAATTGTTTGCCACTGTGGAGACTTTTCCTCCTTCCATGACTGCATGACATGCACAAGTTCTTTGAAGAGCAAGTTCTTTGAAAAATAAGTTCTTTGAAGAATGATTTCAATAAGAATAAGCATTATCATTGAAATCAATTTCTTCTATAATTAAACACCACAAGTATATTATAGATAGGTGAATGGCAAGTCACTTCTCTTTTATTTGTGGTGTTAATTTTTAAAAGAAATTGACAATGCTTGTTCTTATGGTAGTTAGGGGTAGGATACCTCAAATGGACCAACAACATCACTATGAATGATCTCCAAGAGCTCACCTGCACATGATGTACTCACAGGGAATGGGATACGATGCTGCTTACCCTGTGCACAGCCCACACAACTTTCTGTCTTTCTAACAGGAACAATCCCATCAGCAACTTTCTGCAGCTTTTGTACACTGTCCTTACTGATGTGACCTAAGCGTCTATGCCATAAATCTAATGAATAAGGATAAAGTTTCTTTACATCTGCAACACATGCACGATCTGGCAGCACTACCTCAATCCCATATAATCTTTCATATTTATGGCCAACTCCCTACACTTTATCACCAACACTTATCACACATTTCCCCCTACTGAAAGACACATTAGCTCCATGCTTTGTAATTGAATTAACAGACAATAGGTTATCTGCAAGGTCTGGGACACACAATACCTTTTCCAGATCCACTAGCATTTCACCACCTTCTAGCTTAACTTTTCTGATGTTGCCTTCGCCAGTTCCATAAATTGGCTCACAGTCTGCAGCAAGTCTGACCTCATGTGGCTTCTCAAATGTATCAAAGTCCTCAAGCAAACTTTGGTCTCCCACCATATGCTGTGTTGCACCAGAATCAATTAACCAAACTCCCTCTGACATGGAATAATTATGACCAACTTCTAAGGCAAAAGAACTGGATTCTCCAGACTCACTGGCAATCTTACAAGCACTCTGGCATCTTACCTTTCTATCGTCATTCTTGTTATTCCAATCCTTCCCTTTGGAATTCTGACAATTCTTTGCAATATGGCCTCTCCTTCCGCAACTATAACACTTTGGGCCATTTGGCTTAGATTTTAACTGACCAGAACCTCCAGCTGTAGCCTTTTTAGCCATTTCCTGTTGATCACTGACAGCACTATCAGCTAAACGGTCTGCCTCATTCAACAACAATGCCTTAACACCATTGAAATTCAGGTTGGCCTCACCAGCTACATCTAAAGAAACAATTAAGGACTGGTACCTCTCAAATGGTAAGCTTGCTAGCAATGTCATAGCAAGGTCTTTATCATCAACTGCTTCTCCAAGCTCTTTCATTTCATTGTGAAGCTCACACAATTTCGGGATATGTCCATGTATATCACCACCAAACTGCAATTCCAATCTATAGTATTGCTTCCATAGTTGTATCTTTTGCAATAGTGACACCCGCTGGAACTGATCCTTTAACGCAGTCCATGCCTCCTTTGCAGAAGTGACATCATCCACATGAATTTGTAGTTCTGCTTCTTTGCTCGTGCCAATGAAGTAAAGTGCATTTTGATTCCTTTTCCTCCATTTTGCTTTTACATCTGGTGCCTCATCTGCAGCTGGTTTTATCTCTGAGCCATCCACATAACCCCAAAGGTCTTCAAAATTTCTGCATACCAAAGGAAAACAGCATCCGTCAGAATTCTCGTACTACTGTTCAGTTTAATTGAAAGTTGATTTAGAGTTTGAATTTAAAAAAATCCTTATGTTATGGTCTGAGTATCTTTCTATTTTTTAAAGACAATTTTTCTATGTAAGATCTCAATTTGAAATCCTCTTCAGAAAAACCTCTTAACAATAAATCACCTTTTACCCTGCTTTATGTCACCCAATAACATCCTACAACAAACAACACACTGATGTCCTATGATATCGTAAAACATGATGCAACATCCACGGTACAACCGCAAACTGTAGAGCGCGCGGTGTCAGTCATAATGGAGGTAAGATAGTTTGGATGTAATAAGATTAGGAATACGCCATTAAAGAAACGTGGTTACTTCGTAAGCAACAAGAAGAACTCAACTGATCCATTCGCTCATGCTCATAATACATCAATAAAGAAGGGGGTATACAGTAACCTCATACAAGAAAATCGTGATCATACACTTAACACAAACGATATCATAACACTACGATTTCATGGATATAGTTTTAAAAACCTTATGAATATTTAATTCCTATTATACTTGTTGGCAACCTTAAGAGTAACAACCAGAGAACAAGTATTGGAGACCTGGAACGTAATTTAGCAATTGGCATTGTTATATCGCCTTACCTTTACAAGTTGGAATAGCTGACC
This sequence comes from Alatinidae sp. Z8VKAUB7J3, assembly GCA_010016025.2. Lineage (NCBI taxonomy): Eukaryota > Metazoa > Cnidaria > Cubozoa > Carybdeida > Alatinidae > Alatinidae sp. Z8VKAUB7J3. Next base: position 75,183,384 of record JAAAKM020073195.1, on the reverse strand, counting down.
ATGTGCCATCGTCCAGGCACCTTGCAACATTTTCTACGCCATCATCCAGTCTGTGTCCTTTATCACACTGAATCGTAATGACAGATCCATACACTGTTTGACCATGAAATCTTCCATTTCGAATAATTGGTGGTCCACAGTTTACCACTAGTAAAAAATGGGAGAGGTTATGAATATGGAACAATGTAACATAACTTGAGTTTAATTTTCCTACAGATTGACCCTCTATTTCTCTGGGCTGTACCACATATCACCAGATGATTAAAAACGAGTCAACACTCAGTAACAGTAACCTGTACCTTAAATTAAATGGAGAATTAAATGGGGGTTGTGACACTTAAGTTTATATTCGTAGATTATTGTATTCTGTAAAAAACATGTTCTGTCAGCTGTAAGCAGAGTGGTGTAAAATAACGGTGTATATTAGTGGACGTCACAGTAAACAATTGAAGTTAAAAGTTCATGACATACCATTCACTATAGCCCTTTATAAGTTAAGTAGGGTGCATCGCTTTATAAGACGTGCTACATTATCAATACAGCATATGCAATTTTTTTTAAGTTACTAGTATTTAGGAATATTTCCGAAAGGTCGCTGAGGAACTAACTTTACGATAAAGACAATCGAAAACACGACAACTTTTATTCTGTTGGAACCATACATGTTTCGAAGAAACATTCTTCATCATCGACAAACATAACAATGGGATAGTCAAAAACAGGATTCAGCATTTGCTATACAAGAAATTTATAAATATAGCAAATTTTATACAGGAGGTTACTTATTTGATACACACTTCATTTACGAAACCATATTCACACGACCTTCGTACAATCGAGTTTGCTATTGAATGATATAGTATTCAACTGAGGACTGAGAAATCCTAGCAAGAAGTCCAACAACAGGAGTCGAGCACTTTACAAGTTTTTGAGATATCCTAACCTTCATAAACACGATGATCGGACTTGAAAGATCCAAAAACGCAATGGAAACAATGCATAGCAAACAATCATGGCAAGTCACGGTCTTCTATTTACTTTCGCTTTTCACTATTGTATCCTGTATTTACTCATCGAATATTACATGCTCTAAAGATCTACCTCCTGATCTCCAAGTTGGAATCGATGTTTTACAAAAGATCAATGACTCAATAAGAAATTACTCCAGGATACTGATGTTGAATCAAGGTATGAACAAGACTACGTTGTGTGAAGTAGCCAAGGCTATCGCCTCCAAGGAATTTGATATATATATACCAGCAACCCCAAGTCCTCTTATCACAAACCCACCAAAACCGCCACCACAACCACAACCTCCTACTCCACCACAGCCACCTAAATCTGAAAGGACACTAAAACCACCGCCACCTCCACAACCTCCTACACCACCACAGCCACCTAAATCTAAAAGGACACTAAAACCACCGCCACCTCCACAACCTCCTACACCACCACAGCCACCCAAATCTAAAAAATCACCAAAACCACCACAGCCACCCAAATCTAAAAAATCACCAAAACCACCACAACCACCACCACCAAGGCCACCTCAGCCACCAACACCACCACAACCACCAGGACCACCTGGACCGCCAGCACAGCGTCAGACGCCGCCACCACCACCACCACCACCACCACTACCACCACCGCCGCCGCCGCCGCCACCACCACCACCACCACCACCAACAATAACAACAACAACAACGCCATTAACAGTAAAACCCCAAAAGCTACTTTCAAACGTTCCACCAATAACATCACAACAACAAAAACAAGGGCCAACATATACCTCAAAATCAACACCATTGATAGAACAAATATCAACGCAGTCCTCCAAAACACAGACTTCACCTCAAATGCCAGAAATGCATCAAGGATTATTCAATGACGGGACCAATGTCACCCAACGTAATATCACTACACCAACACCACCAACAACTACTACAACACCAAAACCACCTCCGCCTCCTCCGCCTCCTCCGCCTCCTCCGCCACACCCAGCATTGATGTTTGCATATGTTCTACAAGTCTTAGCAGAAAATGCATTTAACCAACGGAAAAGCAATTGTCAACAACAGCCTTGTGAGCATGAATTTTCTCAGAACAAGAACCGTGAAATTGACAGTTGACGAGACTCTAGCCGTATCGCTCCGATATTAAGCAGGGATACTTTCTAACATAGAAAAGACTTGTGAAGATAATAGCTTACATAGGTTAGATGAACCAACTAAACCAGTGTACTCTGTAAGCAGCGCATGTGCGACTGGGCATCTTTAAAGGAAAACGTCCCGCAGTGAAAAAGTTGTTAAAATGCGGGTTGTTATGCCATTCATGTCACCTGGCTAATATCCAGAAATTAAAATTCACTGTTCACACTGCATCAAATGCCTCTCAAGCGAAAACTTTATAGAGAGGACATTGAATTGAGCTACAATTGTTAACAGAGTTGCCTTGCAATTGTAAACCGATGTGGTAAGGACATGCGTGGTATTTAAAACTGGCCTCTTCATCACAGTGTCCTAAATTTAGTTTTGCAAAATTGAGCGAGACCGTCCTGGTTTCACAGTTTTTTGGTCTCAATGTCCCGGTTTCAAAACACTTGTCCATTACTTCAAATTTTGGGTGTTATCTGTACCAAGGAGCACGGTTGAATGTGTTGTCCCGATCTCAGCATTATTGGAAAAATCAAGTGCAACGACAAAACCACTGAAACAGAATGTTAGTTTATTAAAAACCCTAACGATTTCGAAATCCAATGTTAGTACCTTTAAGACCATCGATCAATTTCCGGAGGTTCTTGTATCTGACACTGAGTGAGGTGTGCATATCATCTGTGTTCTGGAACATCGATCATCCAAGTTATATACCATTACGTTGGTAAACGGTTACCCTTAATCTTTATTTCAGTTTGGTAAATCTCACTTGACCTGTAAATCCTTTATGAACAATGAGAGTGATCCACGACTCATTGTTCCACCTTTCAAGGACAACTTCAAAACATTTATAATTTTCCCTAATACCTTAACTAACTAAGGCAAGCAGAATTAGATGAAAGCATTGAATCTTTTTTTCCTGATATTCGGTTAAGATATACATCCCCAGGACGGAACTGCCGATCGTGGTGTCCCGATCATGCACTCTTCCTACTAAAACTTACCCTCCGCGCTGCAATTTATCGGAATCTGTAATAAAAATCTTCTATTCAACGGTCTTGTTTCGACTGATAAAAGATCGCTGTGAAGAGGAACGGACTCGAAAATTTTTTACTATGTTATATCTTTATGTTACATAAAAGTTTTATATTAAAATATTAAACTATTAAATTCTTGTGAATTGTTCCTACATCTATTAATGCTTTTGGCTCGTATACAACTATAGTAATCGGATAATTATTTTCTTTTGATTTTTACCTGTTTTATTTTATCCAAGGCAATATTTCCATTGCTATTGCTTATTTATTTATTCATTGGTTTTAGGGACTGTGGGGCCAGGGACCGAAAGCAACTGTGCGGCCATTTTTGAAAAAGTCGTTTTTCAATAAAGTTCTGTAGCTTTCTATTTCTTCATTAAAAGCACTTCGGTTAATCTTCGTTTGCAGCAGGTTTTTCCATTAAAGGATATGTAAAAGATTTCAATGAACAATGTAAATAAATGGTAAAACCCGTGCGTGTGACTGGCTCAATGTTTTTCATGGACGGACAATACCGCAAACCTTTATATTCATTTCATTTGATATTAGTGTTGCGATTTATTCCGAAGTTATGGTCAGTTAGAATAAAATAAACATCGAAGGTAGATGCCAGTATGCCTCGCAAAAAGTACGGCCCATGCAGCCCTTTTAACAACAAATTATTTTACGCTGAAAAGCTTTTTCAGGGTGTCCGCCACTTCTTGAAGACGGATTTTCCAGACATTTCCCTGACAAATATCCCGTTAATCTTGACATATTTCATTAAGTGTTATCCACTAGAACCAAACTTAATGACTTGCGAGTTTAACTATGAAGCCAAGCAAAGAAGAAACATTACATCAGCAAGTCTGAAACATTTAAGTTTTAATACTCCGTTGACCTTTCAACTTATTCTAGATTATTGCACAAGGACGAAAAATAATGATTTAAGTATGTTGCGCCATTCTTGGATGTCAGTGAAAAAGGCCATATTTTCTTGACATTTCCCTAACATTGCAAAAAAGTAGCAAATTTCCCTGATATTTCCTTGACATATTTATGAGGGTATAGATTTCCCTGACATTTCTTTGATTTCCCTGACATGGCAGACACCCTGTTTTTACAAAATATATGTAATAATCTGATAATTAGATCCATTGCTACTTTAAAAAGCACATGCGTCTTTGTGTTGTGCAAATGTTTCAATGGCAGAAGAGAAATCAATGGTTCTCAACAACTGACTTTCAATTGAAAGAATTGCAAAGGATGTCAGCCTCTGCCCCATTGAGTTTCTCAAGATATTCAATATTAGCTTCAGCTTTGAAAATGAACGCTCTCCTTTAAAATTTTTGACCAACATGCACAGGTATAATTTTGTAAGATCCACACATTGGCAAAAAGTTCATTTACGGAATTGTCAACGATCAACAGATACAAGTCGTTTTCAGAGCTACCCCCCCCCCGTAAACTTTTAAAAAATGCATAGAAATGCTCTAGTTCAGCCTAAAATTCAGGCTCCAGGTCCTCAGGGTAACTTTTGACCAGATTTCTCACTGCGGACCTAAGTTCTTTGTTGGATATTTCTCCGAGAACGAGCTTGGTAAATGTTAATCAGTGTATTATCATAGCAAAAGCTAATAGAACTTTATGTTCCGTGGTTTACACAGCCGACACTGACACCTCCTCTTAGGCCAATTTTACTTTTCTGGCTACGCCGTCATGTTCTCTTCAACTTCGACCTCTCACCGACTAAAAATCGTGGCTAAGTTGAATGTTGTTTGTTCTCAATCGTAATTAGGAAATTAATTGTTCTTCAGACAATAGTTGACGTCACTAAAACCACCAAACAGTTTAACTTATAAATGAAGGACCAAATAGACTAGCTTATGAATAAAGGGCCATTCGGGTGTCCCAGGGCAACACCCCCAATATAGGCTACCGGGCAAAGATACGAGCCATGGTTCAGGGTCAAACGCCTAGGTCTACTGCCCATACAACCTCTCAGTGCAGCCCCCTAATAAGCAGTGGGGGCTCTGCCTCTGCACTAGTCTCATAAATTCTGAAAATCGCTAGATGCCAATATTGACTTGGCACTTGTGCTGCGGGACTAGACCTACCCTACACCAATGCATATACATCTACACCAGAATCAGAAGCATGGTATTATGATTGATTAAAACGAGACAGCGGCCTCCATCAAACGATTTTATTTACCTTGGTACTCCAGCTAACTTTGTTGGGTAACACCTTCAGAAACTTTAGAATTCAATGGTCGTACTGCGCAGCCTGTCATGACGCTATTTTGTATAGAGTATCACTCATAAAAATTGCTAGACGGCAATAAGTAGCATTATACCCTTATATAGGGTAAGCAAGGACCTTCCTTTACTCGTTTATTAGACATGTACGATTGAAGCACTATTTGGGAGATGCAATTATTCAGGTATACCCTTTGCAATTGTAAACATGCAACAACGAAAAAGATTGGCGAGATTTATTCAGAAATAAACTTGCGTATACGTTTTCTGTTTTTGGAAAATTGTCTATCCACTACATAAAAGTAAGATTTTTTAAACCTTCAATGCCGTTTCCTTTAGTGGAAATTGAGCAACTGAAAAGGTGCTACAATTCGAGCCTACTAATTTTCTGAATGTCTTTGCCTAGAAGGTTTAATCTAGGGTAGAGTTCATCGATATCTTTCTACATATTAAATCAAGATGTAAAAAATAGAAGATTGTAAAACCATAATAATAATAATAATAATAATAATAATAATAATAATAATAATAATAAAAGTGATCAAAAGAAAATACTGTAGGAAACTAAAATATTCAAAATGAGGTAAAAAACACAAGTATGTATATATCGCCATGACGCGGAAAATAATTGAGGTTTGCTGGACTGATGTTCCTTTTATATCGGCAGAATGGTCAAAATGATAATAACAATAAATCATGATAATAGTAAGTAGGCCTACATATTAATCTTTTCCTCATTCACATGAATTGTCATTCATTTGAAAATAATAATCATAAAAATTATATTAACAATAATAATCAATATATCTTTGACGCATTGAAGTTTAAAGAAAGCTGTTTGCTGAAGTAAGATTTATATGGATTATATTGCAAGACTAGATATAAGCCAAAAACAGCCATCTATTAGTTCATTTGACATCAGCAGCCTCTTCACTAATGTTACTTTGTATAAAGCTACAGAAATTTGTGCTAACATGTTGTACAGTGAAAAATTCAAAGTTCTCCTATCCCCAAGGACATGTTCATGGAAATTGATGAATACTTCTGCTAAATTGACCAAATTGAGTTTCAATGACAGAAAGTTCAGGCAGATTGGGGCATTGCTATGGGCTCTCACCACTTGGTCCAAGCATTTTTTTGGACAGTTTCCATCAAAGCAAACTTTTTGATAATGCTAGTCGTACATTTGTCTATTCTCGCTATGTTGCTGACAACTTTTTGCTTTTCAATGACAAGCAGCACTGTGAGCAATTTCGACAAAAACCTGATGACTTGCATCCTGCTATTAGGTCTATGTATGAAAAAGAAGGAAATAAATTCTTACCTTCCTGGATATTTGGGTTGAACAGGACAAGTCCTTTTTTCTCACTAGTATTAGAGAAAACCTTCATTTACAGGGAAATATACAAGCTGTGAATCTTTTTGCGCCAGCACTTGCAAAATCGTTTGCTCAAATGGATCATGACCTAAAATTTTCCCAGACTCAGCTGAGTGTTGTTTATTCCACCAAAGGATTGCTGTCTGTTGCCCCAAAGATGTAGTGCCTGTCACGCATAAATGTTTATTAGTATCCGTGTGCAGGCAAATATATAGGTTGTATACCACTCAGGTTACATGACAGAAATGCACAACATGTGCCAGACTTCATAAGTAGAGGCACTAAATTTTCAAAATTTTTCTGAATTGTGTAAACAAAGACCAGTCAACAGATTCCAAAACAATTGGACTCTGCAACAGAACAGCATTTGCTTGAAAGAGAACATGTGCTGACAACAATATATCAAGAGGATTTTCAGGGTATAAGCCAAAGATCAATGTCTGTTTCATCTTGCTACTTTAGAAGATGCATCTATCAAAACAAATGGCAATGTTCCGTCGACAATAAAAAACTGTTTGCAATCTACATCTTTTTCCTTAACACCAGTTCTCATTTCCTATAAATTCATCAAAAAAGGCTTTTTGTACTTCACTCCATACAATTGCTGTGATCAATGTGTGGCAAAAATGTGTAGCAAAATCCATTACTCGATGCAATATTCAAATATTGTTACCACTAACTCACCTTTTAATTGTACAGTTGTAAGAGTGATGGTGGTCGGGCGCAATAAGAAGCAACAATGATACAATTCGTGGTTAGCTTTCTGTACCACTTATTCTTGGAGTTGAACGAATGATCGATTTAGAAAGAATTACAACAGTTACATCCAAAATGCAGTATTCCAAATGCTATGAGACCCTTACGATTCCATCATTTGTGGTCAAATAATCCTGACGATTAACCAAAAATTATACTTGAAGTTGTTTAACGGAACGATTGGTTAGATTTTGGGATTTGAAATTGAACTTCTAAAGTAGGAGAATAGTTTTGAAAGTCAAATCGTAAGTTATTTTTTTTTCTTTTGCTATTTTTGGTTTTAAATATATTGTAATAATATTTAATACTTAATAATTGAACGCATGATATTTTGAAGGAATTGATCCTTTTGCCAGTAATTCTTACCGTTTAAATATTTGTTCCATTCGGTGTGTAAAACTTCTGTTCTTTTCTTTTTATCTGAAAATTGTATAATTCATACTGCCTTTTATCCTCAAACGTATTCACCTTCCATTCCCCTCACAATTATTATTCTAGTCCCTTTACCTGTGTAATATTTTCATTGGGTGTAATATCTTAAACTGCTGTTTTTGGATCCTTTCACGGTCTTGCAATGTTGTTTGCAAAGTTTTGATTCAGAGTTCATGGTGTGAGGACCTTTTTTGGATATAACTTATTGCAAAAGGATTATAGTCTCTACCTAACCTACAGCTAATATTTTGATAAATTAATTCAGTGACCAAAGGATTATAATTTGAATAAGCGGATTATTTTGCTACTGAGTGAAAATTCCCTTGGGAACTGTGGATTTTCTTATAGATATTTTCATGATCAGTGACCTATATAATATAGGTCGGGATAAAGCAGTGCGAATTTAATTAAGACTATCCGATATTTATCGACAATTTAGTGAAATTCAAAATTAAGCATTGATTTTAGCACTGAATTTAGTGGCTGAACAGGAAAATAAAATAAATTGTGCTTAATCAAGTGGAAATTTACGGACTCTTATTCTTTACAAGTAATTTGAAATTATTTTTTCCTTAACAAATACCTGTTAATTAAAAGTTTGGACATTTAGAATTTATCAAAATCAGGAAACGCCAACTAATCAGCCAGCAGTGTTGCCACATCAACCTATTTTGGCGAAAAAAAATTTAATTTGTCGAGCTCTCCAACTGCAGAAGAGAGCGGGAACGGTACAGAAGAGCCGTAGTTGTACCGGCCGTACTTTTGTACTTAAACTGCTGGGGACAGGTGTACCGGGTCCCGCACTTCCCATTTTGTTGGAAGCTCAGGAAATTAGACATTATCAAGTTTGCGATGTCTTACAGTGTTAATGACGTTGCGTTTGGCAAATTCTACGGCTACCCTTTGTGGCCTGTTCGAATAGTTGGTATAACTGCATCGAAGAAGGGAAAATCTTATCAAGTATTTTGCTACGGATCACACGAAAAAGCATCACTGAGTGAGGGATTCATTTTGCCGTTCGAAGAAAATTTGAAAGGAGGCTGAGAGAGTTTTTTCCCAGTCAAGGCTGAAACACCCAGATGATCCGAGAGGCGTCTATGAAATTGACATTCCAGCTTTTTGTATCACTTTGTATAATTAGTATTCAATGATTACCCAATGTGCTATTTTTTACTCGGAAAGTGCTATGATGAGAGGTCTTTTTCATGTTTTTCCATTAAAGCACATCGTATCACTAAATTTGTAGTAAATCTTAAATAGAAGGATGCATCACAATGGGCATTTTCGATAACTACAAAAACGTTCTGTTTTAATGTAGGACGTTGTATTTTCCAAAGAGAAAACTTTCCTGCTTCAGTGTATCGGATAATGTAATATATTACACAACGTCTATGCTTTCTTACTTGTTTATTATTTATGTTTATAGTGTAAACAGTAAGTAAATAATAACTTATCTCTTGCCTTGTTGACAATTAGATGAAATGTGACAATGTTTTCCTTGTTATTTTTGCTTTCGGAAATTGATATTAGAAACGCTTCCAATATTTATCTAATTCATATATATAACACAATGATCGCACTGTATAAATACCACTGCCTACATCTACATTACTGAATATATATTCTTGCTTTGTCCGGTTACTCTCGATATATTCATCCTTACCTCTTTAAATATGAACCAAAAAGGCCATAGAGGAAAATAACAGTTGGGAGCTTTTCGTTCGCTATAGTTTTCAAAGAATTGGCAGAACGATACTGGGCAATTTGCAGTTCATTCAAAGAAAACCTCACATTGATCTACAAGACCAAAGATATTCTATCAAACACCTCTTCAAACATAGATTATTTTATAACATTTAATGAAATGTACAAGTTTTATAAATTTATTTCCTTTTGACTATAACAGCAATAATTCTAATAGCAAAGTCAAACAATTTGAACCTACACGTTCAGTATAGTTTACATAATAGCAGTTATATCATCAACGTATCTGCATTGGTTGAAGCAATACTGCGCAATTTGCAGTTCATTCAAACTGAAAAGTCACATTGATCTGCAACACAAAAGCTATTCTATCAAACACCTTTCTAACCATTGTTTACTTTTGAATATGTAATGAAATGTACAAGTTTTATGACTTTATTTTCTTGTGAATGTAACAACAATAATTCTAATAGCAAAGTAAATATATTTGAACCTACACGTTCAGTATAGTTTTCATAATAGCAGTTACATCATCAACTTATCTGTAATGCTGTAAACGATACTGCGTAATTTGCAGTTCATGAAAAGAAAAACTCACATTGATCTACAAGACCAAAGGTATTCTATCAAACACCTTTTTAACCATTGTTTACTTTTGAATATGTAATGAAATGTACAAGTTTTATGACTTTATTTTCTTGTGAATGTAACAACAACCTTGACAAAAATATTTTTTTATTTGTGATACTTGTTGGACTCCATTTGTTTTGTAACTTATTATCACAAATTATATTTTATTGTTTTCCCGATGTATCAGCTAGGTATATGTAGAAACTTCCCCTCAGTTCCTTACTTAACTGTTACCTTAACTATTGTTTCCCCCCATCCCCCCCTTCCAAATGCTTCCTTGGTGCATCCTGGATGCGCTGCGTCCTGTTACATAAGTAATTAACATCCCCGATCCGTATTGTATTTCTGCCATCATTGTTGGTATGAATATTCTTTTCCACAGATACCTTGGCTATGTTCACAGATTAGTATGGGAACCTCGATATACCCCACACAAGTATGCTGTGACGTTGAGAAACGTGACACTAGGTCCGGTTCCGCTCTTTAATAAAGCAAGGTGCGTAGCTTTAAATCCAGTAACTGATGTTCATGTCAAGGATGGCGGAGTAAGAGAAATGCTGTCCTGTTGTACAGAAAAAGATTGATTACTATTGAAAAACGAGGTAGTTTCCGCGATATACATGCTGCTGAGTATATGGAGAAACGGTACTATAACTATTTTCATGTAAAGGAACATTCGAAAGATAAGTTGTACATTTATGCAGAACAGTTTGAAAGGGACGGTAGCAAATGCTAACAGTATGAAAATGTAGTCATTTTGGCCATAAAAGTCTTCAGTATGAGTTTCTTACTGATATTTGGAAATTATGTTTTTCATTTTCACCTTGCCACTTTCGAGGCCACATAATATATGGAATTGATTTCTGTGACCTTAAAAGTAGTATGTACAATTTACACCTTCATAAATGACAGAGTATTATCCCAATGCGCTTGTTATTATGTGTGTTTGTGTGTGTGTGTGTGTGTGTGTGTGTGTGTGTGTGTGTGTGTTTGTGTATGTATGTTTGTGTTTGTGTATGTATGTGTGTGTGTGTATGTGTATGTTTGTGTTTGTATGTGTGTGTATGTTTGTGTGTGTGTGTGTGTTTGTGTGTGTGTGTTTTATAACGACGTAACAAATCTATGGATGTACAACCGATTTACAGAAGGTTTATGCGCTTGTACCAAATGAAGAGGTATTGCAGTTCGAAGGTATCAATACAATTGCCAAGGCAATCCATTTATTGGGATTACAGGGGGGCGGGCACAGGTACTAAGAAACGGCACCTATGGGTACTTGGCTACATTTTTGCTCAGCCCATACGCCATAAGCACCCACCCCTTAGTACCAAGGAGATGCATGTTACTATCCTACAAATTACTTATGTTATACCATACCCACCCCAAATCCTACACCACCTGCCTTAAAAATTGACCATGTACAATACAATGTTACAATTTATTATTTTTGGTAAAATTCTTTAACAACCCCGGCTTCTGTCTTCCTTTAATGTCCGTACAGTGCCTGTGTATCCAATGGTTGCATTTTCTGCACATGATAAGGGTTTCTTTGGACTCCTTTGCTGCAAACAACACAGAGGAATCAATTCTTGTCAACTGGCTTTGATGCACTATAGAAGCTAAACATTATTTTAGTCTTATTCATGTTAACTCTTAGGCTATTCAAAGTTAACTTTCCAGGTGCAGAATTTCTCTAGGAGTTCTGCCTGAGTTGGAGCAACCAGGATTAGGTCATCTGCATAAAGGAGTTTGAATGGGCACCCAACTCTACCTTCCTGAGACAAAGCCTCCATTACAATCATAAATAGGAGCGGACTGAGCGCAAAGCCATGATGTACGCCAACCTTAACTTCAAACCATTCACTGTACTGTTTATTTATACTAACACTTGACTAAGCATCAGCGTACATAGCTTGCACAGTTCAGATAATCCATCCTTCAATACCCAACTTCCTCATAGACTACCACAGCACCTTCCTCGGAACAGGATCAAAAGCCTTTTCTAAATCAACAAAGATGAAAAACATATATTTTTTCTTGGCTAGATATTTCTCCTGAATTTGTCTGATGATGAAAATAGGATCATTTGTTCCATGCCCCCATATAAATCCAAACTGCATTGAATCCATGATAATTTGTGATCTGACGACTGTTTAAAGCACTGTTTTAAAATATCCTGGTTAAATACCTGATGGAACCCAACCAGGAAATACCTCATCACAAATCTCCCGTAATATATATATTTCCCTAAGTTAAAATGCCTCCTTCTGTAATAGCCTTAGGGAAAAGGCTGCAGACTATCATCATTATCAGGGTGTGTATCTCTCCCTAGGGAGGAACCCCTCTCTACATTGCAACCATAGCTTCCTGTTTTTTGCAGTTCTGGACCACGTTGGCCCAATGTAGTGGAGTAGGTCATCATGCCATCTTGTTCTGGGGCAGCCTTGACATCTTGTGTGCCCACGGGGGTACCATTCTGTTACTCGTATGGTCCAGCGGTTGTCTGTTAGTCTTGAGGCATGGCCCACCAAGCAATGTTGATTTGTTCTCACTTGCATGATGACATCTGGTAATTTTGTTTGTTCTTGTATCCAAGCTGATCTTCTCATGCCTCTAAGTGTAACACCAAGCATAATCCATTCCATTTTTCTTTGCACCACTGCCAGGTCTTCCAGTTTTGTTCTACTTATTGACCATGTCTCACTACTATATGTTAGAACACATTCATTGAATGCTTTCCTCTTGAGCTTCATAGGCACATTTTTTATTGCACATGATGTTGTTAAGTTTGCTGAATGCAGCCCACCCAAGTCCAATTCTTCTTTTCAGTTCCCTCACTTGGTTGTGTTCATTTGTAATTAGCTTTATTCCATGGTGTCAAACAATTGCAGGACTTATGCTTCACTTAGTAGCAAACATCTGATCTACATTTTATGATCCAAATTGTGGTAAAATTGTGTTTTAAAATATGGTAGTTCCTGAATCAGGGATTATCAACAAGCGTTCAAGTTCGCTGAAGTAGTGTTTGAAGTTCATTCTTTGCCTATAGGAGGTCGTTAGATACTTTAAGTCGATGAAGCGATAGGATAGTTTGAGTAAGTGGGATGGCATAAGACTTTTCCAAATGACTGGTTTTCAATCCCCATTGAGCTTGATGTCGATGTCCACCGGTGGATGATTGGGAGCTAATGCGGCTACTAGAAAAATAAATGTATGTTAACATCGGAGGTCACCTAGCTCAGTTGGTAGAGTGCAAGCCACGAAAACGTGGGTCACGGGTTAGATCCTCGCTGGTGACATATTTTCGATTTCTCTCTAGTTCTTTTCAAAACTAACTTTTTCAAATTTAATGTGTAGAGTGTAGAATAGGAAGAGAGTTGCAGGTCTGTATTAAAATTGAAGTGAGCCTAGGTTCTATAAATGTTGACCCATTCACTCTTGCTGAAGTTAAAATCGATAGCGTTGGTTGATTCTAGATCGTTACCTTTTGATTGAAAGGATTAATCTTAGTGTCCTCGTTAGGTTACAAATCATAAAAATGAAAGAAAAACGAAAAAAGCATTAATTGTCTTTACCATAGCGCAATTAGTTAGGCGACCTTAAATCCTTCGTTATCAGTTGAATTGATGCTGGCATATACTTATGCAACTTTTTGTAATACAAGAACCCGCAAGAATCATCCATCAAGTTCCAATTTCTTTATTTACAAATTGTTATCCAGCCAATTTATATGGCGCAGTCGTCGTATTTAACATTATGATCAAAAGCTTTGCAAGGGAAGCTGCTTTTATGAAGCGACAAATTAATGTATTTGTGAAGGAGCAGTAACAAGGAGCACCATAATCAATTCGTTGTAGATATGCTACTCCGATGATTCTTTCTCGATTTTTTAATTTGAGGGGTTTTTAAGTGTTGTAATATTTAATAAAAATATCCTTTATTTTATGTTCAAGGACCGTACTGAGGAACAGGCTGGGGCCCCCATTATTCAACGATCTACCACTGATAAAGGAGGCGGAACCTTGCATGCAGAAGCTGACTCAAGTCTTGTGAACTTAGAGTACCATATGGACGACCTCACACATAAGCAGGATGAAAACGGATTTGGAATCCGTACAAACATCGAAAATCCGACCTCTCATCATGAAGCTTTAACAGACAACTTAAACAGTCTGATCTTCGTTGATGACGATGGATTCTTTGATTAAGCTACTTTATGATAGCTTGGCGACGAGGAATTTGAGTGGACATTGATGTGAAATCAAGTGCACTTAATACACGACTATTTCGCACTCTGTGCTACGAAATGGACCATGTTAACCTGCTTTTCAACACTGAGGCTGGATGGCTTTCCCGTGGAAATGTATTGCTACGCGTGTATGAGCTTAGAGAAGGAAATGGAAACATTTTTACAAGAACATAAGAAAGTGGAACTGGCGGACTGTTTCAAAGATGCAGAACGGATGGCAACTCTGTGGTACCTCATGGACATCTTTGAGAGATTGAACTCTTTCAACAGGTCACAACAGGGATGAGATTCAAATATCATGGATGTTCATGACAAAATTCAGGGATTCCTTGCTACCTTGAATCTCCTGATAAAGAAGGTCAGTGCACAGCAGTTCACTCTTTTCCCGCAGTTGACAATGTTCCTTGAGGAACACGATCAACACGATCATATGAAGCCCCGCCTTAAACACATAACTAAACATTTGGAGTCACTGAAAAAAGAGTTTCAGTGTTACTTCCCGGATCTGAATGTATCTCAATTCTGTGTTTCCCGAGGCTGAAGACATGGATTCGCTGGAGGATGACTTTGCTGTTCAAAGAGGAACTCATGAGATTGAAAAATGATACCTCAGCACAGCATTCCTATTGCTCTAAGTGTCTGACCTCGTTTTGGTGTTCAGTGCGACTGGAATACCCAGTTCTCTCGGATATGGTGATTAAAAAGCTCATGCCTTACCCATCTACTTATTTGCGTGAGAGTGGCTTCAGCGCTATGGCTGCGATAAAAACAAAAAACAGAAATCACCTTAACCTGGACGAACCATTCCGTGTTGCCCTTGCGAAGACAGAGCAAGATACATCATCCTTGGCCAAAGCCAAACAGGCTCAACCCTCGCACTGACTTTACCCATTGATGTACATTGTATTGAAATGATTGAATTTTGAGTGGTGTTCATTGTAGTTATGTTAATAATTAGTGTTAAAATGTTGATAATTTAGCTATAAACATTGATTTTTTGCCACACAATTACTGATTTAGAATTGAATATAATATGTAAACAATAAAATAGAATAAAGAATGAAGATAGTTTCATTATTTGACAGTTATGATTAGTCATTATTTGAAATGAAATGGGGGACGCAAAATTTTCATTAACCAAAAAATGGGGACATAGCTGGAAAAGGTTGAAAACCCCTGAACTAATGTTGCTAGTCTGCCACAAATTGCAAGCTCCTTTAAAGGAGGCTACAGTCTGTGCAGAAAAAGAACATATTGTGTGTTATTATGTCACTGGTAGCATCACATTTTCAAACTATAGTAACAACCATCATTTTGATATCGGTTGTGGTCCTCTACACTGCAATTCCAGGAACTGGAAAAGATTCCTGGTACTGCAAAATTTGTAGATTATCTCTCACAATAAAGCAAGGCGCTTTCAATTTTGCTTGGTTACAAAAATATCAGGATGGTTTTATCTCCTCTTAGACACCTATTGATATTGGCATAATTGTAATAATGATGATGATGATAATGGTCTTAGTAATGATTATGGTTTGATTGCACTCATCACAATATCATTGACAGCTATGTGGTAATTTGAGTTGCAGTTTTAAGTACTAGCAGTGGTCTATTAATCCAAAGGGCTAAGGAAGGATTAAAAGGCAAAGAGTTACATGCGATCTGATGTCAAATTAACCATGAGAATTTGGACATCTGCACAGCTCATTGAGGCTTTGCTAACAGTCATAGAAGGGAAATCCTCTAAAATTATAATTCAGTAACTGTGAGAAATAGAAGGGGCATTTCGATAATCTGTCTTGTATTGAATAATTATACCAAGTCGATGCAACTTAAACTTTGTTATCACTACTTTATGAAATTGTAACATTCATCCCAACATCGTATTTTGAAAGTTTTTCTCCAGTACATCGAAAAGCAGAATTTTTAGACACTTTAATTAAACAGAACACAAAGAACCTAAAGCGCAAGACCCTATATATCATAAAGAAGAGGTTTCCAACACTAAGACCTCTTAAACACCTTTGCTGGAAGGAATTGAGACAAAATTAGTTTTGTGGGTGAAGCTTTCAGAAGCAAGAAATCAAGATCGTGAAGTTAAAAAAGCAAAACAGAGACTAAAAATAAAGATATCAAACCTGAAAAACTTAGAAGCAAAGAAATCAGAACAAAACTCGAAAATGACATCTTCCAATAATAAACCTCGCAAAACCAAAATGTCGAAATCAGTGTCTGACAATAAAAAAGTGATAATAACCGACCATAAAATATTCACCTAACCTACAATTCGGTAAAGTTTGAATAGACAAAAATTATCTTAACAATACCATTTTTAATTTCTTTACGTTGTCACAAGTTAAACGTGTGTATACATTTATCAACAAATGTCTCGCAAACATCAAACATTAAGAAGAATTTTAAAACAGAAATGTCTGTAAGGCCACCATAATTATTAGTTTGAATTATTAGTTTTAAAAATACAATACTTCGAAAATGCGTGACGAGCGAAAACCGTATAACCAGAAGGCTTTAAATGAAGCAGTTTGCTTACGAAGAGCTCCAAAATAAAGACTCTGGGTCATACGATATTAATAAGAAAAGAATAATGATGATAATAATAATAAACTCGAAATTTATTTTTCAACATATATCAACGAGATACAGTCAAGCACTCACAGCTATTAGGCATATATGACTGATTAAAGTACAAAACGACTAGTTCACAAATAGTTAACAGTACAATAACACTGTCAAAATAATAATAATAATGATAATAATAGTAGTGGGCCCCATGTACTAGACAATAAACAATATGAATTGTGTGAATAGGCATGCAACATCACCATGGCACTAGGAAGGCGGAGAGCATTGTACGGGTGCACGTGACGCTTTATTTTCAATTTCATTTATGAGAACTGGAGTTTAGACTCCAGGGGTACAAACGCCAAAAGGCTCATTCTGTAACGATGTAGATGCAGAAAGCTCATTAGGCAAATCATGTGAAGTGTCCAGTGCTTTTTAATGAAGAGCTTTATGTGCAACAGTTGCAGGTTAAAGAATGAAAATGAGAAAGACCAAAGAAATGTGAAAGG
>JAAAKM020073195.1:75130738-75165616 GCA_010016025.2 Alatinidae sp. Z8VKAUB7J3 | reverse complement strand
ACTAAAATAAGCAGAAGATTAGGGATAAAGAAGAAGACCCAGCAGCGTGAATTAAATGAAAGTACATACTCGTAACCATGTCCAGTGATTTTTAATGAAGAGCTTTATGTGCAACAGTTGCAGGTTAAAGAATGAAAATGAGAAAGACCAAAGAAATGTGAAAGGATCTGTACTAACTAAAATAAGCAGAAGATTAGGGATAAAGAAGAAGACCCAGCAGCGTGAATTAAATGAAAGTACATACTCGTAACCCAACATTAACGGTAATTGCAGCAGAATGAGAATGATGGTAACCATTATGATAATGATTGGGGAATTTTACACCTGGAAAGCATTACATAATAGTAATATTGATAAAAATAGGTCCCCTCTCCTCTGAAAATTATGCACCCCCCTGCTGTAAGCTTTTGTTTAAAAATCAGCAAACCTAATCAGCGCGAGAAAGTCAGTCAAAAGCGATTAAAACAGAGAATTCAATGATAAGGAGAGTTTCTTGCTGTCATAGTCAAAGGTGGGTTTTGCGGGAAGGGCACTATGTCACGGCCTCCTTATCAATGGTCATTAGTTGAATGTCGATGTCCACCGGTGGATGTTTGGGAGCTAATGTGGTAATAGATAAATTGAGTATGTTAACATCGGAAGTCACGCAGCTCAGTAGGTAGAGCGCAAGCCGCGTCCAGGTTCGATCCACGGTGGTGACATATTTTCTATTTCTCTACTGCTCTTTTCAAAACTAACATCTCAAACCCTCTCTTCTTGATGATAATCACTTTACTCAGGAATATGGGGAAATTTTAAAAGTTCAAATGATGCAAGCACACAAGGTTTTAAAGGATCAGTCCTTTGCACTTTAACTCTGCCACAGAGAGGCAAGCAAGATTCTAAGATGCTTCACAATGAAGGTCATTCCAAGATTTGCATGCTAACCACCACGTCTTGACGACCAGCAGAAAACGTCAAATATTTTACTGATCACTAATCTTGTAAAGAAGCCTCTGTTCATCACATACCAGCTCATTTTCAAATTGACATTGCCAAGGTATGTTAGTCCGCACATAGCAAGTACCATACAAAATTAACTTCGTGGCAAAATTTGTCATGTTTAATCCAAATTAGTTGAAGAGATCGATGGATGGACTACACTCTTTACAGACAAACCCGAGTTTGCTTGATACAAACAGTTAAGGAAGCTTGGAAAATTGGTGACGATTTCACCTGCTTCAGTGTCAAACATTTAGAAAGGATTAAGTATCAAGATGCTGATGAATGAACCGTGTATCGCAGAGAAGAAGTCGTGACTTCTCTCTACACAAGAAGATCGATATTTTGTCAACCTACTATGATATGAGGCAGGAGTCTTCTCATGGTATTTATTATTAATCTTTACAAAGAGCAAGTATTTGGGAGGAAGGAGTTGGAAGGGATCTCAACAAAGCTGACGCAGTGAGGACGACGACGAATTTTTTTCTGACACCCTTTCGAACGATGGATACGCGGGAACAAGAATTTGATTACCCTGACGACTCTCATTTTGAATCAAGGTGTTTGCTTTGTATACCTTTATGGACTTGAATTTATAGAACTCATTTACATTGCTAGGTTTAGCGATATAATTCTTATTGTTTTAAGATGGCTTTCCTCGAGAGGAAATTGAACATTCTCATTTAAATGGCTTTCATGTAATGTCATGCTTTTAGGGCTTCTTAGCATATCGAATTTTGAATTATTGGAGTTTCAGCTTAGAGCAAATTTGCCAAATTCACCGTTGAGCGTTATTTGATTTGGTGGTAATTCAAGAAAATCGTTGATTCTGAATGATTTTTGGATTATTGTAACAGTTTCCTTTTTGTACCAATTTTCCTGTCTGCCGAATTCTTCTTTGAACATGGATGGAGAATAGTTTACTTTCAAGCTGATTACTGGCATATTCTAAAATTTGCAAAGCGAATGTGTCAATAATCAAAATCCTAAAGCAAAGAGGTATTTAGATAATATTGGCGCACGTCATTAAAACTGTTATAGTAAAACTCGTAAATTAGTTACAAAAAGCGACAGTAACACTGGTCAAGAAATCAATTTTGCAAATATTTTGCACTCGCAATTTATTATGAAAGTGCACACAAAATCGACAGTACAACCACTAAAATAAATAGTTTAGCTCCAAAGAAGCATAAAAATTTAAGATAGCATAAAAATTTAAGAATCGACTTGAGAATTATTAGAGGCTCCAAACGCTGAATTTTTAAGAATCACGAGGCTCATAAAAATGAAGACCAACTGTTAGCGTCTTGCGTTCAAGGGAAAGGCCTTCCTTCTAGTTGTGCTTAAGACGAGGGCTCAATTTTCGGTAGAAAATTAGGGCAGTGGACCAAAATTGCGGTTTTTGAAAAGAAGGGAGAGGATCTTGCGTTGAATTTGTATTAAAACAAATCAAAGCTATGGCGTTTTTATCCCTAGTGTTTCTTTCTCCCTCGTGTAGGTGCCCAATTACAGTCATAATTTTTGATCAGCAGTATTTCGAAAAGAACCCTAGAAAAATAGAAAACATGTCACCACCGGGGATCAAAAAACACGTGACCCACGTTTTCGTGGCGTGCGCTCTACCAACTGAGCTAGGTGACCTCCGATGTTAACATACTCTATTTCCCTAGTCCCTACATCAGCTCCCAATCATCTACCGGTGGACATCGACATCCAGCTCCATGCAATTGGAGACCAGCCTCTCTGCGCCATGTGACTTACCAAGGATGGACTGCCATCCCCGGTGATGATTCGATCCCCGGTGGTGACATATTTTCTATTCCTTTAATGTTCCTTTCAAAACTAATATTTCAAATCCTCTCTTCTCGATGATAGTGTTTTTTATGGAATTCATCGATTGGTTTATTAACAACCCAATCTTAGTTCCAAATCTCTATTGGCAAATGTGGCGCATTGCACATGTATGAAAGGCATGGTAATATTGTTCGCATATACAAATTTTAAATAGCATAGTTTCTAAACGTGATTACGAAAGTTCGAATAGGCAAATATAAGTGTATAGCAGGAATTTATGATAAATAGCTTATCGACGTAATACATCAATAGAAATCTAACGGAGAGCTATATTTTCTAGATATGTCCCATTTAGAATATCTGCGTCCATTTCTACTCCGTTTTGAAACAAATGCATAAAAGCGGACGTCGTTACCGCTGTGCTAAAAGCTGTAGTGATCACAAAGAAAACGAAATTAGAGAGGTTAACAAGGTATTGTAGCTTATCTGAATTGTGAGCACAAGAGTATTGTTTGATAATACGAACACGAGTAGGAGGCCTATAGAACTAGAACAACGAGATGTCGAAATACAGAATTGCTTTTCTCTTCTGCTATCTCGGCACGTTCCAAGGTACCCTGTGCGTCAATGCCCATTAATAACTTAGCAACCACAGAATTTTCTACATTCTTAATTCGCTCGAGGTTAAATGGTAGTCGATTCATCGTCTGCAGACGTCGTCCGTTACGATAATCGACTCAGGGAACAATGTTGAGCTTGTACTATGTGAACTAATTATATTTTTTTATGTCAATCCAGATGATAGACTGGAAAGTCCTTCTTCCTCTCATGTTTCTCATACTGAAGTGCAATCACGTTCTAGAAAATGGGACGATAATAGTATCACGGCCTGCGTGATGATCTCAAGAGTTAAAGGAGGCAATACGCTACTAAACCACAAGCTAAAACGGCCTTGGTTACAGGGTGGCAACTACCTGGTCAGCTAAGGTTAACGAGTGGCCGATGTGCCTTGGCTTCAGTCAATTCTCTCTGGCCTTATGGACATACTGTATTCCAGTTCCTGAACCTACGCCGAATGATAATCCAACGGAACAGCCGAAGATCGCTCTGAAACTAATCGAACTCTTTAAAGAACTCAAAGCCGTCTCAATCGATGAACACTTGAGT
Source organism: Alatinidae sp. Z8VKAUB7J3 (assembly GCA_010016025.2). Classification (NCBI taxonomy): domain Eukaryota; kingdom Metazoa; phylum Cnidaria; class Cubozoa; order Carybdeida; family Alatinidae; species Alatinidae sp. Z8VKAUB7J3. Next base: position 75,161,674 of record JAAAKM020073195.1, on the reverse strand, counting down.
ATTTCTATTCTATTTTATGTATTCTATGTTATGTTATTGTAATGATTATTGATTTAGTGTCTAAAGGGAGTAATCTATATTTAAAGTCTAGTTACTGCATCGTCCGTACTTTCAGCAGGCATATCTAACGTGCGGCGACTCCGTAACAATGGGAAAGACCTGAGGATCATTAGAAATCTATACTGGAACCAGTTAGCTGCGGTTAGACAATGAGCTCAGCAATTATACCAGTGTAAAATGAGGTGTCAGACAAGGTTGTGTTTTCTCACCAGATTTGTTTAATATCTACAGTGAAAAAATTGAGAGACCTGCAGGATCTCCCAGGATGTGCCATAGGTGACTATAACCTGAACAATCTTCGTTACGCAGATGATGCTGTTCTGATAGCTGACAGTGAGAAAAAGTTTCAAGACTTGCTAAATGAGATAGTAACAGCTAGCGAGGCAAATGATCTCACCATCAACATCAAAAAGACAGAGTGTATGGTTGTTAGTAAAGAAAATGTAGTTCCTGCAATAAACATTGCCATAGGGACCAACTCCATCAAACAAGTTAAACATTTTAAGTACTTGGTTAGTGTCATCTCAGAGGATAGAAGATGTGAAGCGGAAATTTTCAACAAATGGGCAAAATTCTAAAATAACCGATCAATTTCTGTAGAAACTAGGAAAAGAATTTTACAATGCTACATCATTCCAATATTAATTTATGGCTGTAAATCCTGGACTATTTCCAAATTAATGGAGAAACATCTTAAAGCAACAGAACTTTGATTTTACAGAAGAATGCTTCGCACTTCATGGACAGAACGAAAGACAAATGATCAAATTTTACAAGAAGTCGGGGAGAAAATGAAATCAATTAGGAGAAACCAATTTAAGTTTTTAGAACTTGTCATTCGAAAATCTACTTTGGAAAATTTAGTGTTAACTGGGAATCTGGAGGGCAGGATAAGCAGAGGTAGGCCAAGGGCAACTTACATTAGTAGCTTTAACGGTTTGTGTGGACTGAGGGGACCCGTGATGTTAGAACTATGTAAGGACAGACAGCAGTGGAAAGCCATGACCGCCAAAGTCCTTAACGGATACGGTACTTGAGAGAGAGAGATTATTGTTAATTACGAGCCACTTATCTTCATAGCCTGTAGTTCACTTTTAATGATAAAAAATTGTAACAATACACGATAAAAATATAATATTGTCATATTCAACTACAATCATAGGTTATTCATTTTATTTTGGGAGTATCAATAGTCATTTTTACTTAAAAGGTACGGTAGCGATAGCAAAGACAACCAATATCTTTCATTCAACTACAGTCACAGGTTATTCTTTTTTTTTTATCATTGACACTAGATACGTAACCAGTACGAAAAAACTATGCAAGAATAAACTGATTCACAAAGTTCAAGCCTTTCCATGATGGGCATTTAATTAATTGGATGCTCTTCTTGTCTTTGGCCCACAAAGTACCCTGTGTATAGAGAAATGTGTTCTTTCCATTAGAATATGGAAACGCTCGTCTAACGTTTTTTAGCATCGATTCCCTACTAGTTAGGTGGACAAAAAGATTTCAGTTTTTGCTAGAAACAAGCACCTGCACGTGATTCATCATTTTTTTGTGTCTTTTAACTCGATTCTGCAAGAATTGTCTATCGCTTCTTGTACAAGCTCGATCGTTATCAAGAGATGTCTTTTCTACCTTCATCCTATTTAGCAGGTGCGCATTTCTTCTTTCTCCTTCGGCTTCTTCCTTTTAGGGGCCGCCACTGCGGATCCTTTGTGTCCACACCAGTCTATCGTTTGCTTCAGCCTCCATCTCACCAACCTACCTCATGTTCTCCATGAACATTCTCTTTGGCCTCCTTCTCTTTCTCCTACCAGTTATTCCAATCTCCAGCATCCTCCTTCCAATATATCCCTCATCCCTTCTATGCATATGGCCAAACCATCTCAGTCTTCCCTCTCCCACCTCATCACCCCATTCACTTACCCAGACTGTTCCCCTGATATATTCGTTTCTAATTCTGTCGATCCCCGTCACTCCTGGAGAAAATCTCAGCATTTTCAACTTTGCCACCTCTAGCTCTGCCTCCTGTCTTTTTTTCATTGCCACTGCCTCCAAGCCATACATCATACCTGGTCTCACTACTGTCTTATGCACTTTAACCTTTTTGTTGATATCCTTCTCTCAGAGATCAATCCTGTGACTCCTGTTACAGGTACTCATTTAAAAGCGAAAAAATACTACATCGATTCCTTCTCAAAAGGCCGAGAAGCTACGGCTATGATCATGGCTCCATCTCTTCGGGACAAGGCATCTTTTACATAGCCTTCTCAATGGTTAACGTTTCCCTACAAAGAGAACTCTGCAATTAACAAGTAAAGTAAGAGTCACTTAGTGTTTCCTCGGAGTTAACACTTAAGTGCAGATGCGCTTCCAAATTTTAAGGCGCTTTAAAGAAGTTCTACTTTCCTTCATATAACACAACAACCTTGATCTTTATCACTAACACAGATGTGCAGATGCGCTTCCAAATTTTAAGGCGCTTTAAGGAAGTTCTACTTTCCTTCATATAACACAACAACCTTGACCAATCGTGACAACCATTCTGAAATAAGATCAGCTTCGGAGAAGCTTATTACAAGACCAACGACCTCAGGAGATCAACCTACCATGAGAAATACTATTTCCAAAACGGAGGAAAAGGAATTAGAGATGGTCACAACTCATATGGAAGCTGCGGACGTTAGACAAGCGTCCGAGAAAACTATTTTATCAGCGAAAACTTCAAGTGATACACCTGATGAAGAATGTACTAAACAGGGAGACAAAATTTCAAAATCTAAAACAGTAATGGATACAAACTCATACGATCCAATGGCCTCCAACCCACCTTCTTTTAAGCAAAAGAAAGTGGATTCAACGATCAAGGAGACCGCTGTAGCTGTGAATGAAATTCCTAACTTGGACAGCAATTGTACTGAACCAATATTAAATACATCTAACAAACGACAGCAAAAGGATTCAAAACAAAAGATAAACAACCCGGAAAAGAATTCAGTGGCTGAGGATGAAGTTCAAGTGCCGATGACCTCTCCTTATAAGGATAGTATTAAACAAAAAAGCACAGGAACGTCTGAGAAGCTAACTGCAAAGCCCTCAGCTCCATGCAAACAACCAGATGACATCTCAAAGGAAGAAAATAATGCAGGTTCAACACTGAGCCTCAACACAGAAAGCACATATGCCTTTAGGGTCGCAAAATCACCCGTCAGGCACCAAAGTAGAACATTAGAAGTGGATGAGCAGCCCCCAGCAGGAGAACGTAAGAATACAGCTGTGAAGGCAAATCATGTAGAAATGAAAGACTTCTCCAAAAAGAAGCCAAGAGGTAACTACGACCCAAAACACCCATGTTGTCAGACCAACAATGACAAGCCAATAAAAACAGAGAAATGCCCCACTCAAGCAAACGATCCCGAAATAAGATCATCGTCTAAAGACACAGTTCCAAGGCTAGCGACCTTAGGCGAAAACCCGGAAAAGGGAAATATTATGCAAGAAAATGAAAATGATCCGAAATCCAAATTTAAGATGGATGATGTGTCCAAATCACCCGATAGCACAAAAATAAAGACCTCAAATCTCAACGAGAGCGCAAAACCTGAAGTCCAAACTGAGATTTCCAAGAATAACTATTCTGAATCAATATCAAGCATTTCAGATCCCGCTCCTCGTGGAATTTGCGAACCAACAGAGGCTTTCAGGCTACAACGTGGTAAATCAAAATCACGAATTAAATATATCTCACTAGATAATTACTACAAGCAACGGAAGCCAGAGTTACATAAGGAGAATTATTCTGCTGTGACAGCTAAGCACTTGCCTTCAGCCAAAATAGTGTCAGCGAAAGCAGTCAACGCTTATGGAAGTACAAAACACGATAGCAGTGGATCGAGTCTCCTGATGACGTATAATTAAAAATCTGGTAGTATTTAAAATTCCTCCATCTTCTGGTTTTATTAGAATGTTTCACAAATAATTTTACTAACGAAAATATACTGATCTGCTGATGAATTTGATGATCTGACGAAAATCTACTGATGAATGTACTACTGATCAAAGAATTACATTTCTCTGCAGTAAGTTTTAGTATGATTTTCCAGGGTATAAGCCTATTTAAGTGGCTCTTAAGAAGGAAACATACTAAGAAATCAATTCTTACTTCATAATATGCAGAATAATTGTAGCTAACACTTTTTGCATACAGCCCTGCTATACTTTATACCCAACCCCACTAATGCATGTCATTCTTTTATTCTGGTTCTTTCTTTGACACAGTTGATTCAATTCATGGGTATAAGTCTAGGAGCAGTCCAGTACATAAGGAAACACGATGAGAAAACAATTATTACTTCATAATATGCAGAATAATCTTAGTTAACATATTTTGCAGGGGAAAACCTTCATCTTCACCTCTTTCACTATTGTACAATTTTTCAACAAAATTCTGAAAAATAAACATGACTTTGACAGCATTTTCTGTTTTCAAATAATCTAAATTTATAGTTAGACACCATCAATGCCACCTACCAAAAACTTATAAATAGACAAATACTGATAATTTAGGTTAAGTAAGGTTAGGTTAGATTAGTTAGATGGCACTTGGGCGTTTGTTTTATAAAGGATTTTCAAAACTTAGGGAATATACACAAATATTTAAAAATGTGATAGAAAAACTTGAAATATAAGGAGAGAAGCGATGATAAAGGCGTAAATGCATGAGCAGTCCATTACATAAAGAGACACATTAAAAGAACAATTCTTACTTCATAATTTGCAAAATGATTCTAGTTAACATATTTTCCAGGGGAAGAACCTTTATCTTCGCTTCTTTTCTTCGTTTTCCGACTTTGTAAAAAAAAAAATTATGAAAAAGGATAAACGTTTTGTCTGTTTTCAAATTTGTACTCAGTGATATGCCTTCCTGATAAAAAATTATAGATGGCGTTCATCCTGGCTGCTCATAGTTATTAGTAGTTCTTTTTTAAATAATTATACAAATATTTAATGACTGGAAACAGTCAGGATAAGGAGACCATCCCACTCTTGAATCATCTTATCCTCGTAGCACTCCTGGAGAAGCTCGCCCAAAGAAAAAAAGAGAATAAACAATGTGCGAGACATCCAGACAAATAAGTATAAAACCTATTTACATCAAGGCTTAAAATTAACATAGTTTAAAATTGCATCCTTCTGTTCGCCGCTCTTCCCCCAATAAACTACAATGCAGTTATTACCTTAGCATTAATAATTATATACTACATTTCCAGGCTAAAAGGTGACTAGGGATTTTCAGTAAACTAAACCAGCTTCGACAATCGCTTCCAGTTTCTCCATACCCTGGTCGCGCAGGCGATTGCAGTGATCCATGAGCACCAGGTTGTCGTTCACCACCACGCCCGCGGCGGCAGCAATGCCGAAGTAGCTGAAAATGGCCATGGTCATGCCCAGCATCGCGTGGCCAAAAATGGCCCCGGCGAAAGCAAAGGGAATGGCAATCAGAATCAGGGCAGGTTGGAAGTAGCTGCGGAAAGCGACCGCCAGCAGGGCATACATCACAAAAAACGCAATCATGTACAGGCCGGTGACTTCGCGGATAAAACGTTTCTCACCTTCAGCCTGGCCGACAGCGCCGCGAATGATGCCCGGATAACGCTTCTCCCACTCTGGGAAGAAGTTCTCGTCCAGGTCTTTCATGATGTCGTCGCGTACCGAGTCTTTCAGGTCGGCGCTGACGCGCACGGCACGGTTGCCATTCCAGCGCTGAATACGTTTGATCCCGGGCGCGTATTCCAATTCGGCCACGGACATCAGCGGGACTTCGCGGCCATCGGCGGTGCGCACCCGAAAGTCTTTGAGGCTCTCGATAGAGCGGCGTGACTGAAGCGGGTACTGAACCATCACCTTGACGTCCTGGCCCGCGCGCGGCAGTCGTTGCACCTCTTCACCGTAGTAGGCCTGGCGCACCTGCCGGTTCACTTCGGCGAGGGTTAAGCCCAGCTTGGTGGTGCCCGGCTTCAGCGTAATGCGGATTTCCTCGGAAGCGCCCTGGAGGTTGTTGCGCACGTCATAGAGACTCTCGTACGTGCGCAATTGGCTTTCCAGATCGGCGGTTGCGGCGCGCAATGTATCGAGACTGGGGTGGCGTATCGACAATTCGAAACCCGGGTCGTTGTTGCCGTTGGTGTATTGCACCGTCACTTCTTTGGCGTCGGGCACTTCACCCATCAGCTCGCGCAAACGAATCGACGCATCTTTGGCACTCATGTCGCGCAGTTCCGGCGGTGCCAGCTTGACGATGGCAATGACGCTGTCGCGGCGCGAGCGGGTGTACCAGTTTTCGATCAACACGCCTTCGCCGGCGGTGCGGTCATTCACTTCCTGCTCAAGCTGCTTTTCCGCCGCCTGCATCTGCGCCAGGATTTCGAGCGCGCGGCTGTAGGGGGCACCTTCGGGCAGAACCACGTTGACGATAATCTCGTCCGATTCGATATCCGGCATGAAGCCCTTTTTCACCCAGCCGCTGCCGAACATGCCGAAGGCGTTGATCAGTGTGCTGACAAAAATGCTGAGCGTGAGGTAACGGCGTTGAACCGCCCAGGTGCCGATACGGCGATAGTGGTTCTTGGCAAAATTGATGATGCCGCCAGCGATGGCCATCTGAAAGCGGCCCAGGCGCCCAGGTTCGGTTCGCGGAATCCCCGTCTTGGCTTAATGACGACTGTCTCGGTTTCTGGATCTACGACCAATCCATTTCCAACCGAATTAATAACAGAAATAAATGACACTCCAACACGAGTAAGAATTTCAGCCATAGCCTCGTGATGGACAGGATCAAAATAGGGAGGAAGTTTTACTCCAATTGGTGGTGCGGCGATGTCACGAATTTGCATAAGCAATTCTTCAGAAGCCTGAAAGTCATACCCAATTTGAGGTTTTCCTGGGCTATTGGGACAAGATAAGTTGATTTCCATCAGGTCGGGATTGGCTTCATTGATCGCCGTCACCGCTTCAAGGAAATCAGCAGTCTGTAGACCAGCAATACTCGCCACAATGGGTTTTCCGAAACCACGAAGCTCTGGAATAAGCTTGGCGTAGGCTGGATAGCCTAAGTTCGGAAGCCCCATAGAATTGATTGAGCCTCCTTCAAACGAGACATAGCGAGGCCCAGGATTACCACTTCGTTCTTTGGGAGTCATGGATTTCGTAACAATGGCACCAGCGTGGGATTTGCCTAATTGCTCCAGTTCATCTTGCGTCACACATCGAGCGCCAGCCGCATTCATCAAACACGAAGGAAAATGAACACCGGCAATTGTTGTCGTAAGATCCATGGAGTTACGAAAGCCTTCCATCTCGTAGCGTCAGTTGACATTCAGCTTCTGCCGCTGCGGCTTCCGAATGAGTGGCCAGAACAACGGTTTGGCCAAACTCTTGAGAACAACGTTTTAAAAGAGAAACCACTTCCATACCATTCTGAGAATCTAGGTTACCTGTGGGTTCATCAGCTAAAATGAGATGGGGCTTATGTACAAAAGCTCGCGCAATTGCCACTCGTTGTTGCTCACCGCCGGACAATTCACCGGACCGATGCTCGGCTCTCTGCCGAAGCCCCACGATTTCTAGCATATTCTCTACAGATTGGCGAATGACACCAGACGATTTCCCTTGTAAACGAAGAGGCAACGCGACATTTTCCATTGCCGTGAGACCCGGCACAAGGTGAAAGGCCTGAAATACAATACCTAACCACTCTCTCCTCACTTTGGTCCATTCTCGATCTCCAAATCTTTTTGTAGACTGGCCTCTCAGCTGAATGTCGCCCGATGTAGGATTATCTAAGCCGGCAATAAGATTCAAAAAGGTACTTTTGCCACTTCCGCTTGGACCCATGATTGCACAAAATTGTCCATCAGGTACATGGAGGCACACATCAGAAAGAGCCGTAATAGTCGAGGAACCTCGAACATACTCTTTGACAACATGTTGAAACGTCACCACAATCAACGCCTTCTTCTTAGGAAAGGATTACCCCGTTTCTCTTTCGAACCCATGGGGGTATATTGTGTTATCCTTGCCAAAATTCCCTAGTAAGTACAAATTCCCTAGATGACAAAGAAAACACAGATTGGGTAATGGAAAAATACCCTGCATTACCAAAACAATATAGACTGAGTTCTAGGCATATGCGTTTTAAGAAAATTTATTGGAAACAACAGTCAATATAAAACAAATATATAACTTAACAAAATGCTAAAATCAGAAATAAACAACAGTTTTATACTTACTAATAGCAATGACAGAACACAAACAGGGTCAAATGTAGTATAAGAGTAATATATGAATTAAAAGTTCAAAATGTATCATGTCAACTAGAAATACAATAATAAATGTGTTTGTTAAACTCCTTTTCAAAATGGGAACAAATTGGAATTTTAACTTAAACAACTCGAAAATCTATGAATATTAGTGAAAATAAGTGGCGCAAAACGGATTGGGTTTTACATAACATTTTAAATAACTGGGTTGTATGATCTAAGTTATACATGCATAAATAAAAAAATTGGTGAATTAAGGAGAATTAGCTGAAAGATCAGTTTACTTAAAGCCCAATTCGTTTCGAGTCCCTCGTTTTCACTTATATTCATAGATTCTCAAAAAAAAATATTTTCTACATTTAAGTCCATTTTGAAAACGAATTCATAAATACATTTATTGTTTTCGGTTTTTTAGTTTTATTTTCTAAGACAAAAATTTGTTTTATCTAAAATTCGAACTTCAACTTACGGTACCACAGGCAAGAGTCCTTACCGCTTCACTATCAAGTCTTGTATAATAGTTTATTTAACATTTTTTGCAGTGTCCAATCACCAATTCATGCGGTCTTTTTAATCTGTACAAGGCGGAGTACAGAAAAAGGTAAATTTTGATGCTGCATTATTACACTATCACCGAAAGTGCATACTGATAAATTTGGAAGCGATTGGGCCTTCGAAAGTGGTCTGAAATGGCATGAAAATTTAACAAATGGATGTCATCAAAGTAAAAGTCGTTGAGTTGAGAAGAAAGAGTTAAAGACGAGTAAATATTAAAATGAAAACGCGCTTAAACCACGAATTATAGGTAAAGTAATTCATAAAATTAAAGTAAATAGGTATTACATACAAATATTCCCATTAATTTATTGTGAAGATGACTTGGAATCGGCAGAAGTACAGGTTGCTTGTTGTAAAATTTGAAGAAATCCCATTTTTACATCAAACTTCTGATGGACTGGTAATGATCGCAACGCTGGCAGAAGAGACAAAAGGAAATATTTATCTTCATCAATCTCTTCTCTCTTCGAGTCCGATGAAATGTTCAAACGATTATTTTCATATCCTCTACTTCGCATCACATCTTTCACATTAAGTCTTGTTTCTAGCTCTGCATTACTGTCTTCTCTATCACTTTCGTCATTACTAAACAAGTCTTGGAGCGCACGGGGTCATTAAATAGAATGAAACATTATTTTTTACTTAATTCTTGTGCATTGGTGCAGAAAGTGCCAGTTTGATTGCCACATAGAATCGAGTCATTTCCAGAGTGGAATTAATCAGCAAACTGGTTCAGTCTTAAGTAATACATTTCTGAGGTAAATCACCAAAATTGGTATAAACGCGATTATAGGCTTAGATAAAGCACCTGGTAAGGCAGTGCTATATGGAACTAAGACCTGATGTCCTCCTAGAACCACAGATAGCCGAACCAGTCTCACATGTCACAAAAAAGCGGTATATGAGGTAGTACCCCACGGAAAGAAAAATTGATGGATTATATTATTGATGGTTTATATTATCTTTCTTATATTAGAAGAAAGAAACATGATATCCTAGATTAGATAGTATACTGTTCATTCAGCATATGTGTCACCCAGGGAAGATTTTGTCTTCAAGATATTGGTTTGCCCGAAAGTTTCACCGAAAATCCTTTCTATAATAGGTTTGAAAATTTTGTCCGTAAGTCCCCAAAATAATATGCTGGAAACTCTTATGGTTAGTTCTACATCCCAAACAACAAGTCCTTTTGTATTCAATTTGGAACACCAAACTGTTCCTACAATATGACTGTTATGCATTTTGACAACCTAACTACAGACAGCATGTTGGTTATCAGTTCACCTTTCTCCCGCAAAATTCCTTGAAAATTTCACCTTAATACCCTTAGGCATAGTTGCACAGTAGTAGTAGACCTACAAGTATTGCTACCAGTAGTATTAATAGCAATAGTAGGAGTACTAACGTATTGCCTTTTGGTTTGTTGAACAATCCTCTCATTAAGTCCTAGAAGTCTCAATTTAATACAATTAGCCATTGCTATGACAATCTGTCCTTTTAATACTTTGTATGTTTATATTCTTCTTGAGATTTTCCTCTCAATGCTCTTAGCCTTAGAAGTAGTAGCAAGACAATTAGTAGTTGTAATAGTAGTAGTAGTAAATGTAGAAGTTATAGTAGCATGCATATATAGTTTTTTGGTCAGATGATCTTCCCCTTTAAGCATTCATCTTTTGATTTAGCTAAAATTTCCCTCAATATTAAAAATGGAGAAGTGTGGTAGTAACAGTAGTGGTGGTAGCTATAATAGTAGTGGTAGCATGCTAATATTGCCCTTTTGATTTTCTCTTCTATCATTTCTTGAAATTTCCAAATTAATATAGTTCATCATTCATGAGTTATACTGTTTTGACAATCTGTATATGCTCAATGTATTTTGCTTTAGTCCAACACCCCCCTCAACGGTTTCTGAAAGGCTCACCTAAATGGCCGTCATCTTTTGGAAGCTTGAATTCAAATACGCATACATTTCTCAATCATAAATACCCATACTTTAAGAATTAAAAGTGTAATGAATTTCGAGTATAGATGAAAATTTACCATGAGGGTAGGCCACACATGAAGCAATAGTTTTAGAAGTTGCTCCAGCTCCCATATACTCCAGAAAGCGTATTAAAGACTTCTTGGGACACGATGATTGCTCTACATCCACCCACTCGTCTTCTTCGAATTGAGATACAGGAGAATCCATTTGGACCTTGTAGTTATCCAATCTCTTCTTTATCGATTCGTATATAACAAAATGTAGGGCTGTTTCGCATATTCCAAAATAGGATGCCGTGATTCCACGATAGAAACCAGGGATTCCCTGAAAGAAGAATTGCCGTTCTAATCTGATTTGGTTGCTCAACTTCAGCAAAAGAAACGCAAGTTGAGCTAAAGTTTTTAGGAAGCAAAATTATTCGTGGAAAGACAATTTTTTTAATACAAGAAATGTTTTCAGTACATTAACACAAACAAATCCTTCCGTCAAATTTGAACTAAATAGATAATTCCGCATTGATTGATAAACAATTTACTTTTGTTAATTAATTTTTATGTTAAGTTTCTATAATGTGAAAATAAACTCTCAATAGCATGGTAATTCAATCCAAAAAAGCTATCTTGGTGTTTCAACCAATCGCAATGGTGATTTTAGTCTAATCACAAGTATAATCATAAAAAAAACTGACCAAAACTGTCTTCTAACAGAGAGTAGGTGAATTATCACTCGTTATTTTATGCAAATCGTGAAACACTTAGGGAGAAAACCCACATACAAAAATTATCTGCGGATTTCTTCTCCTTTTTAGAATTCTTGTCTTTACTAATATATTTTACCGTTGCAACAAATCATCAAAAATTTAAGTTGAGTTTATATTCCTACTGCTAAAACGGAATCAGGAATAGGTTTCCGATAAATAGAATTTGCTTAGATAGATGTTATCAGTGTAACCTTAAAATAGCCTGTCAAAATTCGAACCTGTCCTAAATTCAAAGGTTAGATTTTATGTTATTTTTGCATCTCTCTGAAAAAAAAACTATCAGAGAAATAAAATGAAACGGCATTTTGAAGACCTTTTTAATAGTAGCTTGCACTAAAAGTCGATAATAATTTAATGTAATATGTTTAGGAAAGACGAAGGAAATCATGAGTAGCAAAAAAAGGCTTTTCTTATCGCTCTAAATACAGCTTAAATGTCCTTAAGGCTAAATTCTTCTTTTTAAATAAATATCGTAAAAATTGCAATATAACTGGAATACGGGAACAAACACATGAAAAGGGTCTTTTGGATTTTTCTTCTAAAGTGCCAATCACACGGTGTGTTTAGCTAGACACCGACTTGTAGCCATCATCACTCAGGACCAATGAGGCTTAGTTATGAAATAAGGGGCAAATTCACATCAGGAATCGGTATTGGTGATCGCAGCCAATGTATTATCCAAAAGGGTCTCGTATCATGATCCATCGACCGCGGCCATATTTGCCGATGGCGCTGGAGCGGCGGTCATTTCCCCAGCTGAGCAACCAGGCATCTTGTCCGTGGCGTTGGCGAGCGACGGAACCGGATATGACACTTTGTTGATTCCCCACGGAGGGTCGAAGACCCCCTTCAACGAAACAACACTGGCCGATGAAAATCACAAAATGAAAATCTCCAACGGCAAATCGGTGTTTCGTTATGCTGTGGAATCGATGTCGGAGTTGGCTGAAAAAGTCTTATCAGACGGACAAGTTGCGGTCGGCGATATTGACTTTTGGATTCCACACCAGGCCAACTTGCGAATCATCGAAGCGGCACGCCAACGATTGGGAATTGATTCTGAGAAAGTGGGAATCACCATTGATCGATTTGCCAACAGTTCGGCCGCAACCATTCCGATTGCCATGGATTACTTCCTCGAGAGCGGCAGGATCCAAACTGGGAACCTGATCTTAGTCACCACAGCCGCGGCAGGACTGACCAGTGGTGCGGCTTTAATTCAGCTCTGACAATTCATTTTCATTTGCGAAAGAAAACTGAATACAAGCACGAAGCGCAAGCGAGTGAACTTGTCGTAGGGTTTCGTTCACTCGTTTGCGCTTCGTGCCTGTAATGGTATTTACTTGAGGATCATCTCATTGACCGTCATACCCGATGGAATCATCGGCAACACATGCTCCTGATAAGGTACTTCAACGTCCAGCACGTACGGCCCATCGTATTCGATCATTTCGATCAAAGCGTCTTTCAGATCTGACTTCTTGGAGACTGAACCACCACCGCAACCGTAGCCCTTGGCAATTTGCACAAAGTCTGGATAGCGCTTTTTGGCGTAAGTGTGCGCCTCGGTTTCACCTTTACCACGGGCTTCTGGATCATCGATCGGACCGAGATAGGTATGAGCTCGATTGCTGTTCATGAATCGATCTTCCCACTGCACAACCATTCCCAAATGCTGGTTATTGAGCAACAGCACTTTGACTGGCAACTTTTCACAAAAACATGTGGCGAGTTCCTGAATGTTCATCATGATCGAACCATCACCGGAAACCGTGATGACACGATGGTCAGGCAACCCCAACTGGGCGCCGATGGCTGCGGGTAACCCATAGCCCATGGTGCCCAGCCCGCCAGAAGTCAGATGCTGCTGTGGGTTGTGGAATCCATAGTGTTGCGCGACCCACATTTGGTGTTGGCCTACATCGCAACTGATGATGGTTTGCGCATCGGCGCGTTGAGAGAGTTGGCGAAGGAGCCGAGGCGCATAGACGCCTTCATAGGGTGCTTCATAATTCCATTGATACTCTAAAAATTTACTTTGAAATCTAACCTCTTAAGATCGTTTCATCGTTGCGCTGAATCCCTTAGGGCTCTGGATCGTATCGTAATAACCAACAAATTGTTTATAAATTCATCAACCACCGAAACGTTGATATTTTACGTATCGTTTTTTCCCTAGCTTATTGAATTATATTTGCTCTATAAAATGACTATACATTATATATGTGAAAAGGGGTATCTCAAAATCATTTAAAAAAGATTTAAATAGTAATAAAGATTATCTTAATGAGTTTAAATGCATTGGTCACGCTTTTTGTAGGCCTCTATAGTTCATAGGATGTAGGGGATATCAGTCCTAATGGGGGGGCAAACATAATCCAGTATATTTACCTCAAAAACCTAAAAAATTTCGCTCATTCATTCATTCATTCTTCATTCACACTTCATACCTTTTCATTCATTCATTGATCAACCACACTTCTCGACAACAAAGGCCCTGGCGTTAGCTCTGTGAACCCTGGGTCATGATTCTCCGGTCAAAGATTATTCCACTGGTACACCATCGCTCGTATTTTACTTCCAATATCAGCTACCAAGTGTAATTTTACTATTCTCGTAGAAGTTTTAATTCCTTATTTTCGTTCTTCTGTAGAATTATAGCATTAATTTGAGATACGTCCTTTTGTTTTGGGCACGATATGCATGGTTGTAGCAGTTAAAAGTATCCTCCCTTTAAAGAGACGATGACCAACTTGGCTACTACAGAGGGTAACACAGCCCCTTAAAGCGCTCCTGACCTTTGCAAAAAAGTAGGACTTAATCTATGAAACAAGCAATGGCTTTTGATCAAGACAAAACCCAAGAAACCTCACAAATCCGTTTAAGTTTCTATTAAATCTGTTGGTCATAAGCAGAAGAATAAGTTCAACTTACAAAAAAATGAAGCAAAAGGGTTTTTTCCCCACGGACTTTGTCTACTGCCGGTAAAAGTACAGTTGATAGTTCAATTTCGTTGTTTGTTAATAGAAACGGAAGACACATCGCTCTTTACCAAGCATCCTAAAAAAGGGACACTCTGATTCACTTGATCACTCCTTTGCTTTTTATGGCTTTTGTGTTTTTCTGTATCTGTAACCTTTTACTATTCCACTTCTCACTCTCCCCCAACTCTCATTGAGCGAATACAATAGGAATTAAGAGAATTATTACAAGACTTTTACTCGTGGTTTGATGATTCGAAAATTTCTCTAAATTTTCTTGTAAATCTGATCGAGATTGACGGTATTTACGATGAATTATCGATTCATTATTATATTTTCAAAGGAGGTACCACAGGAAAAATGGAAAAGTTAGAATTTCGAGAGCACTATAGTACCGAAATGTATCACAAATTAATTCAATCTGCCATCTATGTTAAAGGGAAAACACCCCCTAAAAGTAGTAAAATTTAATGAAGAACACAGCATCAGATTCAGTGTATCAGAAAACCCTAATGTAGAGGTTTCAAGCTCCTATCTGCAAAATTGTGGAATTTTATATTATTTTTTTGCCAAAAGAAAGATCACGGGTGTGTGTTTATTTGTTATATCGTATATCGATCTAGTGGTTCTAGAATATCGTGAGAGGGTTCATTCTAACAGAAAGTAAAAGTCCTAGTGGTCTTTTTGAGAGACCAAAAAATTGGAAGGTAACCAGACCCCCTCCCACTCTCATTTTTTACCCAAAGTCGCCAGATCAAAATTTTGAGATATTCATTTTGTTCAGCATAGTCGAAAAATCTAATAACTATGCCTTTTAGGAAGAATTAATTCGCCACAGTCCCTGGAAGGAGGGACTGTGGCGAACGTTCCCTGGAAGGAGGGAACGTTTTCATGGAGGATTTTTTCTCGTGTCGGGGCGGGGGGAGTGAGGTGGGCTACGTGAGAGGATACTTTCATTGAAGAATTTATCATGGTGAAGAGAATTTCTGTGAAGCGGGCGCTGGATTTCCTAGCATTGATTACAAAAACAATTAGTAAGGAGCAACATTAAAACTTAAAACGAAAAGAAATTATTATGTATATGAGGGGGATCGTCCCCTCCTCAGTATATCGCTCTTTCCGCTAAAGTATTTTAATAATTTCAAAAGAGTTATTTATTCTAATTAAACGGTATTTGTGATTCAGGGGTCATTCTTAAATAATTGGAACAAAATTCAAACTTTAGTGTAAAGAGCGAGGTCTTGACGAGGGCACGATCCCACGAATTTATAAGTTTGTTACGTAAGTTAGTTTCTTAGTTACATAAATCTTTTACTAATAAAAACGTTCGTAAGTAAAATTAAAAGTTCTAGTTGCCTTATTAAGTAACCAAAAACATTAGAGGCAACCAGGCCCCCTCCCTCACCTCTTTTCTCAAAATCGTCCGTTCAAAACTTTTAGAAAGCAATTTAGCCGAAAAAATATGCAAATGTACGATGAGCACAAATCAAAACCTGGATTAACTAAAAAACGTTGAGAAATTAAATAAATAAAAAACAAGTTTTTTTAAGTGAAAGTAAGAAAAACGAAAAGAAATTATTACGTATATGAGGGGGTTCGGCCCCTCCTCAATACTTCGCTCTTTACAATAAGTGTTTTTATTAATTTCAAAAAAGCTATTTATTCTAATTAAACGGCTTTTGTTATTTCGGGGGGTAATCCTTAAAGAGCTGGAACAAGATTCGAACTTTAGTGTAAAGAGCGAGGCATCGATGAGGGGGCGAATCCCCTAGTATACGTAATAAAAATATAGAAAGTTGTTACGTAAGTTAATTTGTTAGTTACGATCATTTATACACTTCTGGATTACTTACACACAATTTCCGATGTACTTTCGGGAATTTGATCAGCAGTAGCATTATTTTCGATACCAGATTCGGGCGAATTATCAGTAGCCGACCCAGGTAAAGTTACAATGCCCGTTTCGGGTATATCTAACTGTATTGCAGGAGCAGACGAATCCGTGGACTGTAAAGACTCTTTAGGGGTAGATTTGTCCAAAGCATCTCCTTCCTCTCGCTTTTTAGCTGCCTCACGCTCCAATTTCTTCTTCATTAGACTGCTTTCTGCACTATAATAAAAAAGGAAAAAATGTTTGTTCTTATTTTAAAAGCACAAATAGTTCATTCACTTCCTATAAGAAAACTACGTGACATGGGAATTGGTAGAAAAAACGTCATGCCACGATTTGCTTTCTGTTTAAAGCTTAAGGCTCAAGCTAAATATTAACTTGAGATAAATTAAATCTAAATACAAGGCAACGGACTAATCTAATAGTATAAACAGCTCCTCACAACACTAGGTCACCTGAGGCCAACACAGCCACACAGACTCCTCAGCCCTAGTATATTTACAATTTTAAGCCTTTACTCTCTCCTATTCAGCTTTTACTGCCTTTGAATCTGTTCTTAAAACCTCTCCAAACCCCGATCGAGGGCATCCTAATTTTCCTTTGGCAATAGCAGAATTGCACAAGAAACAAATTTCTACATCCTTGCATCTTTGAATTGTAAACCATGACCTAACCCTATTAATCTTTCTTTCTTATAGACGTATGTTGAACCAACCATATATTGTTTTTTACTTATTTTTTAATATGCTGTCATTCAAAACGTACCAATCACTGTCTTCTGTGAATTCCTCTGGGACACCAATAGCATGTCTTCTCCCACTTTTTTAAGCGTCCACGTTACATAACAATACTTATTATTGTCATTATTGTAGGTGTTCTGGGTCCTAACTTGAGTTCTAAGACTTGTCTCCTTATTTATATAAATTTCAATAGCAACCTCTTCCTCGTGTATTTTACTTATTGCATCTTCTGTGTCTGAAGTGAAGCTATCCACTAGGTTTATCGTATCTTTACCTAACATCGCGTCATTACCCAAATTTATCCGTTGCTTAAGCGACATAATCATCTTTACACTAGTTTTCAAGTCTATTCTTTTGCCCTGAACGCGTAAAACCTCCAAAAATTGATTCGTTTGAAGCCATTTTTATCCAAGACACTCAAGTTGCCTTCATCTTCTATATCGAGAACAGAGTTATTGGCTATTATTCGAATTTGAAATAGTATACCTCGACAGGTATAATTTCACACTGGTCAAATCTTTTGGCGGTAGGGGGGGGGAATGCACTTTTAGGCCGATAAAGAGATGTCAACTTAGATAGGGCTGATGACTGTCATACGATGTATTGTCTTGCCTTATTAACAACATGAATGATTATCAGATAACGCATCTGATTAATCTAACTAACAAATTAACAGATAACGCATCATCCGTGAAATCCTCAGAAATATACGCATACAGATTACACATCATTCTTGAAATTGTCAGAAACCAGGATGAATCTTCTTGAAATGATGCCAAAAAAGGTGCTAGCAAGCCCAGTAGTACATTTGGAATATGGGATACCGTAGTATCTGTGTTTCAAAAGACCAGATATGAGGGCTGTCACAGAATGCAACTACAAAAGTCAGAATGTATCAACTCCTTCAGTTTATCGCATTCAAAAGTATTTTTATTAGATTTTGATGCTCAGAAAGCAGCCAAGCCATTCGGAATTTATATACTAGCTGAGTTTGTTCTATAAAAAAGTGCTTTTTTATAAGTTGTATACTCAGTCACCAACTAAAGGACTTGGAATTTACCCTGTATCTGAGTTTGCTGTAGTCAAAAGTGCTTTTATCAGTTGTTTGGTACTCAGCCAGCAGCTAAAACACTCGAAATTTATCTTTAATTTCGAACTGACTGACTTTAATGTTGTCAAAAGTGCTTTAAAAATTTTTTGAAACTCAATCAACAACTAAGATACTCCGAGTATATCTATTAGCAGAGTTTGTTGTATGCAAGAGTGCTTTTTATTAATTTTTTTATACTCAGTCACCAATAAAGACTTTATTGTATCGTTTCCCTCACAGGGTTGTGGCATCATCACTTATAATAAATACAACTTTATTAATCTCAACTTGTGCATACCCCAATACTAAGCATTACCTTTCAAAAGGCTTTATTGTATCATTTCCCTCATAGGGTTGTCCTATCATCGCTTAAAATGTATTCGACTTTATTAATTTTGACATTATGCACTCCCTAATACAAAGCAATAATTTTCAAAAGACTTTGTTTTACCATTTTCCTCATTTGGCTGTCATATCATTGCTTAAAATAAACACGACTTTATTGATTTCAATTTTATGCATCCCCCGATACTAAACGAAACTTTTCAAAAGGCTTTATTGTATCTTTTTCCTCATAGAGCTGTCTTATCATTGCTTAAAATATATACGACTTTATTAATTTCGACTTTATACATACCATACATTGAGAAATACATTTAAAAAGGCTTTATTGTGTCATTTTTCTGAGGGGACTGTCGTATCATCGCTTAAAATATATATGACATTATTATTCTAGATTTTGTAAGCACCCCAATACTAAACAATGCTTTTCAAAAGGGTTTTTGTAACATTTTTCTCATAGGACTGACTTATAGTTTCTGAAAATAAATATGACTTCATTAATTTTGACTTTCTGCACTACCTAATACTACAGAATACTTTTCGAAGAGAAAAATCCGGTGGGTACGTTAGTGGCCCCTATGAAATTTGAGGCTAGGTCCCTATGCTCCTATCTTTGTTCAGGATCTCAGTTTTCCTCCTCAATCAGGTTTAGGGCATAAAACGGTTTATCAGCTCTATATTTAGTGTTTGTCGAACTTCTTTATCTTGTAGCTGATCAATGGCGATTTGGGCTTTTGGTTTACTCTTTTTCAGAGCTGCGAGACGCAGCAGGATTTTGCAAGAACAAGCATGTGATCAGACTCCGATTTTAAGCCTGTGTCCGCACTATTATAAGAACACGAGTCCAATACTGAGCATCTCCAGCGTTGGCGGACGAGAATGAAATTAATTTAGGCCATAGTTACACCATCATTGGACTACCATGTCATAGATGGCTTAGCCTGTGCCGGAATATGGTGTCAACAAGATGAAACACCCAGTGGTAGTTTACTAGTCTTTGCCCTTTTTTCATCTCTGTCCCAGTTCATACTTTCCAGAAACTTGGGGAGTAGTTTAATCAGACAGAACAAATTTCTCACTGAAGTATCCAGCAGTAATCAGGTAGTCTGATGCAGCATTAAAGAGAAAATTTGTTGCAAATCTGCATAGTAGCAACCTTAGCAGCATTGGCAGCATCACGAGTAGGGATATAGGCTTATGCGGAGAGAATGGACACATTTTCTTGGCTTCCTTTAAGTCTCATCCTCGTCAGTCTCGTAGAAATAGGTGGCAACTCAAGAAGTGCGTTTCTTTCTTTTTCCTTTTTTTTTTTTTTTTTCGTTCATATTGAAACCAACGCCATGGAGTCTCGAGTTATTGTCTACTCGTAGAAAATATGGAACTGATGTAGTGTTTTGTGCACTGTAATTACAGTAGAGCCAGAAGTGGAGATTCTATTCTTGGAAACGAATAATTTATCAATGCTGTACTTCTCCATCTCATTGACACAGAGAGCTTGCACAGCTTCTTGTTTGACAGATCTTATATTCCAAAAACCAATAGCTAGTCTTGCTTGCTTTATAACTGTTGTTGGTTTTCCCAAATTTATGGCTTGTTGCTTTTCCGACTTCTTCGCCATATTTGAAGTCCCATCAGCTGCAGAGAATGCTGCAACATGGTTGACTTACTGACTTCTTGAGACCCATTCCAATACAGGATTTGCATTGCTTTGTGGGAATACTGTAGCTGTATTCATAACTATTTTCCTTGGTCTGAGATCCATCTATATTTTCTTGGAATAAAATTGACTGCAACGTCCCCAAGTCTTAGGGGCCTCCAAAGCACGTTAGCTATCATCCTTCTTGGCATGAAGCTCATTAATGTTTACATGCCTATACCACTTTGAGGTGTGCTGAAGGATATCCTATACTGCATAGCATAGAACTGTGCCATCTTGAGAAGGGATAGGGGTTATCAGACCTACTCACGTTAATTTTTGTTCGTTTTAAGTTTGACTCGGCTATCTATTGTAATTTCTCTTCGTTTTGAGTTTCATTTATTTATTGATAGTGATTTGTGGTAGTTTTACGCTTGGAATATTATTTGACTTTAGTTTTGCTCATGCTTGGCTTAATGGAGCTCTTTACTTTTCTTTGAAAACTTGTCTTGTGGAAAATTTTTTAATTTAATTTCTGTTCGTTTTTTATTGACATAGTCTCTATCTTTTGAGTTTTCTTCATTAAGAATCCATAGTGGTTGCTATTTGTATGTTGGAGAAACTTTTCCAACAATTTTAAATGTTGACACAAACAGTATTATTTAATTTAATTTTATAGCTTCTAAAGTTGACCTGAGAAATAAAACTTAATATCATTCTAAAAAGATTATATCTATGCTCTATGACAACCTGGATACACTTACACTCTTTTGATTTACTTAAATTTTAAGATCAGAAGTAGTAATTGTAGTATCCCCAAAAGTTTCAACTTAATATGCCCAGTCATTTTCTATATACTACTGAGGTGTCTTATTTGCAACCATTTAACAAAATACCTATTTAGTTTTAAAGCATAATGGGCCAGTTGCATCATTATGGGGGGTTGACATGCCTAACATCTCTAAAGAAATAGTTGCTGGATCGTTCTACTATGCTGAATAAAATGGCTATCTCAAAATTTTGTCTAGGGGCGTTTGGGAAATAAACGGGCTTAAGAGCAGGACTGCTTGCCAGACACTCGCGCTGTAATTGGAGTGCAAGGGGGAGGACTTCCTTTTTCATATATCTAATTCAAACATTTAAAACATAAAAACAAAGTGAAAACACTTAAATATATTTTTTTTCTGTAAAGTGCAAATTATTTTCTCGTTCTGAGAAGGCACGTGGGTTGTCAGCCCTACTCATGTTAATTTTTGCTCGTTTTCAGTTTGACTCGGTTGTTAGCAGTATGATTTAAATAAAAAAAAAAACGTTTAAAATGTTTTAACTTTAATAAATTAAAATTTATTAAAACTTTAAGGAATATATATCAGTAGATGTATTCTAGACTGAAAATCCAGAGCAATTTTTTTCAGTAAAGTGCAAATCATGTTTTGGTCTTAAGAAGGAATGGGGATTGTCAAGGACATAATCTCCAGAACTTTCAACTACACTGAACAAAATGGCTATCTAAAAATTTTGATTAGATGCGTTTTTTGAATTGATGGGCGTGAAGGGGACCAGTTGCCCTCCTATCACTTTTGACTAATAAAAAGGGCACTAGCCATTTCAATTTCTAATCGAATGAGCCTTTTTCGAAGTTTCTACGACGACAAATGACCATTTCAAAATTTATATCAGATGCACAGGTTTTCTCCTGCATTTTTGCTCTCCGATCAAGTTTGTGAATTAAAACGAGCGTAATTCGCTCCCTTGGCCTCCTCTAAAGCCTGTCTGTATTTGGCCAGCCCTTCGAAGTAGAACATCACCGCATACGGCTTACCGGGAATGTTGGCGCCGAATATCCAGGATTCTGCTTTTGGAAACAGCGTTTCGTGCGCGATGTCCCGGCACCTCTGCTGCCACTCTTCCTGCACTTCGTCTTTGACTTCAAATGCAATCACTTCATCTTCATAGTTCCGCTTGATAGTGTCGGTAATCCACTCAACCTGGGTTTCTATGCTGGGTGGCAAGCTGGTGAACGGACCGTAAGGCCCGAATATCATAAAGAAGTTGGAGAAGTCCGACGCCATCATGCCAAGATAGCCGCGCGGTCCGTCCTGCCATTTTTCGCGCAACGTCACCCCTTTGCGACCCGCTATATGCAACCTGGTGTAGCTGCCGTCCACCGCCTCAAAGCCGGTGGCGAGGATCAGTACATCAAGTTCGTGCTCTACACCGTCAGCAGTGCGCAGGCCTTTGGCCGTAATTTCTTCGATGGGGTTGGCCTTGACATCAACCAGTGAAACGTTATCACGGTTATAGACCTCAAAATATTTGTACGCACACAACGGGCGCTTGGCATAAAGGTCTGTGGGGCACAGCTTCTCGGCGGTAACCGGGTCGTCGACCAGCTCGCGTATCTTTTTGCGCACAAACTCACAAGCGGCATTGTTGGCGTCCAGGTCGGTAGTAATGTCGGAGAAGGTGGCAAACATATATCGAAACCCACCACCGATATCCCAGGCTTCCTGGAAGACACGTTCACGCTCTTCCGCGGACACAGACATGGCCGGCACCGTACTTTCTTCAAAGCCGAACGCAAGGGCCGAGTTGCGCACCTGTTCCCAGATGGCGTCATAGTTCTTCTTTATTTCAGCAATTTCCTCAGCCGATTGCGGGTGGTTGCCAATGGGGACGTTATATTGTGCGGAGCGCTGGAATACCGTGAGATGCCCGGCGGTTGGTGCGGTGGCCACAATCACTTGCTGCCCCGTGGACCCGGTGCCGATCACACCCACCCGCTTGCCGTTCAGGTTAATGCCTTCCGGCCAGCGACCAGTATGGATCACCTGACCCTGGAACCTGTCCATACCTTTGAAGTCGGGTTTCTTAATGGCCGACAACAGCCCCAGCCCCGTGACCAGATTACGCGCGCTGACAGTCTCGCCTTTATCGGTGGTGACGTGCCACAGGTTGGTTTCCTCGTCGTAACGTGCCGCTTCCATAGAGGTGTTGAACTGATAGCTGCGGCGCAAATCAAAACGATCGGCAACGTCACCAAGATAACGCAGAATTTCAGGCTGGGTTAAATACTGTGCTGGTCAATCTGATCCGGAATGCCATGCAGGCGATGACTCGTGGCGGGCGTTTGACGGTGAAAACCGTTCGTGATGAGGAGGGCGTTTGGTTGAGCGTGGAGGATACCGGAACGGGGATTTCCGAGGAGAAGATCAATCGTATATTTGAACCCTACTTCACGACCAAAAAGAAGGGCACGGGTTTGGGATTGATGATTGTTCACCGAATCGTGAGCGATCACCATGGGCGCATCTTGGTGGAACCTGGCACGACGAGCGGGACTCGTTTTCGAGTTTGGTTGCCTCGCGAGCCAAAAGGGCCGAGATTGTTGTCGACCTCGGAAAGAACTTCCGATACGGAAAGCGGGTCTTAATGGCGGACAAAAGATGGCGCAGTCCGATAAGCCAAAGAAACGAGTGATGTTTTGACTATTGATCGAAAACCTCAATTGCTGATTGTGGATGATGAGAAGACCCAGCGGGAGGGTCTTCGGGCCGTCCTAGAGGATCAGTATGAAGTGTATTTGGCGGAGGATGCGGAGTCGGCCATCGGTTTGTTGGAAGTGGAGCCCTTTGAAGTTCTGTTGACGGACTACAAGATGCCGCAAGAGGATGGTTTAGCGCTGATCGTGCGGGCGAAGAGTTTAGCCAAACCGCCGGTATGTATCCTGATGACGGCCTATGGTTCGGAAGACATTGCCGTTGAAGCCATGAAGCACGGCGCGGATGACTACATTTCCAAGGGGGGTATGTTGCTGGAGGACTTGGAGAAGAAGATCTCGCGGGCGCTCAAGATTCAGACGCTGGAGGCGGAGAATGCGAACCTCCGACAGCGGCTGGACAAGCGATTCCGGTTGGAGAGCATTGTGGGGGAATCCCCAGCGATGCAGCGCGTGCTGGAGTTTGTCACTCAGGCCGCGCCATCGATGGCAAATATTCTGATTACGGGAGAAAGTGGTACTGGCAAGGAACTGATCGCCAAGGCCGTGCATCAACTCAGTACCCGATCTCAGAATACGATGGTGACGGTGCATTGCGCCGGGCTTTCGCCGAATCTGTTGGAGAGCGAGTTATTCGGCCACGAAAAGGGGGCGTTTACGGGGGCACATGAACGCCGAATTGGTCGCTTCGAACAGGCCAATGGAGGGACGATTTTTCTCGATGAGATTGGTGAAATTGACGGTTCCACCCAGATCAAGTTGCTGCGTGTTCTCGGGGAACGCACCTTCGAGCGGGTGGGTTCAAATAAGACTTTGAAGACGGACGTACGCTTGGTGGCTGCCACGAACAAGGATCTGCCCCGACTCGTCCGGGAGGGAAGCTTCCGAGAGGTAAACTTTATATTGCAAAATTTTACACCGGGGAGATTTGCCAGAATCATATACTAAATACTTTTTTTTCGTCTTGGATATTGCCTCGGAAAAAGCCAACGCTGCCGCGGCGCGTGTATCAACCGTTCAGAACGCCGTTATCGCCGAGGTTGCGCACGCCTGGTACGAGCTTTACTACTTCAACCGCGCGTTCAGGATCATGAAGGGCAATCGGGACCTCGTTGAGCATCTGGAGCGGGTGGCCCGAATACGCTACCAAACAGGTTCGAGCAGTCATCCCGACATCGTTCGCGCTCAGGTAGAACTGGGCAAAATCGAAAATGACCTGGCCAGTATTACCGATCGACAGGCACCGCTGGTCGCTCGTCTGAATGCGGCGTTGAACCGCCCACCGCAGGCCCTGATTGCCTTGCCTGAGACGGCGCCAATTGTCGATATTTCTGAGGATGACCAGAGCCTCGTCCAGCGGGTTATCGGCAGCAACCCCGAGCTGCGGGCCCTCTCCTTTGACGTCGACGCTGCTACGGCAGCGAAGGAACGCGCGGAAAGGGAGTTCTTCCCCGATTTTTCAATTGGGCTGGATTACACGTCAACAGGCAGTGCCCGGGCGCCGAACGTGCAGGGTAGCGGCACCGACCCCCTCTCCGCCGTCTTTTCGATGACCTTGCCAATACAACGCGGCAAATACAAAGCCGGAGTTCGTGCCGCTGAGGCGCGGATTGCCGGGCGGCATGCCCGACGTGAGCAGCACGTTAGCAAACTGGAAGCGGACGCCGTCAGCGCACTTTTCCGCGTGCGTGATGCGCGAAGGCAGATTGATTTGTATCGAACCACGCTTTTGCCGAAGGCGAACGAATCACTGGCCGCTACACAGCAGGCCTACAGCGCGGGAGCGTCGACATTTTCTGATCTAATTGACGCGCAGCGCATGTTGCTGGTGTTTGAGCTTGCCGAAGCTCGAGCCATCGCTGATCACAATCAAGCCCGAACCACCTTAGAGGAACTCCTCGGTGAGTCCTTTTCCGCAGCATCAACCGTTGAGGAGTCTGGCAATGACTAAACCATCTTCGACTTCTTTCCTGGGTCGACGGGCTTTGCTTGCCGGCATGATCGTCGCAGTGCTCGCAGTCATCGTTACTTTCTGGTCAGGGTTCGACAGCAAAAACCCGAAAAATGGCAGCGGGGACGTCGAAGTGCCTGCAGTTGACGATCCGCACGCCGGACACCAGATGCACGCCCCGATGCAGAGCCCAGCCACCCCGAGCGCAGAGCGGCTCGAACTTGGGCAAGTCACTGAGGTTTGGAGCTGCGCGATGCATCCGCACATCCATCGCGATAGACCCGGACAGTGCCCGATCTGTGGCATGGACTTGATATCCGTGCGCCAGGAGGCGTCATCGATGGTGGACCATGAGCCTCGGCAGATCACCTTATCGACCGCTCAGACAGCACGCATGCGGATCACCGACAATTCTTCTATGTCACAGCAATGCGTCTTTTGTATTGTGTTCAGCAGTATATAGCTCACTAACAATGACCTATAAAGGAGATAAAAATTCGAAAACATTTTTTAATTTAGAGGGTGTAAAACAGAGAAGAAAAGTTCCTTGAAAGTTAGCAAAATTTTTCAAAGCTTGCAAAAAAAAACTATTTTCTAGCGCACTAAATAGTATCAAAGTAATATGAAACATTGTGCGTCTTCTAGTTTTCTAGGTATAACATAAATTATTAATGCGTTAATTAAAAATAACTATAATTTATAGAACATTTATGTTTTTTATATTAATAAATTTTATGAATAATTTTGAATCATTTTTAAATATCCATTTTCAATGTTGAAAAAAAAAAAATCTTTGTTGGGTTATTTTTGTAACAAATTTTGGCAAAACAACTACAAATGGGAATTAAATTTATGAGAGATGGTTTTTAACATATTCGCGTATGGAAATGGATGTCGAGAAGTTCTTCTAGATTTGATCATAAAAACCCCGTCCTTCGGACATCCGAGGGTTGACTTTGTGTGAATATAAGAGGTTTTCAAAGTAAAGTATAATTTTAGAATAATGAAATGAATAAGACAACTTCCTTAATTGAATATCTTCCATTTTTTCTTCTAATAAGTCTTTGTGTCAATAAACTACATACGTTTTTACCAAGTTCAGCACAGGGTTTTGTTTTCTGATTTTGTGCAAAAAATTTCATAGAAATTAATCTTAAATAAAGAAACAGGAATAAAATCTTCTCCAAAAACCTTGTATGATCGGCAAAAGAACATAGTTTTAGTTGTCCTTGTGAAATAATCTCAGGACAACAACAAAAAAAACTCAACACATTCTAACGTTTTCCGACATTTTTTGTTCAGTGTAATAATGGGAATAACTAATTGGCAAATGTGAGGGTGACAATAAGTGTCTGATCTCATTTCCTGACAGAAATGCGATTACATAGCTTGAAAAACTGCCAAGTATCCCTAAACGCTAGATGGCGTTGATATTTTTTTTTAGAGCCGATTCTCACTCTTATAAGTAAGCTGTACTCTTTGCATTAACGTCAGGTATTACGTATTTCTCTTATCCAAAACATTTTACCCAACACATTTCCTCCACACATTTAAGATTTGCTTACTTTTTTTTAATGTCCGTCGTGATTCTAATCATTACCTTAAATGGTGTTCAACAATGTCAAACAACTGCCAGATCCGATCACTAAAACACAAATTTTGACAGGACATGTCTCATCTCATGCCCTCGTGTTTGAATGGTGGGGGGCATCTTTCAAGCTTCCTAGCTCCTTGTATGCACTTGATGAAGGTATTATTTCACTGAAATTAAAATAAGAATTCGGTAAAATGCTGATCGTTGTGGGTATTTAATAGTGGGTAAAAACATGTTCTAATTACTTTTCATTGCAATGACTATTACAAAATTAAAAATATTGGTAAAACCAGAACGAAAAAATACTTGCAGAAACGGAGCTACCGATAAAAAATTAAGAAAACAATTAAAACAACATAAAACCTGAATAAAATAAAACAAAAGATACAGTGGACAGAAAAAGTCTTAGAGGCCCCAAGCTTAAAACTAAAGAGAAACCAGTAAAATATTTTTTTGTTTTATGATTTTTCTTATTGGATGGGGATGCCTATAGGATTTTTCAGGGGTAATGGACACTAAAAAATTGATATTCTATATGAAACATATAAAAAAAATTTGTTAAGATTCTAGATTTCAAGATGGGGGGAATATGGAGGATTTTCCTTGTTTGATTATATATCTATTCGTTACTTATTTGGTTCACTGCTTCTTAAATTCCCTTTTTTCTTTCTCGAATAATAGTTTTTAGACAGGAAACACAAAGTTTCTTCAAAAGTAAAAAAAAAAAAATAATGTATATTTACAATGTGCCTTTAAATGTAAATTGCTTCTCTTGCAACCCACACAACTAAAATAAGTAAATATAGTTTTAAGAAAATATATAAAATTATACCATTGAAAAACTTAGACCTTTTATGTGGGGATGATTCTTCATGAGTTGTTGTGGTTATTTTCTTGATTTAATATAGATGGCACTACTTGTACTAAGCAACGAACACTGGTGCTGCACAACTTAGAGGTTGCTCTTTATTATCCCCCATGAACTCCATGATTAACCTCCTGCAAAGGATGTTTGACTTTGTCTAGCCGGGCGATACCCAACGAAGGGAGTAGATTCCATCAATGGGGGCAATATTTGATGGGTCTGGCGACCTTCTTCGATGTCTGGCCCTGGCATTCCAAGTATGATAGTTAAGTTCAGTCTTCCTTCAATTATTTCTCCATTGACAAAGCTTATAAGTCTTTCTTTTGAAAATGGGATTTTCGCCAGTTCTCTTAAATGAGCTAAAGTAATTCTTTTATATAAAGGTGCACCTCGAAACGATCCAGCGAATTATCGACCAATATCCTTGCTGTCTGTTTTTAGCAAAATTTTTGAAAAGACCATGCTTTCCCGATTACCAGCTTTTCTAGAGGCAAAAATTTTTTTTTAATGATTTTCAGTTTGGCTTCCGAGCTAAACATTCTACGGAACATTCATGTGTAACGCTTTTATTCCAAACCGCGATTGACTGTGTTTTGATCCCTGGGGCTGTATTCCTGAATTTCCGTAAGGCTTTTGACTACTTAACTCATGGGATTCTTCCTTATAAGCTTTCACACATTGGTGTAAGAGGTCAGACTCACACTTTGTTTGATTCATATTTGTCCGGTGAATTTTTTACGCACACTCCTTTCATAAGAACCTTATACCTCCCGGGTATATACTTACCCCAAGCTTTTGCGGGATAGTACTAACTCCAAAGCTTTGTTAGGTAATGTTTGGTCTATTTTGAACAAAAACGCTATCTAAGACATTCGAGTAGATGGATTTTGGGAAAAGAGGGTGGGGGGCTAGTTGCCCTCCTGTCACTTTTAACTATCAAAAAGGGAACTAGTACTTCCAATTCTCAATTGAATAAGCCCCTTCATAGTTTATACGACCAACCATTCCATAAAAATCTTATATTTTCTCGGGGTATAACTTACAGAACCTGCCCCTGGGTTGTGGGGGGGGGAGGTTGTGTCAATCCCTGAGTCCTTTTTATATGAACTTTGGTCAATTTTGAAGCTAAAAATCTGATCGAATGCATTTGGGGAAAACAGGGTATGAGGTGGGGGGGGGGGGTTCTATTTGCACTTCGATCCCTTTTGACTATTAAAAGGGAAACTTGAACTTTCACTTTCTAGTCATTTAAGCCCCCTCCAAAACTTATCTGACCACTACTTCCATAAAAAACCTTATATGCCTCCTGGTCCTAACTTACAACTTTTACCCCTGGGCTCTGCGGGGTTATAGTGTTGTAAGATATCTCCTGGGGACATATTGGGTTGTTATAAAAAGGATGGTCGTAAAAACTTCAGAACGAGTTCATTGGATTGATAATCAGGAGTTCTAGTACGCTTTTTAAGAGTCAAAGTGATCAAAGGGCAGCTACCCCGTCAAACGTCGGATTTTCCCAAAATCTCATTCAGTAAAAATTTTGAGATAGCCATTCCATTTTAAAAAGTCCAAAGATCATATAACAAGGCTTTTGTGGTTGAAACAACCCCCAAAGCCTGGGATTAATGGTTTTTAAGTCTATAGGCAACTGTATACTTGACGTTGCACGAATTCCAGATGTGCTTCAAACAGGTCCAAAGTAATTCTTGAAAGGGATTACAATGTAAAAAGAGCGTTTATTGCGAGCTGGGGCAGTCGCAGGATCACCAACAGGTCAAGAACACACTCGTTTATACGAAGGGCCATATTCAACATCAAACCATGGGGTAAATTACATACAAAATCAAAGACGACAATGTCATATTATTAAACGTCAACCAACGTCATATGGTTGATGCTGCAATTGCACAATTACATATAATGACAAAAAATAGCGGCAGCCAAACCGCATATGAAGTACTAATTTTTTTTCTTGGTTTTGTACCATTCCATTTAAGTCATCGCGTCATTTTTTTTTAATTTCAACGACTAGTTAAAATATATTTAACAAATCCAAAAAAATATAGAGCCACACTAAAATCTAAAACGAATAAAAAAGTTATTACCAAAAGGGTAATTGTAAGGTTTATTTTATTCAATAAGCCCTGTACGGAAAATTGTTTTTCTTCCAGACGCAATAAGTATCCGGAAGACAATTCCGCCAGATTGTGCAGGCGGCTAATGGAATACAGTAAGTCGCTTAGGTGAGGAGCGATGCGCCGAAACTGATCTTTTTGCGGACTGAGGAAATTATTTTTTTCTCGCAGCGTAATAAATTGATCCAATATAGCGTGTAAATCAGCTAATTGACGTTCGGAAACCTGTTTGATAATTTTTTCCTGAATGCTGAGCGACGGCGGCGCTTCGGGAGTATTTATCCGTTTTTTTTTGCTCGTGCGATGTTCGGTAATATCTTGAATACTCCCGATCAGCAAAATCTTTTCTCTTAGTTCGTCATAATTTACTCTAGCTTGTAACGCGATATGTTTGATGGTTCGGTTATTGATGAGCACCCGGTGTTTGAGGCGATGAATTTCGCCGTCTTTAACCGCCATATCAAAAAAATGTTCTACCTGTTTTCGATCTTCAATATGTACCAGGTTAAGATAATCCCTGAGGGTAGGT